>JASFAT010000016.1:0-28063 GCA_031353405.1 Baronia brevicornis | reverse complement strand
TTCCTCGCCACTGCTCAGCTGCGTTTCGTGGTAGCTTTAAATACGCCGCAACCAAATGTTGGAACAACTTGCCACCACCTCTTCGTGACTTGCATACAATAAATATATTTAAAAAAAATACAAAAATCTAATTTTAAGTATGCAGTCAGGAACTTGTTCTTTTGGACGCGGTGAATTTAGTACATGACTTTGTGTTTTTTAATTCCATTGTACTGTACGTGTATTTATGTGTATGTGTATATGAGTATGAGTAGTAATATATATAGATGTATTTGTATGTACGAGTGTGTCAGTATGAATGTCGTCACTGTGGTCCGCGATCTGACCACGTTGGTTCTTGCTGAAAACCAGTGCCGGGTGCTCCAATAGTGCGCCCAGCATATGCTGAGCAAGAACCATTTTATGACACTCGTTAGATTAAAATTATTTTCTTTTTGTTTTGTGTTTTTATTTATATATAGAATATTATTAAGGATTTAATTTTAGTAATTGTAAAAAAAATGGTGTCATAAATAAAGTTTTTCTATTTCTACTTTTATTTCTATTTCTAAATGGCCTCAATATAATCAAACAAAATTTGTAGTTAAATGGTTTTGAATTAAAACTTATTTTATAAAGAATACGCTTTGATTAAATAATATTTTAAATACCATTTTATATAAATAAATAAACCCCAAAAGCTTAAAACGAAAGTCACATAATAGTAAAAAGCATACTTACAGAGCTTAGAAGACAAAACAGCACGAATGAGAAAAGATTATGAAGAACGTCTAGAAAAATTGGCGGAAAGCAAGCGACAAGCTCTTAGAGAACTTACTGATAAATTTGAAGCAAAGTTGGAAGAAAAAGAGCTTATGCTCCAAGATGTAAGTAGTTAATTCGATTTACTAATATTTACGACGGTTGAATTGAAATAAAATTTAAAAACCTTTAGCTACAAGAGCAAGCAGATATGGAGAAAAAAGAACACGAAACTATCAAAGCTTCTATAGAAGAAGACGCTGATCGTGAAATTATTGAAATAAGAACAGCTTATGAAGCCCAACTTAAGGAAGAGAAAGACGCTAATGTGAGATTGAAAGGAGAAACAGGACTTATGAAGAAAAAATTGATTACCGCGAATAAAGAAATTGAAGAATTTAAACATCAAGTATCACAGTTAAAAGGTAGGCAAATATTCTACGTATTTTAAACGCTGTTCGTGAAGTCGGTTTTCTATTGTTTAAAACTTTATGGGTAATTGCAAGTATGATATGAGGCATATGATTGACTAACATCATTAAAAGGATTTAAAAATGTCTGAACTTTGTTACTAAATAAAAAAATGAATTTTCGTTTTTTAGCCGAACATAAACAATTTCAAAAAGTAATTTCAACACTTGAACGGGACGTAGCTGATTTAAAAAAAGAGATTTCTGAAAGAGATGGAACGATCCAAGATAAAGAAAAAAGAATATATGACTTAAAAAGGAAAAAGCAGGAATTAGAGAAATACAAATTTGTATTAAATTTTAAGATTACAGAACTTAAAAATCAGGTACGTATTTTTAATTATTCGTTATAAAGACATCAAATATAAATTTAATTAATGCTTTTGATAAAAATATTTATTATATAATTTGTGCTTTTTATAGAATGGAACATTTTATATTGTAATCTATCTATATATAGGGATATAATTTGTGCTTTTTATAGAATGGAACATTTTATATTGTAATCTATCTATATATAGGGATATAATATCATATTTTTTGCATCATTCTAATATATAAGACAAGAGATCGGCTAATGTTAACGTTTAGTAATTATCCTGAATACAAAAGTAGTCATAACAAAAGCCGGTAAATCTTTACGGTAGGTACTAGGCAGTATCTTTACGGTGCGGAGAGTATAGGCAAATCCTTCCTACGTGGGACTTAAAAGAGAATTCCTAAGTAAACTGTAATATATACATATATACTTATTGATAAAAAATTGTACATAGATTGAACCCAAGGAACGGGCTATACGGGAGCTAAACGTTCAAATTGAAGATATGGAGAACGAAGAATTGAAGTTACTTAATATTAAACATGATCTTGGTATGCGTAACAATTTTTACGCAATGTCAAAACATGCCACCTAGTAGACGCACTACACTAGGTAGTTATAGAATATTCAAAGCATTAGTGAAAAAAGTTACAGCTGCAATAATTTGAATTTTTTTCGTGTACAGATAGATCCTTTAGAACGGGAGATTAAAGAAAAAAAGTCACGTATTCTTGAATTGGAAGTGTCCCTTGAAACTCTACTAAAGCAAAAGGCTTTTCGGGGTAATATTAAAGTATCAAAGCTAATCAGTTGTAATTTTTTTAATAGAAGAACAAGACTGTAGATGTCAACATAATTTATATAGTAGTGTTAATATTCACAGAGCTATGCTATCTGTTCATTTACTCTACTATTCATAAGTACGTAGTGCTAATTGTTTTGCCATTAGATAACTAAGAAATAGCTCCTGCGAGTTGGTTTGTCGATATGGTAAGTATTGCGGTGTAGAATACATATTACGTTGTATTATTTGCAATATCAACATTTTAATTCAACTATAGTCACATAAGTAAATATATATACACATGCATATGCATGATAGCAATTCAGCGATGTATTGAATATTAAGCAAAAATAGGTATCAAGGATGTATTTGGATTGAATATAGACCGTCGAAACATTTTCAGTTCTTGAATTACTAATAATGCATACTATAGATTAAAAGTCCTTTTGTATAGATATCGGAAATCTTATGGAAATAAATTACAAATTCGAATATCCAATCCAGATGGTTTTCTAAAAATGATTGAACATGTGTTGCACTATTAGTAGTTTATATATAGTAGTATATATAGTACTAGTAGTTTATATTTTCATATTTTAACTCTCTTATGGCGTTTTTAAATATATTTTTATTTTCTCTGGTTATACAAATTATATAATTTTATCTTTAATATCGTATCATGTGGGACACTGTGAGTTATCCTCAATATGTAAAAAGAGAACCCCGTCATGCTTTTTGCCTGTTCTTCTTGGTGTGAGCAATTTTCGAACAGGTTATAAATTTCCCCACAAAAATTTATTATATTAAATGTCTTTTATGGTTACCAATATCGACCACAAAAAAGCTAAGTTATATTATATTAGTTTATTTTTAAATGTTCATTTATGTAAATTTTAAATTTCTAAAAATTTTTTTCAGAACTTAATATTAGTCAATTAAACGAGAAATTAACGTCTGCAAAAAAGGATTATTTAACAGAAGCGAACCGAAATTTAAATTTGAAAAATACATTAAAAAAAATTAAAATCGATCTCCACAACATGACCGCAAACTTTCAGGACCCAGCTAAGCTTAAGCACAATGTCAAGGTAATTTTATAGCTTAGGTATGGTATATTTAGTAACTGGCTTTCGTTACAAGATGATTTATTAATCTATTATCTCACCTGCCTTGTTCTCCTGTAAGCAAGCTTGTGCAGTGTTAAGTTACATATTATAGCTCTTGAGTTAGTAATTTTTTGATGGAGAATAATTTCGTACATTAAATTCTATGGCAGGCTGTTTCATAATTAAAGATCTACTGATTGCCTACTGGTTCTAGCTAATATTCTGTGTGTTGCTTGTCGAGTAACAATAACACAGTAACAAAAAACAGCAAGCAAGTGTATATTTATTAATAATTATTGTCTGAGAGAATTTTTAAATGTAAGCCACATTTAAAAATTCGTTCCAAACTTTTGAAATGTGATATTTTTTTTTATATATTCACGCCTATCCCCCGCAGGGGTTGGCAGAGACCACAAAGCTCTATCCGCTGCCATTCAACGCAGCGAAACGGCTTGTCATTGGTCGCTTTTCGCTCTCGTGAGAATCAGGACGTAACGGGTGGCGAACCACGTCGCCGTCATTTTTGACAAATCAGGTATATTAAATTCGTTTTAGTGAATCCCACGAGCCGCAAGGGAGGATGGAGGTCAGCCCCAGCAGAGCCCTGCATGCTGAGGTAAGGCACCATAGTACCCGGAGGAGCCCGATCCCGGGACGATCGGCACGCTTGCGACTAGGCTCGCCCCTAGCCACGCATCCTTTGGCACGGCAGACCGTGGATTGACGGAGAGGAAAGGAAGGACAGAGAAGAAAGGAAGGGGCAGGAAAGGAAATGCGGGTTGGGGAGGTTACCAGACTCGGAATAAACATTTAAAAATCCATATAAATATTTATGCGGTGCGGTTTATCCGATGCGGGAATCGAACCCGCGACCATTGACTCCGCGGGCGAAGGGCCCAATTGGGCCATTGAGCCAATCGGTCGTCAGTAAATGTGATATTGGTATGAAATAAATCTAGGGCTGTACATAACTTATTGTAGGAACAATGTGTTCGAGAAATAACTGAGTTTAAGTAATAAATTATATCTATCTTCCTTAAATAAATAAAAATATATATATTTCTACATATTATTATAGAACAATTACAACCATGACCCGGGACGGTTGGAAAACAATTTTTTAACGAACTATTTTATAGAAATCTTGGACAAGGGTTTGATTCCGTTCTAAGTACTTAAATACTAGGCATAGGGCTTGTTGTTTTCATCCAAACTTTAGGCATGCTTTTTCCTCGTATTAAAAAAATATTTTTCTTTATTAAGAATTTCTGTCTTTAAGTAGTCTTTACCTAAAGATATTTAGGGAGTATCATGTCTAATACTCTTGTCAAAGTCAAACTTTTCTACGATCGTATTCTTGGGCGATTCTTCGCCGATAACGCTACGTTTATAAGTTTACTATTGCGGCTGAAAATTTCAACAGACCTTGTTTCACAAATACGTGGAGGATGTTGAATTTGTACGCAGCCGAATCGCAGAGGACGAAGCTATTCAAGAGTTTAATAGGCAGCGCGAACATCTGGAGAAACAGCTCGCCGCGCTCAAGCAACAGCTGGATAAGTCTGTAGGTGGATCGAAGAGTGACATTGCAAAGATAATGGATGTACGTAGAAATCAGTATTTTTTATATTATTAAATTTTCTGCTTTCTTCATAGATAAAAACTTAATAGAATACATATAAAGTAGTTACATAAATTAATTGTGTACTGCAGTATGCAGTAGTGTTGACACACAAACCAGGTCTAAGTTGTTCCCACTAAGTCAAGAATTATTATTTAAAAGTTGTACTAAGTCGTGAACTTAGTTAAATAAATAACCCAATGAATTCAACCTTAATTAACTGTGTATTAAAACGGTATTATTTAAACATAATACTTTAAATACTTATAATTAGTTCATTGATACCATAGATTAAAGATCGGCGGACTTTAGTTTCTGTTGTCGTATTACTTAAATTTAAGTAAAATATAAGATACTTATATCGCTTCACAAGTATTTCAAGTTTATAACCAACTTATATGTCAATGTAATTATAGATAATTATAAGTTAATTTCTTGTTGATTTTTGCTTTGCTTGTGTAATCAAAATAATTTAATTTGAAGCCTTGCGCGCGTTATATAAGGGAAACGAGGGACATGAAATCGCCTTATAAGAGTACCACGTTATATGAGGGTTTACTGTATTATGTTTTAAAATGTAAATGTATCTATGTATGTTAAGTGTTTTTTAGTATACTGGAGTCGATTTTGTTGTAAAGAAAACTGTTCTTTTAGTACATTGTACACTGGTTTTGTGCAGGAAAACTGTACTCTACTGACAGAGATTAATAATCTACGCACTGAGCTAAAATCGACACGTTCGCGTTGCTTCCAAATGGAGTCTATACTTGGACTTTCAGCGCGATATGTACCGCCTGCTGTGGCGCGCGCTAAGCTTAAGCAAGTCACGGAGGACCGGGAGAAACTGGATGAAAACTTCAAAATGAAAATTGAGGTAGATACTTATAGATGAATGAATGAATGCTTTATTTGAATATAGATAAATAATTGATATTATAATATATATGTATATACTGGTAACTATTTATCTATGTAATATAAATAAATATATACATAGACTTTTCCCGCCAACTTACATGAGTGACGTGTTTTTATTTCATTTTTATAATCTTATATTATTATCAATTATATTGGTTAGTTGTGGTAGCATATAAGTGAAGTGATATGAAATAAATGCGTGTATCTACTTTTTAATTTTGGTAGAATAGCCACCATTTCTCAAGACGTAATGTAACAAACTGATTAGTAACATGACAAAGAATTGATATTATTGTATTTAACTTGACACTGGCATAATAATAACTAATTGCCACCAAAGAAAAGAAAAATTTATACATTACGTATGTAAAATTATTCAACTAATTGGTTACCATATCATTTAGTGAAGGCTAAAATACTTATCCTATACAAGCACATTCACAAAAGCCAACCTTTTTTATTTTTATACGTTTCCATTCCATTGTTTTCTCTCCTTATGCTACTTTTTCATTGATCATATTCAAGAACATAAAAATCGTTTGTAACCAGTATGATTAATCTTTTGTAACCCGTATGGTTAAATTGCTCACCAATAAGATGTTTTCACGATGGACAGCACGGAAATCCTAGGAGCTGGCCATAACGAAAAAAAGTCTAAGGCTGTGTCTTTTTTAGTATTATGTTTTAGATATAAATGGTTAATATAAGTTAACAACATGTGAACTTCTTGACCCTCAACTAATAAAATGCAAGCAAGAATCTGACTTTTGTGTTAGTTAACAGCATGACTTGCGATAAATTATGAGATTTGAGGCTTCTAACATATTCCAATAGGGAAATGAGATTTCTCGATTTTTTAAAAAAATAGACATTATTAATTTGCGTCATGTAAAATTAAAAATACGTAATGCGTAAAAATACTTAATACGTAATACGCAATCTTTCATATAAAAAAATTAATGAAAATCCTCGTTAATTTCGACTTCAAAAATTATGTAAAAATGGTTTTCACCTGTATTGAAATCTTATATGTCAAATACGATTAATGTTCACTTTTGATGAGATTTAAAATCTAAGACTGAAACATAACATCAGAATGATAGCCGCAGTTTTAATTCACACGTCGAAGTATTTTGATTTCATAAAATATCCCGATTTATAGGCAAGTTTGAGCAAAACTAACGCGCGTTAATATGCCGCCGAATGCGTTAATTTTTTATATAATATATTAATTTAATATATAATAATACATTTACAGGAAAGGGAAGAGACCATAGTTACTTTAAAAGAAGAAAATGAACGTTTACTTGCTAAGATCCGTTGCGGGGACGAACCGGAGGAAAATTTTAATTCCAATAATGAAAAAAAACAATAAACTTTCATTTATTATATCATTACTGTTTTTTCAATATATTATATTTTATCAAATTTTAAACAAACGTCACGAGTTTATAGATTTGAATATTGAATTGTAAGGTAAGAAGACAAACTTAATTATTATATCAAACTTTTTTTTTAATAATCCATATATGTCCAGCTCCATCTCTGGAGAAACGGACGTTAAGCCACCACGCTTGTCCAATGCCGATTGGCGGGGTTACGGAATAAATATTTGTAAGATATATATATATATATATATATATATATATATATATATATATATATATATATATATATATATATATATATATATATATATATATATATATATATATATATATATATATATATATAGTGCAAACTCTATATAACGACCCTCAAGGTACCGTGTATATTTTCATTTATTTGACGTTATAGAGAGTTGTCGTTAAATGGAAAGAAGAAAAATCTGTATTAGAAAAACAAAAAGTTTATTTCAGACTAGTGTTAGTAATTACATTAACAATTCTTATTTGATCGCTATTGAGTAGTCTGTTGTTTTTGTCTGATGTCTTTTGCTGCACCAGTAATTTTGTTGTATTTTTTTTAATTATTTTATTCACATCTTGCGATATTGAGGCATCTTGGTGATAAAGAAAGTACTTTTCCAATAATTTAGCTGCTTCCAGAGCCGACAGTCGAGTTTATTACGGACTAGGATAATAAAGCAACAAAAGAACGTACACAGCTGCGCAGTTTTTACTAATTTTGGCAACATAAAAAGTACCCTATATTATTAAATTGCTGTCGTTATTGAGAGTGGGTGTAATGCTATATAGAGTGTATTATTGTATGGGAAACAAGCTAAACCAACCAAAGCCGAGTAATATCGACGCTTTAAGGAGTTTCGTTAAATCGAGTGACGTTACATGGAGGTTACACTGTATTTATTCCGATGCGAGGATCGAACCCGCGACCATTGACTCCGCAGGCGTAAACTGTTGTTTACAAACTACAATTTGATTTTATGAATATATGATAAGTGTAAAATTAAAATCTTTCAAATTCTTAAAAAAAAATTAAGCGCGAAGAGTCTTCAAAATCGTCACCACTTTTTTGTCGGTTGTCTTTCGTAGACTCTACGAAAGACAACCGTTAAGAAACATTTAAAAAAGTATCATAATGGTTGTCAGTCAATGTATCGTAAAATAAAGAGTGTCGATGTGTGTTTGGTGTTGGTGAGAGTGTATGGGAGGTGACGAGTTGCTACCGGCCGTGTTTTGGTAAGATTTATTAGGTGTACAAATAAGTTTCCGCAGTTTTTTATAAAAAATTAGGAATTTATTGTAAAGGAAAAGTACATTACGTTTTATTTAAAGTATTTTCCATCATTTGCCACTACTTTTCCCCATCTTTCTGGCAACATTCGGATACCCCGTCGAAAAAACTCTTCATCTTTTGACGCTATCCACAAATCTACCCAATTTTTGGTGTCTTCATATGATGTGAAGCGCTGCTCAGACAGACCATGTGCCATCGACCGGAACAGGTGATAATCAGAAGGGGCTAAGTCTGGTGAATACGGCGGGTGGGGTAAAACTTCCCAGTTGAGTGTTTCCAAGTATGTTTTTACCGGCGCCGCAACATGTGGACGAGCATTATCGTGTAAAAGAATAATTTTGTCGTGTCTGGAGTAGTAATGGGCGCGTTTTTCCTTAAGTGCCCGACTCAATCTCATCAATTGTGTTCGGTAGAGAGCTCCAGTAATGGTTTCGCTTGGTTTCAGCAATTCATAATACACGACACCAAGCTGATCCCACCAAATACACAGCATGAGTTTTTCCATGAATATTCGGCTTAGCTGTCGATGTTGATGGTTCGCCGGGCTTAACCCATGACTTTCTCTTCTTTGGATTATCGTAGTGAATCCATTTTTTCGTCACCAGTGACTATACGATGCAAAAAACTCTTTTTTTTATTCCTGGCAAGCAGCATTTCACTCATGCATAATCGGCGTTCAACGTCTCTCGGCTTTAGTTCATATGGAACCCAATTTCCTTGTTTTTGAATCATTCCTAACGATTTTAAACGATGTGAAATTGCTTGTTGAGTCACTTGTAGAGTAAGTGCAAGTTCTTTTTGCGTTTGGGACGAATCTTCCTCCAATAGTACTTCTAATTCCATGTCTTCGTACACTTTCGGCCTTCCACTGCGTTCTTTGTCTTTAACGTCAAACTCACCGTTCTTAAACTTTTGAAACCATTCCTGACAACTTCTCTCACTTAAAGCAGCTTCACCATATGCTTCTAGAAGCAATCGATGCGCCTCAGCTGCAGATTTTTTCACATTAAAGAAGTAAATCAAAAGTTCCCGCAAATGATGCTTATTCGGAATAAAACTTGACATTTTTGCACGAAAAAAATTACGTGATGCTGATACGGAATCACTAGTACTTTAAGGTTATGGTGTTGCCAGATGACTAAACTTGGGATATTACGTTTTACATCTGACAATTTCTCCATAACCTTCTGGTGGGGCCATCTTTTGACAAACCGCGGAAACTTATTTGTACACCTAATAGTTTAAAGTCACTGGAAATCCACTTCCTCCCATAAAAAACACATTATTATTTTTCTACTTTTGTTTGCTTATCGCGGATCTTAGCCAAGTAAAAATTCTGAATGTCCACATCAATTGCAACTTTTTTCTCAAGTATCCGTCGTTTGTTTTATAAATTCAAATTTATTTTGGCTCTATTATCATATTTTATTACTATGGGACAACTTGGCGTTCCAGAAAACACCTGTACAGCAGAAATGTACAATTCGCAAAAATATATATATATATATATATATATATATATATATATATATATATATATATATATATATATATATATATATATATTGAGTATATTTTAATCGTGTGATGTAGAAATAAATAAAACGAACAAATACAAAAACATTTTATTAAATGCAAGAATTGATAAGCATGTAATAATCAGATGTTCTATAAAAAGAGAGCAATCTGTTGTATTGAAATTGAATTAAAATTAATGTCATATTGTTAACCCCAATAGACCAGACCTTTTAAACCATCAAGATATATACAAATAACATAATATAAACCTCAGCTGAAGCAAGTCAAGATTATCAACTACCAAATATTTTTAAATCTAAAAGAAAAACCTTTAACCAAAAGTGGAATTATCAATAACGTGTTTACCTTGTACATACTCTTTCCTTTTAAGTCAAAAAATTATTTATCAACCTTGAATTGCCTTTGAGCGCGCCAAGTGTGCCGAATGAATCCCTCCCTTTTCACCTTGTATCAACTATTTAAAGAATGAATGGTAAGATAGCTTTGCGCTGTTTGGGGTAATCTGGAAATTCCTTCTTGTAGTTGCGGTGCTTGTTAAGTGCCCACACACTCATCTGATACATCCCAACAATGGCAAATATTCCAGCTAAAAGGTAAATTATTGATAAATTAGGTAGTTACACCAAGTTTTTTTATTATATAGTTCAATATTCAATATCATCACGACAGTTCAATGCTGAACATAGGCGTGACACCAAGCCCGATTTTCGGCTGCACGCATCCAGTATCCGCCAGTCGTCTTGCGCAGATCGTCACTCTATAATTTGGATATTATATAATTATATCAATGACAATATGGAGCAACTCTCAGTAGTCAATATCTAAGAAATTTATTTTTATAAACAATCTCCAAATGACTACTATTAAAATATTTATACAAATTTACCATTAGGTAATAGCATTAATTAAATAATTAAGAGTAAAAACATCAAGAAACCTTTACACATGGATATTAAGATAATGAAAAATTAATAAATAAACCCTTTGGGTTTAGTTATAAACACTATCTAGTTCAATTATTTTTAATAATAATAAATATATACTTGTGTCTTGGGTTGACTTACATTGTTAATTTATAACACATGAATAAAAGGTATGTAATATTTAAGGCACAATTATTAAAGTCTAATTTCACCCTATGTCCAGTCTAACCCACATACAGAATAGCTCTACTACAATAGTTACATGAAATAAATATCTATTAAAATTACCTGGAGCACATTTGGTTAATATTGTGAAGAAAACCCATGAGCCAAACTCATATGTGTAATTAGGGCAGGATACAAAATTGAAAAGTAATGAGAAGGGGTTTCCATCAGGCATAGGTATGCGCCTCACTTTGGTGCCTGGTGGACGGAGATTTTTTAAAAGAATATGTATACTCAAGTTTCCTAATTCACAAATCTGAAAAAGATAAAAATATTAGTTCACAAAATATAGGAACAAGGAGTTAATTGATTATATCTGAAATTGCTCTCAATCAATAAGTGTAGCTGCATTCATTGATAGATTAATAGATGTAGACATAAATCTTCCTAAAAAATGAGTGGTGTAACTGTAATCCTCATGCTTGGCATGAGGACGGATAGATAATTGCAGATTGCTTTTTATTAGTCAGGTGGACACTTGTTATCCATATCAAAATCATATTTTAATATACTATCTACTAAATTTATTTTAAGTACATTTTTACTTAATAAGTTATAATGATTATTCACTTAAGTTATTATTCACTAAATAAGTTATATTCGAATTGACTTATAGCATAAAAATATGATTTGTAGTTAAATAAAACCATTCACCTATGGTTAGCTGTAATGCAATGCAATAAAAGTGACATGGACTTTGATAAGGTCAAATGCTCTTTAAAAGATTTAATGAATTTTAAATTAGTAACCTAAACATTTTCCCACCTAATAGAAATACTCAAATATAACATATTTGAGTGTTTCTATTAGGATATACATAATTACTTTTATATCCATTATCAACAAAATACTAACAAATAAAAACATGAATATATTTGAGATTTTAAGTAAGATCTTTGAATGAGATTACCTGCACATATTATATTGATAGAACTTGTATTTTTTATAAGATAATACTCACAATGAAACCAGTAAGACCAACATATAGGCAAGTGTTGCATGGAGCTGTATAGAGGGGATGGTTAATGTGGTATGCAATGTAAAGAGCAAACAGCCAGTAATATGTGCAATTCTTAAATAAGTTACGAAGTGGCATTGTTCCATGGGAAAAACGATGAACAAATACCGTTTCAAGGAGACGTTTTGCATAGTGAATTGTCCAACAAACTGCTGCTATGCTGAAAAGTAAATAACAAACTCAACTAAAATGTTATTTTTTTATATATAACAACCCTTCTAACCTAATTTCAAGATTATTTGATTAAAACACATGTTTTACATGAAATACTAAATAATATAAAGCATTACACAAAAATATTAAAACAGATTAATAACATTTTTTAGCCAGGCGATAAGATATATAATTTTTTATGCAAGGGCAGCCATATTTACGGAAACTCAATATGAATAACATGCTTTCAAAATCAAATCATGCAGTCAGAATGAATCACATATAATGAATTTCATGAAATGAGAAATAAAATGATAATCAATAAAATGTAGTATAAAATCCATACTAGATTAAATTACTAGAATAAATGAAGTGTGCAATTTGTAAATAACTGTTGTAATATTATTTACATTATTCATAAATAACGGTGTTTGAATCACTTTCAACACAATACTTTGGAGCCCTCAATTACCTACTTTAGTTTTGCTATATTTTTTAAATATTTTGTAATATGTAGAGCTATAAGCTTACAAAGGCCTTGATTGGTATATTCTAATAAAAAGTAAAGGGTTGTTTAGATGTTATGAGAGTTAACAGGCTTTAGCTGAGAGTTAGAATTTTTGTACAGCATATATATTTTGATTACAATCATAAATAATGTATTGGAGACTCTTTATGAGATCCTTTTTTAAAATGATAAGCAATCAGTTTACAAATATGTAACAGTTAATATGTATGGAATGTGTTACATACTTGGCAACAGTTCCTGGAGATGATGTCTGCTCCCCGTACAAAATCCATGGCCTCTGATAAACCCATAAATATACAAATAAGGGACCAGCATATTCTGCTAAAAATACATTTCTGTACGATACTTGAGGTCCCAAATCTGACAAGTACAGTTTTGCACCATTCTGAATATTTAAAGACTTCAAAGTAGTTTCATCTTTTAAAGATTTCCCTTTTGCTTCTAATTTAATAGCTTGCCTCTCCAGATAAAGTGACTTTTTCAACTTTTGATGTATCTCTTCTTTAACATTTTTTACAGTAGCATCTTCATTTAAAATTACCTTTCCGACTGGCTTAGATCCAATAACACTCAAAATCTCGATCTAAAATAGGTAAATAAAATTTTATTATCCTTAAAATAAATTATTCTACGAAATAAGTAATCATACCTCCATAACCATTGAATTCTTATCCAAATATGGACAAAAAATCGTTTAATAGACTAGATCTCAATACAGCAGGTAATTATTTCTTGCCGCAGTAACGATTGACCAAAGGTTACGTACTTATGAATAATTTAAAATTCAGTGATATTGAAATACACACCACCTAAGTGTGGTAAATTGAATATGAATAATACTTGTAAATGTTCACAACGGCTATTTTAAAATATGCATTATAACGAAACGTTCTTATAAATAGCATGCATAATAAATAGCATGTCATTTTAGCTAATATATTTGTCTATCATATAGAATAGAATTCTGCGCTTATAACGATACTTGTGTTTTATTGTTAAAGCATCAGTACAATTTTTCTCTGAAGTAATACCTCTTGACTGTGTGAAATAGAAAAGCATAAGAATATTTCTCGAAAATATAATAAGTCAAAGATAAAAAAATACGAAACAAAAGTTAAGAGGTAGTTAAAATAATACAATTTATTAAAAGTCATTATTAATAGCATAATTAAAGGTAGAAGAAGCCGCAGTTGAAAAAAAATTTTATAATATAATTGCAAATAACGCATTTGTGTGTAAACTCTGCCGTACCCGCCTTCGAGAAAGATACCGGAGGCGAAGTAAAGGCGAAGAGGTGCAATTACGCTCCTGCATAGAAAGAAAATAAATATAAATGAGATGAGAAGCATATGTGAATGCGAAGCTGAGTCAATTTTTTATGTAAGCGATATGCAAACGGCAAACGGGCCACTTGTTAGTAAGCAATCAACGCTGCCTATTCAAATCATTGCTACTACTACTAGCTGTTATTGGTTGGTGCTTTTTAGTAGAAATGCTATTTTTTCAACTTTTAAATTTTAATGCGCCAAAATTTATTATTGATTTAAATTGTAATTATAAACAATGAAATACATACATAATAGGATAATAGTTCAATGCAAACTTATTACTGTTTATGTCTTTAAATATTAGAAATTTCTATGTCTCTTGTAGTACTTTATTAGTGAGTAAAATAAAAAATAAAAATTATTGAATAAATGTTTAATATATAGCTTAATGAAGTAATAAAATTAGTTAATACATTAAAACAGTAATATATGTATTTAAAAACATTATGCTTTGATATGTAGAAGCCACGACTCGTCAATTAAAATAAAAATTCTGTTTGTTGACAGCCGTCACACAAAAATAATATATTAATTTAATTTGCTATATTGCATTACGTTATTCCGAAATATATTATTTGTTGAGCATTCCAATTGTGTCATTTATATAAAAACAATAAAACACAAGTATCGTTATAAGCGCAGAATTCTATTCTATATGATAGACAAATATATTAGCTAAAATGACATGCTATTTATTATGCATGCTATTTATAAGAACGTTTCGTTATAATGCATATTTTAAAATAGCCGTTGTGAACATTTACAAGTATTATTCATATTCAATTTACCACACTTAGGTGGTGTGTATTTCAATATCACTGAATTTTAAATTATTCATAAGTACGTAACCTTTGGTCAATCGTTACTGCGGCAAGAAATAATTACCTGCTGTATTGAGATCTAGTCTATTAAACGATTTTTTGTCCATATTTGGATAAGAATTCAATGGTTATGGAGGTATGATTACTTATTTCGTAGAATAATTTATTTTAAGGATAATAAAATTTTATTTACCTATTTTAGATCGAGATTTTGAGTGTTATTGGATCTAAGCCAGTCGGAAAGGTAATTTTAAATGAAGATGCTACTGTAAAAAATGTTAAAGAAGAGATACATCAAAAGTTGAAAAAGTCACTTTATCTGGAGAGGCAAGCTATTAAATTAGAAGCAAAAGGGAAATCTTTAAAAGATGAAACTACTTTGAAGTCTTTAAATATTCAGAATGGTGCAAAACTGTACTTGTCAGATTTGGGACCTCAAGTATCGTACAGAAATGTATTTTTAGCAGAATATGCTGGTCCCTTATTTGTATATTTATGGGTTTATCAGAGGCCATGGATTTTGTACGGGGAGCAGACATCATCTCCAGGAACTGTTGCCAAGTATGTAACACATTCCATACATATTAACTGTTACATATTTGTAAACTGATTGCTTATCATTTTAAAAAAGGATCTCATAAAGAGTCTCCAATACATTATTTATGATTGTAATCAAAATATATATGCTGTACAAAAATTCTAACTCTCAGCTAAAGCCTGTTAACTCTCATAACATCTAAACAACCCTTTACTTTTTATTAGAATATACCAATCAAGGCCTTTGTAAGCTTATAGCTCTACATATTACAAAATATTTAAAAAATATAGCAAAACTAAAGTAGGTAATTGAGGGCTCCAAAGTATTGTGTTGAAAGTGATTCAAACACCGTTATTTATGAATAATGTAAATAATATTACAACAGTTATTTACAAATTGCACACTTTATTTATTCTAGTAATTTAATCTAGTATGGATTTTATACTACATTTTATTGATTATCATTTTATTTCTCATTTCATGAAATTCATTATATGTGATTCATTCTGACTGCATGATTTGATTTTGAAAGCATGTTATTCATATTGAGTTTCCGTAAATATGGCTGCCCTTGCATAAAAAATTATATATCTTATCGCCTGGCTAAAAAATGTTATTAATCTGTTTTAATATTTTTGTGTAATGCTTTATATTATTTAGTATTTCATGTAAAACATGTGTTTTAATCAAATAATCTTGAAATTAGGTTAGAAGGGTTGTTATATATAAAAAAATAACATTTTAGTTGAGTTTGTTATTTACTTTTCAGCATAGCAGCAGTTTGTTGGACAATTCACTATGCAAAACGTCTCCTTGAAACGGTATTTGTTCATCGTTTTTCCCATGGAACAATGCCACTTCGTAACTTATTTAAGAATTGCACATATTACTGGCTGTTTGCTCTTTACATTGCATACCACATTAACCATCCCCTCTATACAGCTCCATGCAACACTTGCCTATATGTTGGTCTTACTGGTTTCATTGTGAGTATTATCTTATAAAAAATACAAGTTCTATCAATATAATATGTGCAGGTAATCTCATTCAAAGATCTTACTTAAAATCTCAAATATATTCATGTTTTTATTTGTTAGTATTTTGTTGATAATGGATATAAAAGTAATTATGTATATCCTAATAGAAACACTCAAATATGTTATATTTGAGTATTTCTATTAGGTGGGAAAATGTTTAGGTTACTAATTTAAAATTCATTAAATCTTTTAAAGAGCATTTGACCTTATCAAAGTCCATGTCACTTTTATTGCATTGCATTACAGCTAACCATAGGTGAATGGTTTTATTTAACTACAAATCATATTTTTATGCTATAAGTCAATTCGAATATAACTTATTTAGTGAATAATAACTTAAGTGAATAATCATTATAACTTATTAAGTAAAAATGTACTTAAAATAAATTTAGTAGATAGTATATTAAAATATGATTTTGATATGGATAACAAGTGTCCACCTGACTAATAAAAAGCAATCTGCAATTATCTATCCGTCCTCATGCCAAGCATGAGGATTACAGTTACACCACTCATTTTTTAGGAAGATTTATGTCTACATCTATTAATCTATCAATGAATGCAGCTACACTTATTGATTGAGAGCAATTTCAGATATAATCAATTAACTCCTTGTTCCTATATTTTGTGAACTAATATTTTTATCTTTTTCAGATTTGTGAATTAGGAAACTTGAGTATACATATTCTTTTAAAAAATCTCCGTCCACCAGGCACCAAAGTGAGGCGCATACCTATGCCTGATGGAAACCCCTTCTCATTACTTTTCAATTTTGTATCCTGCCCTAATTACACATATGAGTTTGGCTCATGGGTTTTCTTCACAATATTAACCAAATGTGCTCCAGGTAATTTTAATAGATATTTATTTCATGTAACTATTGTAGTAGAGCTATTCTGTATGTGGGTTAGACTGGACATAGGGTGAAATTAGACTTTAATAATTGTGCCTTAAATATTACATACCTTTTATTCATGTGTTATAAATTAACAATGTAAGTCAACCCAAGACACAAGTATATATTTATTATTATTAAAAATAATTGAACTAGATAGTGTTTATAACTAAACCCAAAGGGTTTATTTATTAATTTTTCATTATCTTAATATCCATGTGTAAAGGTTTCTTGATGTTTTTACTCTTAATTATTTAATTAATGCTATTACCTAATGGTAAATTTGTATAAATATTTTAATAGTAGTCATTTGGAGATTGTTTATAAAAATAAATTTCTTAGATATTGACTACTGAGAGTTGCTCCATATTGTCATTGATATAATTATATAATATCCAAATTATAGAGTGACGATCTGCGCAAGACGACTGGCGGATACTGGATGCGTGCAGCCGAAAATCGGGCTTGGTGTCACGCCTATGTTCAGCATTGAACTGTCGTGATGATATTGAATATTGAACTATATAATAAAAAAACTTGGTGTAACTACCTAATTTATCAATAATTTACCTTTTAGCTGGAATATTTGCCATTGTTGGGATGTATCAGATGAGTGTGTGGGCACTTAACAAGCACCGCAACTACAAGAAGGAATTTCCAGATTACCCCAAACAGCGCAAAGCTATCTTACCATTCATTCTTTAAATAGTTGATACAAGGTGAAAAGGGAGGGATTCATTCGGCACACTTGGCGCGCTCAAAGGCAATTCAAGGTTGATAAATAATTTTTTGACTTAAAAGGAAAGAGTATGTACAAGGTAAACACGTTATTGATAATTCCACTTTTGGTTAAAGGTTTTTCTTTTAGATTTAAAAATATTTGGTAGTTGATAATCTTGACTTGCTTCAGCTGAGGTTTATATTATGTTATTTGTATATATCTTGATGGTTTAAAAGGTCTGGTCTATTGGGGTTAACAATATGACATTAATTTTAATTCAATTTCAATACAACAGATTGCTCTCTTTTTATAGAACATCTGATTATTACATGCTTATCAATTCTTGCATTTAATAAAATGTTTTTGTATTTGTTCGTTTTATTTATTTCTACATCACACGATAAAAATATACTCAATATATATATATATATATATATATATATATATATATATATATATATATATATATATATATATATATATATATATATATATATATATATATATATATATATATATATATATATATATATATATATATATATATATATATATATATATATATATATATATATATATATATATATACATATATATATATATATATATATATATATATATATATATATATATATATATATATATATATATATATATATATATATATATGTGTGTGTGTGTGTGTGTGTGTGTGTAATTTTTCCTTAAAAGATACTTCCTTAAATAATATACTTAAGAAAACTTTTGCGAATTGTACATTTCTGCTGTACAGGTGTTTTCTGGAACGCCAAGTTGTCCCATAGTAATAAAATATGATAATAGAGCCAAAATAAATTTGAATTTATAAAACAAACGACGGATACTTGAGAAAAAAGTTGCAATTGATGTGGACATTCAGAATTTTTACTTGGCTAAGATCCGCGATAAGCAAACAAAAGTAGAAAAATAATAATGTGTTTTTTATGGGAGGAAGTGGATTTCCAGTGACTTTAAACTAAATCTTACCGAAAAACGGCCGGTAGCAACTCGTCACCTCCCATACACTCTCACCAACACCAAACACACATCGACACTCTTTATTTTACGATACATTGACTGACAACCATTATGATACTTTTTTAAATGTTTCTTAACGGTTGTCTTTCGTAGAGTCTACGAAAGACAACCGACAAAAAAGTGGTGACGATTTTGAAGACTCTTCGCGCTTAATTTTTTTTTAAGAATTTGAAAGATTTTAATTTTACACTTATCATATATTCATAAAATCAAATTGTAGTTTGTAAACAACAGTTTACGCCTGCGGAGTCAATGGTCGCGGGTTCGATCCTCGCATCGGAATAAATACAGTGTAACCTCCATGTAACGTCACTCGATTTAACGAAACTCCTTAAAGCGTCGATATTACTCGGCTTTGGTTGGTTTAGCTTGTTTCCCATACAATAATACACTCTATATAGCATTACACCCACTCTCAATAACGACAGCAATTTAATAATATAGGGTACTTTTTATGTTGCCAAAATTAGTAAAAACTGCGCAGCTGTGTACGTTCTTTTGTTGCTTTATTATCCTAGTCCGTAATAAACTCGACTGTCGGCTCTGGAAGCAGCTAAATTATTGGAAAAGTACTTTCTTTATCACCAAGATGCCTCAATATCGCAAGATGTGAATAAAATAATTAAAAAAAATACAACAAAATTACTGGTGCAGCAAAAGACATCAGACAAAAACAACAGACTACTCAATAGCGATCAAATAAGAATTGTTAATGTAATTACTAACACTAGTCTGAAATAAACTTTTTGTTTTTCTAATACAGATTTTTCTTCTTTCCATTTAACGACAACTCTATAACGTCAAATAATTGAAAATATACACGGTACCTTGAGGGTCGTTATATAGAGTTTGCACTATATATATATATATATATATATATATATATATATATATATATATATATATATATATATATATATATATATATATATATATATATATATATATATATATATATATATATATATATCTTACAAATATTTATTCCGTAACCCCGCCAATCGGCATTGGACAAGCGTGGTGGCTTAACGTCCGTTTCTCCAGAGATGGAGCTGGACATATATGGATTATTAAAAAAAAAGTTTGATATAATAATTAAGTTTGTCTTCTTACCTTGTTTGTTTAAAATTTGATAAAATATAATATATTGAAAAAACAGTAATGATATAATAAATGAAAGTTTATTGTTTTTTTTCATTATTGGAATTAAAATTTTCCTCCGGTTCGTCCCCGCAACGGATCTTAGCAAGTAAACGTTCATTTTCTTCTTTTAAAGTAACTATGGTCTCTTCCCTTTCCTGTAAATGTATTTATTATATATCAAATTAATATATTATATAAAAAATTAACGCATTCGGCGGCATATTAACGCGCGTTAGTTTTGCTCAAACTTGCCTATAAATCGGGATATTTTATGAAATCAAAATACTTCGACGTGTGAATTAAAACTGCGGCTATCATTCTGATGTTATGTTTCAGTCTTAGATTTTAAATCTCATCAAAAGTGAACATTAATCGTATTTGACATATAAGATTTCAATACAGGTGAAAACCATTTTTACATAATTTTTGAAGTCGAAATTAACGAGGATTTTCATTAATTTTTTTATATGAAAGATTGCGTATTACGTATTAAGTATTTTTACGCATTACGTATTTTTAATTTTACATGACGCAAATTAATAATGTCTATTTTTTTAAAAAATCGAGAAATCTCATTTCCCTATTGGAATATGTTAGAAGCCTCAAATCTCATAATTTATCGCAAGTCATGCTGTTAACTAACACAAAAGTCAGATTCTTGCTTGCATTTTATTAGTTGAGGGTCAAGAAGTTCACATGTTGTTAACTTATATTAACCATTTATATCTAAAACATAATACTAAAAAAGACACAGCCTTAGACTTTTTTTCGTTATGGCCAGCTCCTAGGATTTCCGTGCTGTCCATCGTGAAAACATCTTATTGGTGAGCAATTTAACCATACGGGTTACAAAAGATTAATCATACTGGTTACAAACGATTTTTATGTTCTTGAATATGATCAATGAAAAAGTAGCATAAGGAGAGAAAACAATGGAATGGAAACGTATAAAAATAAAAAAGGTTGGCTTTTGTGAATGTGCTTGTATAGGATAAGTATTTTAGCCTTCACTAAATGATATGGTAACCAATTAGTTGAATAATTTTACATACGTAATGTATAAATTTTTCTTTTCTTTGGTGGCAATTAGTTATTATTATGCCAGTGTCAAGTTAAATACAATAATATCAATTCTTTGTCATGTTACTAATCAGTTTGTTACATTACGTCTTGAGAAATGGTGGCTATTCTACCAAAATTAAAAAGTAGATACACGCATTTATTTCATATCACTTCACTTATATGCTACCACAACTAACCAATATAATTGATAATAATATAAGATTATAAAAATGAAATAAAAACACGTCACTCATGTAAGTTGGCGGGAAAAGTCTATGTATATATTTATTTATATTACATAGATAAATAGTTACCAGTATATACATATATATTATAATATCAATTATTTATCTATATTCAAATAAAGCATTCATTCATTCATCTATAAGTATCTACCTCAATTTTCATTTTGAAGTTTTCATCCAGTTTCTCCCGGTCCTCCGTGACTTGCTTAAGCTTAGCGCGCGCCACAGCAGGCGGTACATATCGCGCTGAAAGTCCAAGTATAGACTCCATTTGGAAGCAACGCGAACGTGTCGATTTTAGCTCAGTGCGTAGATTATTAATCTCTGTCAGTAGAGTACAGTTTTCCTGCACAAAACCAGTGTACAATGTACTAAAAGAACAGTTTTCTTTACAACAAAATCGACTCCAGTATACTAAAAAACACTTAACATACATAGATACATTTACATTTTAAAACATAATACAGTAAACCCTCATATAACGTGGTACTCTTATAAGGCGATTTCATGTCCCTCGTTTCCCTTATATAACGCGCGCAAGGCTTCAAATTAAATTATTTTGATTACACAAGCAAAGCAAAAATCAACAAGAAATTAACTTATAATTATCTATAATTACATTGACATATAAGTTGGTTATAAACTTGAAATACTTGTGAAGCGATATAAGTATCTTATATTTTACTTAAATTTAAGTAATACGACAACAGAAACTAAAGTCCGCCGATCTTTAATCTATGGCATCAATGAACTAATTATAAGTATTTAAAGTATTATGTTTAAATAATACCGTTTTAATACACAGTTAATTAAGGTTGAATTCATTGGGTTATTTATTTAACTAAGTTCACGACTTAGTACAACTTTTAAATAATAATTCTTGACTTAGTGGGAACAACTTAGACCTGGTTTGTGTGCCAACACTACTGCATACTGCAGTACACAATTAATTTATGTAACTACTTTATATGTATTCTATTAAGTTTTTATCTATGAAGAAAGCAGAAAATTTAATAATATAAAAAATACTGATTTCTACGTACATCCATTATCTTTGCAATGTCACTCTTCGATCCACCTACAGACTTATCCAGCTGTTGCTTGAGCGCGGCGAGCTGTTTCTCCAGATGTTCGCGCTGCCTATTAAACTCTTGAATAGCTTCGTCCTCTGCAATTCGGCTGCGTACAAATTCAACATCCTCCACGTATTTGTGAAACAAGGTCTGTTGAAATTTTCAGCCGCAATAGTAAACTTATAAACGTAGCGTTATCGGCGAAGAATCGCCCAAGAATACGATCGTAGAAAAGTTTGACTTTGACAAGAGTATTAGTCATGATACTCCCTAAATGTCTTTAGGTAAAGACTACTTAAAGACAGAAATTCTTAATAAAGAAAAATATTTTTTTAATACGAGGAAAAAGCATGCCTAAAGTTTGGATGAAAACAACAAGCCCTTATGCCTAGTATTTAAGTACTTAGAACGGAATCAAACCCTTGTCCAAGATTTCTATAAAATAGTTCGTTAAAAAATTGTTTTCCAACCGTCCCGGGTCATGGTTGTAATTGTTCTATAATAATAAGTAGAAATATATATATTTTTATTTATTTATGGAAGATAGATATAATTTATTACTTAAACTCAGTTATTTCTCGAACACATTGTTCCTACAATAAGTTATGTACAGCCCTAGATTTATTTCATACCAATATCACATTTACTGACGACCGATTGGCTCAATGGCGGGGCCCTTCGCCCGCGGAGTCAATGGTCGCGGGTTCGATTCCCGCATCGGATAAACCGCACCGCATAAATATTTATATGGATTTTTAAATGTTTATTCCGAGTCTGGTAACCTCCCCAACCGACATTTCCTTTCCTGCCCCTTCCTTTCTTCTCTGTCCTTCCTTTCCTCTCCGTCAATCCACGGTTTGCCGTGCCAAAGGATGCGTGGCTAGGGGCGAGCCTAGTCGCAAGCGTGCCGATCGTCCCGGGATCGGGCTCCTCCGGGTACTATGGTGCCTTACCTCAGCATGCAGGGCTCTGCTGGGGCTGACCTCCATCCTCCCTTGCGGCTCGTGGGATTCACTAAGACGAATTTAATATACCTAATTTGTCGAAAAATGACGGCAACGTGGTTCGCCACCCGTCACGTCCTGATTCTCACGAGGGCGAAAGCGACCAATGACAAGCCGTTTCGCTGCGACGAATGGCAGCGGATAGAGCTTTGTGGTCTCTGCCAACCCCTGCGGGGGATAGGCGTGAATATATAAAAAAAAAATATCACATTTCAAAAGTTTGGATCGAATTTTTAAACGTGGCTTACATTTAAAAATTCTCTCAGACAATAATTATTAATAAATATACACTTGCCTGTTTTTTGTTACTGTGTTATTGTTACTCGACAAGCAACACACAGAATATCAGCTAGAACCAGTAGGCAATCAGTAGATCTTTAATTATGAAACAGCCTGCCATAGAATTTAATGTACGAAATTATTCTCCATCAAAAAATTACTAACTCAAGAGCTATAATATGTAACTTAACACTGCACAAGCTTGCTTACAGGAGAACAAGGCAGGTGAGATAATAGATTAATAAATCATCTTGTAACGAAAGCCAGTTACTAAATATACCATACCTAAGCTATAAAATTACCTTGACATTGTGCTTAAGCTTAGCTGGGTCCTGAAAGTTTGCGGTCATGTTGTGGAGATCGATTTTAATTTTTTTTAATGTATTTTTCAAATTTAAATTTCGGTTCGCTTCTGTTAAATAATCCTTTTTTGCAGACGTTAATTTCTCGTTTAATTGACTAATATTAAGTTCTGAAAAAAATTTTTAGAAATTTAAAATTTACATAAATGAACATTTAAAAATAAACTAATATAATATAACTTAGCTTTTTTGTGGTCGATATTGGTAACCATAAAAGACATTTAATATAATAAATTTTTGTGGGGAAATTTATAACCTGTTCGAAAATTGCTCACACCAAGAAGAACAGGCAAAAAGCATGACGGGGTTCTCTTTTTACATATTGAGGATAACTCACAGTGTCCCACATGATACGATATTAAAGATAAAATTATATAATTTGTATAACCAGAGAAAATAAAAATATATTTAAAAACGCCATAAGAGAGTTAAAATATGAAAATATAAACTACTAGTACTATATATAAACTACTAATAGTGCAACACATGTTCAATCATTTTTAGAAAACCATCTGGATTGGATATTCGAATTTGTAATTTATTTCCATAAGATTTCCGATATCTATACAAAAGGACTTTTAATCTATAGTATGCATTATTAGTAATTCAAGAACTGAAAATGTTTCGACGGTCTATATTCAATCCAAATACATCCTTGATACCTATTTTTGCTTAATATTCAATACATCGCTGAATTGCTATCATGCATATGCATGTGTATATATATTTACTTATGTGACTATAGTTGAATTAAAATGTTGATATTGCAAATAATACAACGTAATATGTATTCTACACCGCAATACTTACCATATCGACAAACCAACTCGCAGGAGCTATTTCTTAGTTATCTAATGGCAAAACAATTAGCACTACGTACTTATGAATAGTAGAGTAAATGAACAGATAGCATAGCTCTGTGAATATTAACACTACTATATAAATTATGTTGACATCTACAGTCTTGTTCTTCTATTAAAAAAATTACAACTGAGTAGCTTTGATACTTTAATATTACCCCGAAAAGCCTTTTGCTTTAGTAGAGTTTCAAGGGACACTTCCAATTCAAGAATACGTGACTTTTTTTCTTTAATCTCCCGTTCTAAAGGATCTATCTGTACACGAAAAAAATTCAAATTATTGCAGCTGTAACTTTTTTCACTAATGCTTTGAATATTCTATAACTACCTAGTGTAGTGCGTCTACTAGGTGGCATGTTTTGACATTGCGTAAAAATTGTTACGCATACCAAGATCATGTTTAATATTAAGTAACTTCAATTCTTCGTTCTCCATATCTTCAATTTGAACGTTTAGCTCCCGTATAGCCCGTTCCTTGGGTTCAATCTATGTACAATTTTTTATCAATAAGTATATATGTATATATTACAGTTTACTTAGGAATTCTCTTTTAAGTCCCACGTAGGAAGGATTTGCCTATACTCTCCGCACCGTAAAGATACTGCCTAGTACCTACCGTAAAGATTTACCGGCTTTTGTTATGACTACTTTTGTATTCAGGATAATTACTAAACGTTAACATTAGCCGATCTCTTGTCTTATATATTAGAATGATGCAAAAAATATGATATTATATCCCTATATATAGATAGATTACAATATAAAATGTTCCATTCTATAAAAAGCACAAATTATATCCCTATATATAGATAGATTACAATATAAAATGTTCCATTCTATAAAAAGCACAAATTATATAATAAATATTTTTATCAAAAGCATTAATTAAATTTATATTTGATGTCTTTATAACGAATAATTAAAAATACGTACCTGATTTTTAAGTTCTGTAATCTTAAAATTTAATACAAATTTGTATTTCTCTAATTCCTGCTTTTTCCTTTTTAAGTCATATATTCTTTTTTCTTTATCTTGGATCGTTCCATCTCTTTCAGAAATCTCTTTTTTTAAATCAGCTACGTCCCGTTCAAGTGTTGAAATTACTTTTTGAAATTGTTTATGTTCGGCTAAAAAACGAAAATTCATTTTTTTATTTAGTAACAAAGTTCAGACATTTTTAAATCCTTTTAATGATGTTAGTCAATCATATGCCTCATATCATACTTGCAATTACCCATAAAGTTTTAAACAATAGAAAACCGACTTCACGAACAGCGTTTAAAATACGTAGAATATTTGCCTACCTTTTAACTGTGATACTTGATGTTTAAATTCTTCAATTTCTTTATTCGCGGTAATCAATTTTTTCTTCATAAGTCCTGTTTCTCCTTTCAATCTCACATTAGCGTCTTTCTCTTCCTTAAGTTGGGCTTCATAAGCTGTTCTTATTTCAATAATTTCACGATCAGCGTCTTCTTCTATAGAAGCTTTGATAGTTTCGTGTTCTTTTTTCTCCATATCTGCTTGCTCTTGTAGCTAAAGGTTTTAAAATTTTATTTCAATTCAACCGTCGTAAATATTAGTAAATCGAATTAACTACTTACATCTTGGAGCATAAGCTCTTTTTCTTCCAACTTTGCTTCAAATTTATCAGTAAGTTCTCTAAGAGCTTGTCGCTTGCTTTCCGCCAATTTTTCTAGACGTTCTTCATAATCTTTTCTCATTCGTGCTGTTTTGTCTTCTAAGCTCTGTAAGTATGCTTTTTACTATTATGTGACTTTCGTTTTAAGCTTTTGGGGTTTATTTATTTATATAAAATGGTATTTAAAATATTATTTAATCAAAGCGTATTCTTTATAAAATAAGTTTTAATTCAAAACCAATTAACTACAAATTTTGTTTGATTATATTGAGGCCATTTAGAAATAGAAATAGAAAAACTTTATTTATGACACCATTTTTTTTACAATTACCAAAATTAAATCCTTAATAATATTCTATATATAAATAAAAACACAAAACAAAAAGAAAATAATTTTAATCTAACGAGTGTCATAAAATGGTTCTTGCTCAGCATATGCTGGGCGCACTATTGGAGCACCCGGCGCTGGATCGCGGACCACAGTGACGACATTCATACTGACACACTCGTACATACAAATACATCTATATATATTACTACTCATACTCATATACACATACACATAAATACACGTACAGTACAATGGAATTAAAAAACACAAAGTCATGTACTAAATTCACCGCGTCCAAAAGAACAAGTTCCTGACTGCATACTTAAAATTAGATTTTTGTATTTTTTTTAAATATATTTATTGTATGCAAGTCACGAAGAGGTGGTGGCAAGTTGTTCCAACATTTGGTTGCGGCGTATTTAAAGCTACCACGAAACGCAGCTGAGCAGTGGCGAGAAACAACCAGCATTGACCTAGGCGCTCTGGTATCGTCAGCGCTATTTCGTTTACGGGACCATGTTAATTTATTATATAAATATGACGGGGATTCATAACGAATCATTCCAAATAGAAGGGTAGCGAAATGAAGCTCCCTGCGGTGTCTCATTTTTATTATATTA
>JASFAT010000289.1:0-301807 GCA_031353405.1 Baronia brevicornis | reverse complement strand
CGATTTTTAAAAGCATTGCTAACCTAAGTACTGACATACCAAGAGAAGATAAGCCTACCAGGAGATATTATTTTCGTTAATTTGAATGAAATAAATTGTAGGTAAAACGAAGTTCACTAGGTCGGTAGGTAGTTATGTATATATAGTTATATTCTTGAAAATTACAATAATCCGTTTATAATTGAAAACTTAGTAGATGAAGGTAATATGTAACATTTTTTAAGTTTTGTGTGAAAACACTAAATATCTATACAAAACGTCGTAATGCTCCTTCTATATAAAACTTAACTAGAATAATTGTAAACCGCTACCAAATAGTGTTTATGTGCTTAGAGCTTTCATTTGATACAAAAATGAAGTCTTAAAAATATAATATGCATAAACCATCATCCTTATCCTCAATTATAGATTCAAGCTGAACTTTCGTGATCGGAAGCATTCACTCTTACTCCTCGCAAGCATTCACAACGCCCTCATTACTGATCTAGGCTCGCTTATATAATCATTTG
Organism: Baronia brevicornis; assembly: GCA_031353405.1. Taxonomy (NCBI): domain Eukaryota; kingdom Metazoa; phylum Arthropoda; class Insecta; order Lepidoptera; family Papilionidae; genus Baronia; species Baronia brevicornis. The sequence continues at coordinate 301,298 of JASFAT010000289.1, read as the reverse complement.
TTGGACATACCAAACTAAATTCGAAAGTCGTACTCACCCATTCGTTACATATTGACTTGGCATATCTAGATCATTACGTTATTGTTACGAATGGTACTCAATAACATCGGAATTCCACCTCGACTTCATGATATCCGGATATTAAATTTGTATAAAATTTAAGGTAATTAACTATTACGATTTTTACATGAGAACCGTGTATTTATAATTTCTTCAATACTAATAACGTATACTCTACTACTTCAAATTTTACCCAATACTAGTGGGGCCATAGATAAGGAAGGAGGTCTGAGGTAGACAGCTTACCATAGATCGCCAACTACGTAGATTGCATTTTATTCATATCTGACAGCGCCACCTATCGACTCTAAAAGTATTTTATCTTTCAAGCTTGAACAAGCCATACATACCCCGTCAGACAAAAATTTGTACCAATTTATAATTCACTTTATCTTTTATAAGATAAAGGTTCTAAGTTCCACAGGCATTCTTATACGCCATGTTTAATTTATGGATTTTTATTTAAGTAGTTAGTACGACCGATTGGTTCAGTGGCGGGGCCCTCCGCCCGCGGAGTCAACGGTCACGGGTTCCATCCCCGCATATGTATGGATTATAAATATTTATTCCGAGACTGGTAACACCGCCAATCCGCATTTTCTTTCCTACCCTTTCCTTTCTTCTCTATCCTTCTCCCTTCCTTTCCGCCAATCCACGGTCTGCCGTGCCAATGGATGCGTGGCTAGGGGCGAGCTTAGTCGCAAGCGTGCCGACCGTCCCGGGATCGGGCTCTCCCGGTTACCTACTATAGTGCCTTACCTCAGCATGCGGGGCTCTGCTCGGGCTGACTTCCATCCTCCCTTGCCGCTCATGGGATTCACTAAGATTTGTTGAAAAATGACGGCGATGTGGTTTGCCATCCGTCACGTCCTCATTACCACGAGGGAGAATAGCGACTTATAGAGAGCCGTTTCGCTGCGATGAATGTGAGAGGAAGAATGGATGAGTGTGGTGGAAGCGGGGAAGGTGTGCCGGGATCGAAGCGGATGGAGCTCTGTAGTCTCTGGCAACCCCTGCGGGTGATAGGCGTAAATATATAAAAAAATATATTTTAATAGATGCGGGCACCAGCATCTATTAAAATATATTTTTTTATATATTGCATTTTATTATATGCACTGGAATTTCTTTTAAATTTACAAGCCTAAAAATTTACATTTTAATAGAGAAGTTAAAATTATCTGAGTGTATTTCGTTCGGATTCTAATCAATAGAGACAATTTAAGTATCAACGTCTCAACAGTCTCTAAAGCACGTAAGCGTTCTGGAAAATTTACTATAAAAACGAGCCAACTAAGCTTTGGCTACGCTTCGCTTTGATTTGACGATCGTTACGTCTGTGATCTTTGGTGACAGTCTATTTAAAACTTTTCAATTTATCATCTGTAAATATAAAGAGGAAAAAGAAGACCTAGTGAAATACTTTTAATATTACACAGCTATATTAACAGTATTTAACTAGATCTTCGCAAAATCTTAAATAGTAATATCTTATATTAGAGAGAAAAATATAGTACTCAAAGATCAATACGGTGAAGTGAACTATAAAAAGATTTAATTTCTTATAAACTACTACATACTGCATGCCACATAAAAAGCTCATAAAATGTTATGATTTAACTTCAATTACTAAGCGGAACAAAATTACACTTCGTGAATTATAGAGATGTAAAAAACTAGTTGTTATTAAGTGAAATAAAATTTTAATATGATTTTAAATGAATTAGATTACGCTTAATGATTTAAAAATGCATTTAGATTATATTCGCGGTTAATAAACTTAGAATTTAACAACAACCAACAGCGCACCCATATAATGTCACCTAAATAGTCACAATCACTTGCAAATAGTGTTTCGACTTATAAAGAACTGACAACTGACTAATAGACTTAGCCTAATAGCTTAGACCCTAGGCAAGCAGGCACAGGTGCAAAAGGGATTTTTGTACAGTAACCAATCACCTGCAAAGCGTGAAGAATATATATACAGATCTCATCTATTTTGAAAAGAATTAAGTGCATAATTGTCATGCAATGACTTAAAATAAAAAAATTACAAATACCTTCAAATAAAAATGATATTAGTAGTGTTAGATCTATGTTACAGCATAAATAGTCCCGCATGAATAGGCCAGCTTGACCAGGAAAAAACATCATCACAGAATGTCGATGCCAAGTGATAGTAGTGGTTTTTCTGTGTTACCACGTTTCTAATAATGAACGCAAGGATGAAGATACCCAAAGCCTTTCTCTTTCCTTTATTTAAATTCTTCCCATCACATTTCTTCCTTTTTTTCTTCCTAGTACTCACATTTTTATCCCAAGATAGGCAATACATCTGCCTTAGTATAACAGATTTACATAAGCGATAGTGATTACTTACCATCAATACGACGATCCGCTTACTTGTACACTTACTTCTTCCATAAAAAAGAAGATTAAAACTCAAAAGCTTTTTTTAAATTACATTTCTGTTGTCGGTAACTTTATGTCTTGTTATTCGGTTAAATAGTTTTGAAATGGTTTTGAAACACGTGTTATTTAATTGGAAACGTCTAGAAAGTATTTTAAAACGGCAGTAATAACCAGGTTGTCGTTAAAAAAGGAACGAGCCTGTTAATCAAGCAAGCTAAAGACATTTATTAGAAGCTGTCGCCGCGTGATCACTACTTGAGATTACTTCGAACAAGACGCTTTCGTGTGTAAAGTAGAGCGGTAAACTGCTAGTAACATTTTAAACATACTTCATTATTTTTTAAATTTGCCTACAAGATGTTTGACTTGTAAACTATATGTATAGTATTGTATAAAAAACTGAAAGAGCGACACTTACGATTTTTCTAAAAAATGTTTTTCATGTTCCAAATTCGTTTATATCTGAGGTCCAGAACCTCGCATACAAAGTTATAAAAATGACGACAAAATAGTTTCATAATCTAGACAACCTACAAACTGGAAGAGAGAGAGTTGCTTAACCTAACAATTGGAGTGGATCAAATTGGCGCATAATCTTATGAGCAACGTATTATTACCCTGTACACACAAACGTGACTGTTTCGTTCAAGTTTCTTTGTCTCCCCCAATAATTAAATACAGTATTTGTTGGATGTCGCCTCACCATTATGAATCGTTTTAGCAATGGCACTATAGGGCAACATTATGAAGACCAAGAACAATCTGAAGAATTTTTTTTATTTAAAAACTTAAGTTTTTTTTTATTTGATTTAACGAGAATATTTTAGAATTTTTTGATGCAAGAAGGTGATAGTAAGAAATTATGCCTTAGAAACATCATTCCTTTTTTTAATAGAACAAGAACATTTTAAAATTTAACTGACCCTTTTTTTCCAGCAAAGCAAAAAAATAATGCTTAGAAATAAGGTTCGGATTTTTTTTTACCTACATATATATAGCTCGTTAAAGTTTAAAATGTATTTTTTATAAAAGCAGAGAAAATGATTTTCAAGAAAGAAAATGACAAACATTTATTATCATTACTGTTTTTCATTTTTTTTCTCTACATTTATGTTTCTCTATATTAAGTACGACAGATTGGGTCGGTGGCTGGGCCTCCCGCCCAAGGAGTCAATGGTCGCGGGTTCGATCCCTACATTGGAATAAATATATGTATGGCTTACGGATATTTATTCCAGCTGTGGTAAACCCGCCAATCTGCATTGTACATACAAGCATGTTAGGATGACGTCCGTTCCTCCTGAAATACGGAGGCCCGTGCTCATCAGTGGGACATACATAGGCTGTGAAAAAATATATTAACTTTTTAGGAAGGGGCAGGTCAAGAGTACCCTCAACCGGCAGAATTGCATGAGGAAAATAATGAGTATGGAGGAAGCAAGGGAAGTAGGCCGAGATCGTAGCAGATGGAGATCTGTTGTTTCTGCCTACTCCTACGGCAGACAGGCGTGACGATATGTATGTATGTACCAAAACACTTTTTGTAATATCACAATAAGAATTAACGTACATATGTATATGTATTCGTTTACCATAGCTTAATATATATAGAAACCAAGTTATTTTAAATTATTAAGTCAACATATCACATCATATAACAACGGTTCCAGAATATTGTTGGGGCTGCCCCGTTTCTGGGTGCATCAGGTATGTTCGTTAAAGCCCGCACCGATGGCTTTTGGGCCATTTTGCGTAACGAACAGCCTCGTTGTTTTACAGATTGCAGGATACCTCCAACTCTATAATGAAAACCGTTGTTGCTAGATTCAACGCGCGCCTTGTGAAGCAGCTAAATCGACTTCAATGTAAATGATTTACTCACATAATTTTTAAGTTGTACATAATTACTAACATAAATGTTAAAATGTAACATGTATGGACCAATTAATATTTGTCTGAAATAAATCGTATCGTATCGTATCGGCGTATCACATCTTTTCATATCATGCTGGTTAGCGTAATCTAAGATAACCAAACTTCTGAGCCATAAGTTATGAATTCAAATCCTGGTCTAAATTAAAAATTTGTTTAAACAGCAAGGTTAGCATTCAGTTCCATGAATTTCATAGCGTTTTCTCAATGATTCAATACCAGAATTCATCTCCGAACCCAGTGAAATAATTTTATTGAATATAAGAAAGATATTGTGATTACACACTTAATAACAAAAATGAAAGAAAGAAGAACTAGATGCCCTATTTTTGAATTCTTATAAATAAAGCTAAAGCATGACAAAGAAAATCCGATCTTTTAATACTCAATATACAGGCAGAACATATTATTATTCAATTACGAAGGCGAGGTGAAAATGTTATTTGCACTGCGAAGGTTGAAAAGGTCGTGTCAAGCACAGATATAAGGTGTCGGGGGATGCAGGGCGGTATCACCACAGCCGTTTCAATAATGTAGTTTTGACAGGTCTCGTAATTTTGCACGGAGTTCGCCTCCTTTGCCGCCTCTTACTCGTACATACATACATTCATATATGATTTATCCTATTGTACTCGAGTAGAAAAGATTCTCAAGAAACGACAAATTGTCATGATCAGGGTCCTCATATTATTTTATTCCAATACCAGAATCATTATTTCATACTTTTTATTCATTAGTGGGACCTATTCAACGTTTGTACTAAAATATAATAATTGTTATAAAAGTCCTGAAGGAGATTGTGTTACCTGCACATACAATAATTTATATTTAAGAAAAATACCAGTAGTTAGGCACCAGAATAAAAACAAATTTGTGATTTTCAATCCAATCACCAAGCATGGAGATTCAAGCAACACCCTTAAATTTTAAGAGAGGCTACTGTCGAACTGTTACGGATGTATTGATGATGATGATAAATTTATACTTGATTATCCCAGGCTCAGACTAAGATTCCTTATATAGTTAATGTTATACCAACAACACAAAAAAAACATTCACAAGTATCAAGAATACAAAAAAAAATGGTTACAGGCCATACTGATAATTGTTTTGTTGCCTAAATCCAACCTGCTATCCTCACCCTCGAAATTAATATATATATATATATATATATATATATATATATATATATATATATATATATATATATATATATATATATATATATATATATATATATATATATATATATATATATATATATATATGTATATATATATATATATATATATATATATAAATTTCATGTTATTCAAATCTGTTTTTTAATATCCGAATACTAATTAATATATAATAATTAAACAGACTAATTAATAAATTTAATTATAAAAAATAATTATATAAGCCTTTACCAAGTGACACCAGCACCGACATAGCTCTTCGAGTTAGTAAATTTAAGTTGCAATTGGCTGGTTACGCAATAAACGGTTTCTGTGGTGGAAACCGCGTCTTCTCAAAGTGTGAAATGTCCTCCGGTTATTTGCCATCCGTGGATGGTGGTTCCCAGAAACTGGATGCATGAAGATGAAAAGGCACACCTTAGACAAAACCTATGTTCACCAGTGAACTGCTGCAAATACTTGTTGATAATAATGATTGTCAAGTGGCTTAGTGCCCAGAACGACAGCTATATTTCTCAATGTTTGGCTATCAGTTCTATAGTCGAAAACCCTAAATGTTCTATAGTCGAACTATATATTCGAAACAAAATGTCATATAAATTATTATTATAACAAACTATAAAATAAACCAGACCAAGTTTAAGACAGGGTCATTCGGTGGCCTGCAGTACAAAAAGTTCTCACATTGTTAATTGGGTGTTTTTTAGAGTATCTCTTGAGAACACTCCTTATTTGTGAAAAATGCAACGTTCAATAATTCATATAAATTTAAGTTATGTGTTGACTTGTGTTAAAAGTTGAAATATTTTCTTGCCACTCACCAGTCTTACCATACTTTGTTTCGGAAACGACCTAACGAAAATTGGAATCGATTCTGATGAAAGGAAAATTCTTCATAAGATCCTTGGCCTGAAACCAAGACCATATGTAATTTGGAGAGTCTTAAAGAATATATCGAAATCATAGGAAGGCAAACGAGCAGGCGTGTCACCTGATGGACAGCAACCAACGCCGCCCAAAGACATCCGCAACGCCATAGGCAGTGCGGAAGCGTTGCCGACCTTAAAGGAAAGTGAAATTATGGGAGTAGGAGTAGGTAGGGAGGTACAACAAATAAGGAGTGGGAATCGGAGGGGGGTGGGAAGGGGAGGGTGTTGGGCCTCCGGAACTCAGATCGCTCACCGTACGAAGCGCGGTAGCTAAGCTACCATTCAGACGCCGGTTTTCTGCGGTACTTCCCCGGGCGAGCCGGCTCATTCATGCTACAGACAAATAATATGCCATTTTTGACAAAGTATTCGTCAGCGTGCAGCATAGCTCTACCACTAGAAAAAACGTACAAGTAATACGTTGGCTCCGGCACCTAGAATTTGATCAGTCCTTTCGAAAATATCTAGAAAGCGATGTGATAATCGATTTAAAAGAGCTTCAAGGACCTTCACCGTGACCAATGGCGTATTCTTATATCGAAAAGATCATTTTGATTCATTAAGCCAGCAGTGTATATAATAAGTAAGCAAGTACTCATTAACCTTAAAACTCAATCATAATAAACATTCCATTAGAATTTGTTATATATACCGCTCCGCTCAGCTCTAATGCTGTAGTTGGTTAACTACAGCGCTGGACCTGAAACGCCTGTTAGAGTGTGCGTTACACAAAAAATACAAAATAAATCTAATAGTGCACTTATGAAAGGTTTAGAAGATATGTTACATCTCCCGTTTCGTTATAGTTTCTCTCTTTCCTTTTTTTATCTAAAAGGTCTACCGGACACCGTTACAAAGTCAATATATATATATATATATATATATATATATATATATATATATATATATATATATATATATATATATATATATATATATATATATATATATATATATATATATATATATATTCCAAGAGTCATCCGTTTGATCCTATAGAGGTGTCATTTAAGTTTAAGGCTTGCTATTTAAAGGTTACTTGTCTAGTATCGTTAACACATAGTGATTGATAGACAACTTAACCTATAGTTAACTTGTACCACCTTATTGCGTTTTGACAAATAAGTTGTAGTTTGCTTAATTTATGTTGTTAAACCTTTTGAAACGTCATAATATTTATAATTCATGTGGAGTTCTGATTTTTTTTCATAGCTTAAGTAATTTTTATAAAACCATTCTTACTTCAGGTATAAAATGAGGTTTTTTTAGGTAAATACGAAATATTCCATTGGATACGTTTTAAAATGTGCGGATGCCTTAGATAGCATTATAAGTGGGAAGTTTTTTTTTTTATTAAAAACAATCTAGCCAATACAGACTAATGAGTAATTTAATTTTAGCGTAATCTATATACTATAAACTTATAAAAGTGGGAAGTGAGAAAAAATACTTTTTGCCTTAGGAATTCTGATATATAATTTTTTGGCATTCACAACTGTAAGCAATCAACGCCACCCATGGACACTAACCATATGATAGGCGGTAAAAGTTAAATGGTACAACTTGACGTCGATATTATCTAAGGATGTGGTACTTTCTCAATCATGCCGTCGCATTCTTGCAACCATGTCCCTACCACTTAATTTTTATCAACATGACTTGCAAGTACTTGCAATTCCTTTATTCCAAACAAATACGATTAGAGTACCATTTATTTGCTAATTTATACCTAACGTTCATGTTTATGCATTTTTTTTTTCACATATATGTCCCACTGCTGAGCACGGGCCTCTCCATTTCTGGAGGAACGGACGTTGACCCACCACGCTTGTCCAATGCGGATTGGCGGGGTTATAAGACTCAGAATAAATATTTGTAATCCATACATATATTTATTCCGATGCGGGGATTAAACCCGCTACCATTGACTCAATGGAGATTCAAGTTTACCATTTACATTATTATTAATGAATAGTCAATATGATCAGAGGAGTTTAAATACGTACGACCTTTAATTTGTTCAATGCAACAGTATAAATTTTTTGTATTATTACACTAATATCTATAAAGTATAAAATTTTATCCTGATGCGGAAATCGAACCCACGTCCCTTTGGTTAGAAATCGAACACTTCATCACTGCACTAATTGAGTCATTAACTTAGCTATTTTACTCGCGTGTAGGAAGAAGTGAAACAAGTTTTTTTTGTATGAAATTGTCGCCTATTTTGATGACCATGTTATATATATCTAATGATGTAAAGGAAATTCTTCAAATATACGAATCGGCGCCACAAAACTAATCAAGACAGTTTTTTAAATTATTTTCAAACATTGTGGGTAATTAAGGAGTGTTGTTAATTTTAATGATTGAAGTTTTGAAATCCATAACACGAGGATAGAAAAAGTTATGATTTGTAAATGTGGCCACAAAATGCATATTTAATATCTTTTTGATTGCCAAACAAAAACTTTTAAAGCCACTTGCAACGAGTTCAATTCCTGCAATAGGACATATATATATATATATATATATATATATATATATATATATATATATATATATATATATATATATATATATATATATTATATATATACATATTTATGTTATTACCATAAGGCATGGTATAATCATCAACAGCCTGCTGCAGTCCACTGCTGGACATAGGTCTCTCTCAAGAAATACCATCTAGTCCGATCATTAGCTTCACGCATCCAGTCTTTACCAGCTACCCTGTACAAATCGTCACCATCTACCCGAGGGCCCTGCCACACTACGTTTGCCGAGACGCGGCCTTCACGCCAGCACTCGTATACTCCAGCAATTGTGGAATTTCTGACAAATGTTACCGGCCCTTCAGTTTACTAATTCGGAAGACTAGGTCGGTGACTTTGGTTCTCTAGCGGATTTCTTCCACTAGAGAAACTCCGGACTTATGAAACAGACGCACTTTCAATGTTCACGTTTCGGCAAAGAGTATGGGTAGAATACAATGGTTGAAGACTTTTGTTTTCAGGCTCTGAGGTATGCGACAAAAAGACTTGACGGAGCTTCCTAGATGCTGATCAGTTTAACTAAATCCTTCTATCGACTTCTTTCTTGAACTTGTCTTCACCCAAGCGTATGACATGCTCCAGGTTAATTTACTCCTGGATACATTTGAGAGTTTTACCATTGATGATAGTAGGTTGTGAATACAATTATATATATATATATATATATATATATATATATATATATATATATATATATATATATATATATATATATATATATATATATATATATATATATATATATATATATATATATATATATATATATATATATATATATATATATATATATATATATATATATATACATATTTATGTTATTACAATAAGGCATGGTATAATCATCAACAGCCTGCTGCAGTCCACTGCTGGACATAGGTCTCTCTCAAGAAATACCATCTAGTCCGATCATCAGCTTCACGCATCCAGTCTTTACCAGCTACCCTGCACAAATCGTCATCATCTACCCGAGGGCCCTGCCACACTACGTTTGCCGAGACGCGGCCTTCGCGCTATGATCTTCACGCCAGCACTCGTATACTCCAGCAATTGTCGAATTTCTGACAAATGTTACCGGCCCTTCAGTTTACTAATTCGGAAGACTAGGTCGGTGACTTTGGTTCTTTAGCGGATTTGTTCCACTAGAGAAACTCCGGACTTATGAAACAGACGCACTTTCAATGTTCACGTTTTGGCAAAAAGTATGGGTAGAATACAATGGTTGAAGACTTTTGTTTTCAGGCTCTGAGGTATGCGACAAAAAGACTTGACGGAGCTTCCTAGATGCTGATCAGTTTCTTTCTGTTTAGCTAAATCCTTCTATCGACATCTTTCTCGAACTTGTCTTCACCCAAGCGTATGACATGCTCCAGGTTAATTTACTCCTGGATAAATTTGAAAGTTTTACCATTGATGATAGTAGGTTGTGAATACAATTGCTCTAAAGTATTGGCCCAAGTAATTTGTGATGCAATTATATACGTAGAATGTATTGATTGCAATAGAACTCTGTAAAGAGATTAATATTATAGAGCACTGAATATATGCGTAAAATGATGAGTAATGTGTAAGGTTTTATTAACATGCTTTTATTAAAATTTGGTACTTTTTCAGACCGTCAAAGATAGAAAAATTGCTTACCTGGATCATATCATGAGACGTGACAGGTACAAGTTGCTGCAACTGATCATGATGGGAAAAATCGTGGGCAAAAGACAAAGAAAGTCGAAAAAACGAAAAAGAAAGTCTTGGCTATGTAACACAGGGAGTGGACCGTGATAGCGAGTGCTTCAGAACTGCTGCATCTCGCGAAGGAGGAGGAAAGTTGAAGCTGAATTGGCTGCCAACCTTCGCTAGTCGGAGAGGCACTCAAATGAAATTAAAATTGGGCAATGAAATTAAAATTGCAAACCAAATTAGATTTTATGTAACATGACTTAGATTTAAAATTTGCTTGCATAGTTTTAGTTGAGGTAGGCTTTCATGTTAGCCGGAACATTGCATCGTTATCCTTATGGAGAATAACCAGCCGGAGGTCCTGGCGTGGCAGCTATCAACAAGGTAAGCGCATTAATATTTAAATGAACTTGTATTGAGGCCGTATTCAGATCAGATTCTGAACTGTTCTTAAAAGCTCTGTCTTTATAAATCTAACCATATATAACGTCTCGTGTTTATCTAATATATATGCTATTAAATGGAATATAAACAATAGATTTAAATAAACAGTTGCGTCTGCGTGTATCGATGATAATGTGTGAATGAAGAAAATAAAATTATATCACTAATATCGAACTATTTGTCTTTTTATTTAGTCTATCATCAGCATCATCAGCTCGCGGTAGTCCATTACTTTGATATGGGACTCCCCCGGGATTCAGTTTCTGCCATTTGCCCTGCATAGATGGTCGCACCATCTAGCTGGAAAGGGGGAGGTGGGGGGGTTCCACACTACGTTTGCCTTTTGAGTTATTTCAAATAAGTTTCCCTTGGAAAAAATGAAAAAACTACATATTGTTTTCAAGTATTGGGCTTGGGTGTAACGACGCTTATTTTAAATGAAATAACAAAAGTGTAAATTAATATTACAAAAATAATAGTATTTAAGGCCTTGTGTATTAATAACAAAATAAACTGAGCAGATACATTCATATCAAAAATAGATTGATTTTGGCACTGGATTGCGAGAATATGTGTAATCATAGTGAAAAACAAACTCTGTAAGAGAGGGGAGAAGAAGGATTTTTTTCCTAATCCTGAAAATGGATATGACCGTTTGGCTGGCGCATCTAGTAATTACATTATCCTTGAAAAACAGGCTCCATATAAATAAGAGAAAATAATAATCTATACTGCCTGACCAAATACCGCATCACAAAAATTAGAAATTCTTTCTTGAATATTTAGGAAATTAAAGAACTATGTTTATTTATAGATTAGAGATAGAGCTAGCTGATTCATTGTTACATTCTTAAACTAATATACTAATAATATATAATTGCATTGTTTAAGTAATTTTAATTGGACCACGGGTATGTGGTATGACCACGTTTTGTTAAAAATCATAGTTTCCTTTTTATTACAAAAGATGTTTACTTAATAATTTTAGTCCTAAGTAAAATAACAAGATTTTAAAGCATGATCACTATATTACAATATTATTAAGGCCTTTTTTCTATTATTTCAACCTTTAAAAGGTGATTATTAAAAAATGCAGGGCCTAAAAGTTAGTCATGGACTTTGGGTTCAAACTACATACATACATACATATCGTCACGCCTGTCTCCCGTAGGGTAGGCAGAGACCACAGATCTCCATCTGCTACGATCTCGGCATACTTCCCTTGCTTCCTCCACACTCATTATTCTCCTCATGCAAGCCCGCCGGTTGTGGGTACTCTTGACCTGGCCTTTCTTAAAAAGTTCAGCAATTTGGTCAAGGTATGTTTTTCGTGGTCTTCCTCTTCCGACCCTTCAAACTCCGGTTAGGTTCAAACTCCGTTTAAAAATTAAAAATACATTCAATTTCATAATAGTCATAGAATGAGTGTTTGTATATATGGAATAAATGTTTTAAACTATCTATCATACAACTAACCATCTAAATCTACTTCAATCATAACAAGATATCAAATATATTTAACAAATTATACACATTAAAGTATCCAATATTAATGAAGCTGTAACAGACCATTGCTAGATCATTGCCATAGGTATCCCCAATGGAGAAATGGAGGGGTGTTACCATAATCTCAAGTATAAATGATTTCTTATCTGAGTAAAAGAACGAATCCTTGTTAAAAATTATTAAACATAATAATGTTTCTCTAAACATTAAATGTTTCTGTACGTAATGTAACGCATAGATAAGACGATAAACTAAGTGTGGAGTCAACAGACTTAAAACAGTTTGTAACCGACGTTATCTCGGAGCTTAATTGTTTACAGTAACCGTATAATTGCGACTTTTTAGTAATTTACTTTCGTAGTACTATGTTAATTGCCCGCTTTTTTGGAGAATATTTTATACGTGTTTTTCAAGCTTTATGCGGTAATATTCAAAGCTTATTTCTCAGAGAAGGGTAATTAAATGACATACCTTACTGTTTCTGATTTAAGTTGCCTTATATTTAGTAATTTTGTTGTATAATCTTAATAATAATCTAAGATTAACGGCTAAATTTTTGCTTCTAACAAATATATTTTTTAAATGAATTATTTTAAAAAAAAAATCCACCAAAAATACTTTTGGTAATATCACAATTTGAATTGACAGATATTTGTTTACTATAGCTTACTTACCTGTATATAGGTACCAAGTTATTTTGAATTATGAAGTCTGCATATATCATATGGTTTCTGCGTGTCATCTCATTTCATGTCATGCTGGTTACCTAAGTCTAAGATTACCTAACTTCTGAGCAAACGTTCTAGTTCTAGCGTTTTATCTATTATCTAACACCTGATTTCATCTTCAACCCTAGTGATTCTATTGAATAAAGTAGAATTCGGTGATTATTAACACCAAACATTTTTTGAATTCTAATAAACTTACGTTAAACAATGCTAAACATCAAATTTAAAATTAGGAATCGAAAGTACAAAAAAAAATTAAAATAAGTGTCAATAACCCAGTTTGTTTGTATGTTAAATTTTGGCCACCAATGCTTATCTCTAAATAAATATAATAGAAACAAATAATTCTTGTAAAATATAAAAAAATGGAAATACAGAATCCTTCATTTTGTGTTTTTGAAGTTTTTATTATTTGGCCAAGAGACATCTTATATAAACATTTTTAACATAAAGGATTTATGGATGTGAATATGATGGAGCTTTTAAACGTCTTTTTTCATCTTGTTACACCTCACATAATGCAAATAAAAAATTATTATTATTTATATTTTGTATAATTATTATTTTTTAAATTAAAAAAATTGTATATTCATAAAATGCGGTTTGATTCATTTCTATAGGCAATCAACCACGAAGGGCTGTTGTAATAAATAGCTAACGTTATCCGAGCTACAAAATATTTAACGACTTCGATATTTCAGCGTCTTCAATGTACTAATTGCATTGTAAAATGTCCGTTAATGTATCTTACGAGTGTAATAGTAACTAAAGCTGGCAGTAAATACTCACAACAATGTTACATCTTATCTCAATTATTCTCTACTTCCTATTTTATTCCCTTTTATTGAGGGCGGATACATTAAGGGTAAGATTAAAGGATTATGTCTCTATATGACCCAAATATCGAACAGACGGAACGTTTGCTTATTGAGCTAAGCCGTGGGTTCGATTTTCCGATCAGAATAATTATTTGTATAGCCTAGTACGTACGTATATTTAGTAGTAGTATGTACCTATATTTGTTTTGAGTCCGGGTGTATGTGAAGAAGAATGTGTAAGGATTTTGTCTCTATACGACCCAAATGTCGAACAGATGGAGCAGTTGCTTATTGAGCTAAGCCGTGGGTTCAATTTTCAGATTTGAATAATTATTTGTATAGCCTAGTACTAATATGTACCTATATTTATTTTGAGTACGGGTGTATGTGAAGAAGAGTGTGTAAGGATTTTGACTCTATACAACCCAAATATCGAACAGACGGAACAGTTGCTTATTGAGCGAAGCCGTGGATTCAATGTTCAGATCAGAATTATTACTTGTATAGCCTAGTACTAATTTATCTATATTTATTTTGAGTCCGGGTGTATGTGAAGAAGAGTGTGTAAAGATTTTGTCTCTATACGACCCAAATTTCGAATAGATGCGACGTTTGCTTATTGTGCTAAGCCGCGGGTTCGATTTTCAGATTTGAATAATTATTTGTATAGCCTAGTACTAATATGTACCTATATTTATTTTGAGTACGGGTGTATGTGAAGAAGAGTGTGTAAGGATTTTGACTCTATACAACCCAAATATCGAACAGACGGAACGTTTGCTTATTGAGCTAAGCCGTGGATTCAATGTTCAGATCAGAATAATTATTTGTATAGCCTAGAACTAATATGTACCTATATTTATTTTGAGTCCGGGTGTATGTGAAGAACAGTGTGTAAGGATTTTGTCTCTATACGACCCAAATATCGAACAGACGGAACGTTTGCTTATTGAGCTAAGCCGTGGGTTCGATTTTCAGATCAGAATAATTATTTTTATAGCCTATCGGTACATATTTATTTTTAGTCTAGATGTATGTAAAGAAGTGTGTGTAATAGAGTTAGAGCGATTTGTGTGAATGAGTTGGCTCGATTGGAACAGTAAACTACCTTCACAGAATATTAGCACTAATTGGCAGGATTTTTATGTGTTTTGTGCGATGAGTGCCAGGATAGGGAGATTCAACTCCTTCCTTTACTTCCTTCTTCCTCTCCTATTATTTATATTCTTATCCACAGCCTAGCAATTTTTCTGCAGTGCCCTTGATGTTACAGATGGGATGATGATTGCTTACCGTACAGTCACTTTTTTATTTACCAACCTTTTCCGCAACAAAACAATCATGGCAGCATTACTACTGGCATTATAGTAAGTTTGTTCACCATATTTAATAGTTGCGCATTCTACAGATTTACTATTTACATATTTTTTTAAAAAAGAAGTCTAGCAATATTTTTAATATTATAATACTAGAATACTTGTAAAACTAGCCTTATAACGCTTCTGCTAGGATATCGTTCACATGATAACAAAAAAAAATCATAGGCAGTCATGAGGACTGTCGACAGAAGTGAAAACTTAAAACTGTATTTCGAAATTTCAAACTAATTCTAATATCAAATGCTACTATTAGTACAGCATGTTGCTGACGCGATTCACAAAACTATCCATCCATAAGGCGTCCAACATAAATACATACAATCGGATATATACAATGTGTTGGCGTGATGCGTGTAGGTAGGCAGCTGCGCGCGCATTAACTGTATTTAAAGTATGTCTATAGCTATACTCATAGCTATAGACATACTTAAGTATTAACATGTTGCTGACGCGAACCCATAGATTGAGTGAGAGATACAAACTCACAATGTTCAGATCATAAAGTCGAGGCTTACCGACTGAGCTATTGTTGCTTACTTTAAATATTATTTTATATATTTTAATAATAATAATTATAATTTCAGACAATTTTTTTTTGTTATTTTTTTTAAAGTGACAGTAAACGATTGTATAATCATAAGTACAATCCTTAACCAAGTAAGCTATTCTCGCTTCCAATATGAAATTCTTGTTTGATCAAGCGTTATTTATTTATTGATGCCTATACGTCTATACGCGTACTATACTGTCATGAACTCCATGTTATATAAAATGTAATTATTTTTATTTTTACCAATAATAAAAAAGATGAGTGCTTATTTGGCCATCCGATAAAACAATGACTCTTGAATTATACATGTCCATTGTATATTAAAGAAGAAACCGAACGCACAACAATGTAGCCTAACTTTTACCGTTCACTCACATACAACAATTATTACAATTTAATTAACATTTCCTTTCATACCCGACTCTATAGATGGATGATTCAAATCGTGTGTAGTTAAAAAGTAATTGCATATTCATTGGATGAAATAAATTAATTATTTATATATGTCACGTTGGGTCGTAGGCGGTGAGCTTTGTTCATTGATAAAATGGAATATTTGTTTATTTTTACATGTCATCGGCCAAATTATCAGAATTTGGAAGTCCATATGAATGAAATTGAACAACAAAAAACTTTTATAGTTTGAGAAATTTCTTTAACACCTACACCATATTCCATATACACCTAGATATAAAAATTATCATTTGAATGTTTAAAATGAGTGAGTGAATTTAAAATATCGTTTGAGGTAAACACGAAGTTTTTTATCGGATATGCTTTAAGATTATCCATTAGATTTGTGGAGTTACGAATTCTGATTTGACTGACGATATTTTTTTACTAGTAAAAAGTCAATCTTACTGGGAATGAGCATTAAAACAAATTGTACTATATAAATAAACTGCTTCATTGTTTACGGAAAGAAAATAAATTAATATCAATATTATTATTCCATAATTTCCTTAAAAATCCTGTAAAAAAATTATATACATGTATATTAATGTCGGAGAATGTTCCAATAACCTCAGTACTTCGTATTTAATTGCATCTGTACCGGAGGGCGATTGTATATAAATCTTGGTGTATGTCACGTTAGGTCAAGCGTTAACGATCTGTTGAAACTGGGCAATAATTATATGTCGAATAAATTATGTACGACAAGTATGAAAATGTTAGTATGCCAAATAACAGGCATTTAGTCAATTTCGGATATATTACTTAACGAAGATATTAGTCAAAAGCAATATCAATAAGAATAATTTGGACTTGTTCATCTTTTTAATAGTAATTTCAATGTAACGAGGAATGTACATATGAGACATTTTTGTATGACTAGACAACTAATGATTGAAAGAAAGAACTTACTTAAGTCATTTTTTTGCATAGTCCCCTTTTTTATAATATGTAATCACTATAATGAGATAGATAATGAATAATTTACAACTGGGTTGAATTTAAGGCAAATGGTCAATTTTAATTGATGACGTTTGTTCCAGCATTGAACTGCTGTAAATTGATATAATTATAATAATTTCTGAAATCCAAATATTAATTATTAGTCTCTTACATTTGATCAAGCTAAGCAGATGTTTTTATTATAACAACTATTTTAAAAAGACAAGCAAAGTTCTCATATTACTAGAATTCTTGTTAACCATTCCAAACTAAGCTAGAAGTGGTTGTGCTAGAAAAATATGGTTCACATCATTAGTCCATTGAATTCGATAAAGCTGTTAAAGTCAATAGGCTACCAGCATTAACATCTTCGAATCAAACCAATCATTAGACCAATAGTGTAATCGCACCCACGACTTTAGATCCTATGCGCAATCTCTTCTATTGAGCAATAAATATAAATGTTTAAAGTAAAAAAGTACAATATAAAAGTATTATATAGTTACTTAGTTAAAATGACACACAAGAGCAGAACACAATGAGCGAGAAAGGTAACTTTACTTGAATAACTTCAATCTGTGTTCGGGTGAAATGAAATGCTAAAACTTCAAATTTTCTATATCCAAGTTTGCTTCGGGCTGCGGAAGCGAAATGGAGAAAATCTCTCAAAAGTTTTAAGATTTAAAGTTCATATTCTGAAGTTGCAGAAATAAATGAAATCTGAGAAGCCAGTGGTTTACTTAAAGATGATCTTCTTTGCTCAGTTTAACAAACAAGTAAAAGGTTTAATGACAGTATTCAAATTCGTCATATTATATATGTTCCTTTTTTAATTTAATAGACAAATAACAGTTTAAATTAAAAAGGAATAAAGATTATAAATTAAATTATACTTTATTTATATAATATATAAATAATGAAAAAAATATAGAACATGTGTATAAATAAAAATAATAACTTGTATAATATAACTATATACTAGTAATTATTTTTCTAACTAAATATGTGTTCTATTTATGATTTCTTTCAGTTATTTAGGAATACCATTAGGTGGATTTAATTACCATAAAAGACACATTCTCATAACCTTATATGGTTATAATATATTATAAAAACTAAAACACAAAAACCATAAGTTTAAAAATTGGTAAATAGTTTTTAACAGAACTTTGTAGGGAATAGTTTAAATCTGTATTTTAGTCCAGATAATATGTTTATTTATATTTAACAAAAATTTATTGAAGATGTTGGAAATAAGTAAAGTCGCTAACGTAATTTCGGCTTTTTAGCAGTTTCTAATGAACAATTATACTTCATTATAGTCTGCTAAACAGCGTAAATTTTTACTTAGATGGGGTTACATTCTTAAGTAACAAATGAGAGTGACGTTTTCAATATCATTTGGAAAATAACGCCGTGTGTAATGATATGCGATATAAAAGGTGTTAAATAAGACATTCTCATAATTAAAACAATCACGCGTTACTTTGCGGAAATTCTTTATTAATATAACAGTCAAAATTGATAACACTATTTTGACTGTTATATATAGTTATTATTTTATGACAAATTATTTAACTGAAATCAAAAAAAAAATTCGTGGATTTCAACAAAATAAATTTTGACTGTAATACCAATAAACGGGCAGCAGTGTCTACTTAAAAAAATCAATGAAGCTGAGTTCGCCCGCCAAGCGTGAGGATTGTAGCAACTTTCTTCAATTTCCAGCAGATTTTGTTACTCTATTGATGATAGTGAAAATTAATATATTATCCCTTACAGCACGATATCAAACGAACGTGCCCTGCGAAAAAAAATCTAGACGATGCTATATTTTATTTAACAGTACCGCGCCTTTTTCGATCGTTGTTACCAAATGAACTGTAAAAATTAATATATTTTCTAACTTAGGTCACAAAAGTAATATTCTAAGAGTTATTTTTGACTATAGGAACGTAACTTGTTTGGTTTAAAAAAAGGTTGTTAAAAAGAAGTCTAAAAAATATATTAATATTCACAGAAAATTCAAAAAAATCTGCTTTCTGGGTTTTAAGGAATATTTATATTCGCGTTGAGAGGGTTATTATAAAAGAAACGTTTACTAATACTACTGATACGTTCACACTCATAGTTACGTTAGAATTGCAATACAGTAAACTATTATACAAATCTTCAACACTACGAATACTGACAACAAAACCTTGATCTCAACGATTTCAATTACAATAATTCATCTAGTATATTAAGTAACTACTTATTTTGAACGTAATTGAAAAGAAATCTCGAGTTTCAAATGAAATGCACTCAGATCGTAAGCTGATTTATGGCTCTTGTATGCGAGTCTTAACATAACATTAAATCAGAGAAATATATTGCCGTTGCTAAAGCGAGGCCTAAGCTCGTAAATAAACTTCCTTACTTATTATAATTAATAGAACGTAAAAATGAAATAGACGTCGAAATCGTAAATAATAACAATTATTATATGTATACTAAAATTATTGTAGTGTGGCAGTATATCGATTCCATCACGGCCGACACGTTATGCGATAGATTGCCCTCAAACTATTTTGATACGAGCATAATCCAGACCAGGCCTCTCCATTATTTTCCCGTCAAAGTGATTAAATAAATAGTCTCGCTTATATTACAGGTACGGAGCTATTTTGTAATTACGCAGGTTTATTGCCCAGACAGGGTAGAGGAATGTTTTGGACTGGTGAACATAGTCCACGTACAGGCACCGACACCAACTGACCTCGGGTTAGCATTTTATGTGAGCATTCGCGCACTCATGCGACTTTAGAATTTTGTACTTTTTAATTAACGTTTTCAGCGTACCCACGCTTATTCTGTACTTTATTTTCTACATATTTTAAAATTACGTTTTTATTCTCATCATTTGTTCTCATTAATTTTAAATTAACTGTGACATATAAAAGTATTGTAATAATAAAAGGTCTGTGGCAAATCTATATACATAATTAAATTGATAAATTTATTATTACATCACGGAAAAATATTCAATGTGGTAAAATCACAACTAAGTTCTGTAAAATTATAAACAACTATAATTATTATATTTATTTAACAAAAAATGGACTAAAATAATCTTAATACAAAGCGGGTTTAGACTGTTAATAAATAAAACAAGCAATTGGCACTGGTGAAGCTGCAGTTCGATCCCAGCATTGGGATAAATATATTTATGGTCTACAGATAATTACTTCAAGTCTTATTGCCTTCCCAATCCGCATTGGACAACTTTGGTGGGTTATTATCTGTTTCTACAGAAATGGGGAGGCCCGTGCCCAGCAGTGGACATATGTGGGTTGAAAAAAATTAGCATTAACTTGCCTTTTTAGTAATAATTATGTTTACAGTTCCTGGTAAATTTGGCTTGGTTTGAATTTACAAAATACAAATAATATGTATTTATATTTTTATTTTTAAATCTAAAAATAAACAAGGATTTCTATCTACGAGCATCGATTAGGGGTAGCAGGGGTAGGGATTGCCATAAATAAAGGTGTGTATATATATATATATATATATATATATATATATATATATATATATATATATATGTATATGTATATAATATATATATATATATACATATATACATATATATCTGTGTGTGTGTGTGTGTACATATATACACAAAATTACACACAGTACATATTATATATTTATGTCAAATTTGTAGTACGTATTCTATACTTTTTAGACATTAAAGCTTAATTTTTGCGTCATACATATATTATGGCGACCCTACTCAAAGTAGTGTCTTGGTTTTCATATACGAGTATGTCTTCGGGTTTATTTATTTTGTTGTCACGCAAAGGTGTTAACAAGAAAATAAGATGTTCAGGTACGTATTAAGTTTTTGATACCTATTCACATGCATGCTGGTGGATAATTTATTTTCTAAGATTAGGAATATATTTATTTACACTAATTTATAGTTTTTAATTTTGTGGTAAATAAGTTCATAACATGAATTATTTCTTAACTTGATACAGGCTTAATTTTCAATGCATATTCATCTTCTTATTTTATTATTATATATAGTTTTGTTCAGTATCATATTCTATGTTACTACACTATCAATTGAAACGTATAGTTCGTTAGTTAGTAATAATCATTATATAAATATAAAGTAACAATATTTTATTTAATTGTTTATTATTTTTTATATATTTTTGCAGCTTTTCCTATCTTAATATGTTCCCCTACTGGGAGCACTCCAATTCCGAAGGAATGGATTATTGAATCCACTGCACTTGTGTAAGGTTGATTACGATGCGAGAATTGAATCTGCGATCATTAACTTCGCCACCGAGATGATTAGATATTTTAGCATACATGCATTACAATAACATAATACAAGTAATAATTACTTAATAACATAAGATCTGTTCTTATACAATATTATATTTCCATTTCATCTTCGTCGAGATCGAATGATGGCAGAAAACCTTTTTCTGTTTGCTAAGTGGAAGATGTAACTGAGCCATGGCACATTTCCACTCCACATTGCATTGCTATCTTTGTGCATTTAAATTAAGCTTTAAAAGTAATAATGGATCTAGTTTTAATTTTGTTCGTTATTTATTCTTGTATTGTGTACCTACAGAGAAAATAAATCTGTCGAAAAAAAAACATCGATATTTATTTAGAACATCACTAGGCAGCTAGAGCGGAGTAAGGGTCGCCAGCGGTCGTCGGTCACTCGACCTCCCCGTCAGCGCCACGTTAGATGCATATCTTTGGCGCCATAACCGCCAGCTATGCACTGATTATATTTGAAATTCTCCCATTGAACTATTATAATTAAAATAGATATTGCTAAAACTCACCATTCAGATGAAGATTATTGACCTTACTAAAATCTTGGAAAAAAAAAATTGTATTTTTCGAATTTGTTTACCACTATACACACAACACCACCTTAGGTATATTACACTCAATGGAACCAGCAGCCTTTTTCTGAAAAACATATCTTCTCTTATATCAAAGATTGGCAACGCATTTACAATGCCTATGGTATTGCAGATGTCTATGGGCGGCGTAGATTACTTTCCATGTTTGCACGTATGCCTCCCTATCCCATAAAAGAAATGTGAGACAACCGTTGAGTTTATGTCAATCGTATGGAAATGAGAAAACAAGTTATTAACTATCCTTATTCCATTTAATATTATAATAGATATTTTAGTATTTTCTGAAATAAATATAACATTATTCAGTAATATTTATATATGTGTATATAACTGGGATAATCTTCTTATAACGCTATGAGCAAAACCATTACGGTTCGTCTGAAATTTTATAAAGTAGCGCCTACAATAATATAAAAGCAAACACACCTGAGCACTTTTTATTTCTCTTATATAGATAGGCGAATAACTTTCTCTCAAAAGTAGTCAAAACAGTATGTATGTGTAATAAATATTAAATAGAAGTAAGTGACATTTGAATAAAATATTAATTTTTAATGACTTTGTTATATTGATATCCCCTGTATAAGTTTCTCAATCATCATCAACAATATAAGATAAGCGTTAAGGGGTTGCACACAAGCAGCTTAGATGGAATGTATAACAAGAATACTTGTAACGTTAAAAATGTTGCTTGTCTCATTAAAGTTCAGTTTTCAAGATATTTTGCCAAGTCTTCATACTGATCAGGCCGTTCGGCTACCGCCAGTATAAGGAATCTCACGTCATTAACTAACCAGTGAAAAACTGGTCTCTTGTATTTCATTTTAAGCCTCATTTGTCTGTCTAGGTACAAGTAAATTTGACAATTAAAGCTACTAGATGTTCATACCTAGTTGCAATCCCTCTACTTTTCTATAGGTGGAGCCACGCTGCAGATGAATACTTTGTCAAGAATGGCTCGGAGAAGTACCACACTCCCGCAGAAAACCGGCGTCTTAGTGGTACCTTACCTACCGCGCTTCGTACGGTGAGCGGCCGTGTTCCGGTGGCCCAACACCCTCCCCCTCTCTTTACCACTCCCATAATGAAACTTTCCTTAAAGATCGGCAAGCTTCCGCACTACCTATGGCTTTGCGGAAGTCTATGAGTGGCGTTGATTGCTTTCCATCAGGTGACACACCTGCTCGTTTGCTTTCCTATTCCTTAAAAAAACATCCCCCGTAGTATTAGAATCAGTTTTTGTATTCTCTGTTTCAGAATTAGGATTTCAATATAATAAATACGTATCAAACGTGGTAGTTTTTACGTCATAAAATTCGAGTGTTCTTTTCTTATCGTGACAACAATGAAACACTTAAATTTTATGTCGTATATTAAATTAAATAATAAAAAATACAATAAGTATCGTATGTAAACTTGAGAAAATATAACTATGAGAAGTGATTTCCATATATCAGTTTAAGGAGAAATAAATTTCCTCAAGTCTCATCACTGGAGTAGACTCTACTTATATGCTACACCCACGCATTGTGCACATTGTCACTACGCCGCAATATCTATTTTACTCACACTTAGTACAGAATGTCTTCTAATAATGCTCTCACATAGCAGAAAGCAAAAATTCAACGTCATAATCGCACTAAAAGCATTCCATTCTCTGCACTAAATATTGTATGGAAGAATATTTACCAGATGGTTTACGTCAGCGATTTCTAGTGCTTTTTGAATTCACTTAACGCTTAAGTTAAAAGATGCACTATAGTACAAAAAAATTCTAATTTTTTCAACACATATT
Source organism: Baronia brevicornis (assembly GCA_031353405.1). Classification (NCBI taxonomy): domain Eukaryota; kingdom Metazoa; phylum Arthropoda; class Insecta; order Lepidoptera; family Papilionidae; genus Baronia; species Baronia brevicornis. The sequence goes on along the minus strand of JASFAT010000289.1, from coordinate 276,985 downwards.
TACAGTTTCACTACTGAGTACGAGCTCCCTCTGTTTCTCTATATAGAGAAATTAGTATTAATCGACCACAGTATATCATGGCAGATTGGCGGTTCACCCAGACTCGGAATAAATATGACATATATTTATACATATATTTATATATTGGGAACGGTCTTGCGTGACGCGCTTCACTTCAGGCCACGTCAACCCGATGGATTTCATAACAAAACATTTAGTCCGAGTTTAGCAGTCCTGCCAATCCACCTTGATCAAAGATTGAAGATTCTTGATCAAAATTCCAGAAATAGGGAGGATCAAAATTCCCGTGCCCTAGCGTGGTTTATAATATAAATTATTGAAGTGTTGTTTTAAATAAAACTTAATATGTAAATGAAGAGTTCGCATTATTATTCATTTAATTATTTATTTTTATAAGATATCTTCTTCATACATATATTCAATTTCAGATAAACTAATCTTCGTCTTGTGAAAATAAGATATTGTTTTTTGAAGTCGCATTTTAATAACACCGAAATATTATAGGGAGCCGATATGACTGACCCAATTTTCGAAACAAGCTGAAGGCACGTCCTACGAAGTGCTTCTCGATTTAATGTTAAGTAAAGTTGTATCAAATGTCGAACGATAACGGCGTACTTAAATTTAATCAATAGCAAACATAAATTTTAGTTAAAACCCGAAATAAAATTGTGATTATTTTATTATCACATGCATTCCATGCCTTTCTTTCTTGTAATTCCTATACTTTTCAAGTAGAAAAAATATTTTTATAACGTTTTTATTCAATCGATTTGGTTACTTCTATTTGAAGGGATATCTGCTGCACAATTTTAAAACCTCAACCCAATGTCCATTACATGGTAACTTCCACGCACCACCTGAAATAACCAGCTACCTTCGATCGGTCGGTCTTTTCGAACCTATACGACATTGGCACCTTCAAAAAACCAGGAACGAAGTAAAATCTATTTCTAAATAAATAAACATTTTTTATTCGATAAATATACATCTAGGTATATGGATGATATTAAAGTTACTTTTCCTTAATTTTTAATCTGCTTTGCGTGGAGGAAATTAAAAACCTAGTATGTCAGCATTACGAGTTGCAAGGTTCCCCGCCGGGTCACGTATCCAGTAGGAATGCTTTTCATTGCGTCGCATACTTTCCACAGTAATATCAACATAAAGGTGACACGCCTAAAATTGTAATGCATAAATATTTTAAAGGGTTTTTAAAATTTTCCACATATAGTAGTAAAGTCCTACTCGCTCGTTTGCTTATTGTAGATGCTGTTCGCGAACATGTAGTACAATCAGTCACAACTTAAATATGTTCTGCTGCTGGGCACAGACCTCCCTATTCCTGGGGGAACGTACATTAACACACTATGCTTGTCAAAATGAGGTTTGGCGGGATTCCAGATTCAAATTCTGTAGACCATACATATATTTATGTATGGCCTACGTATATTTATTCCGAGAATATAAAGTAATTTTTAAAGAAGAACGCGACAAATCTGTTTCCATCTCTGATGGTCTTCAACCCAATGTGTCAAGTCAGATCTTTTCATATCTTACATTTATTAAACACTAGTCAACCTTTTTGGGTTACACTAAGGCTGTTTAGTGTAACCCAAAAAGTAATTTAGCAGTAACATAACCTTCCATAGGTAAAAAGGCTACATACGTTCCACTGGACAAAAATCGCTTTTCATATTATAAAGAAGTGTGGTACTTTTGTTTTGCACGGTGCTGTAATCACAATTTGCAAATTTCACAATGCGATGGATAAATAGACTCTTTATCGTACAAAAAAGAAATGAAATAATACTTTAAAGATTACGGTATGATTATAACTGATTCTTTAAGGCAACTGTTCAATGCAGAAAAATATCGCAAAGAATTCTGCTTGACAGGAAATAAAATCCTGTTTACGATATAATGTAGTACTTTAAATAAACACACACAAAAAGCGCTTTCTGTGATGTCGTTCTCAAATTCGGAAATTAAAAAAAAATCCGATCTTATAATGCTTTTTTATCCGAAATTATATAAATACTCAAAATATTATTTCTTAATTTTACCGTTTTTCGTTATGTTATAAGATAGAGTTTATTCCTCCCGAAAAGGAGAACTTTGTTCCTTCTTGAAATTTAAAGCCCTTAATTTCATTTTTCATTTATGCGGACATCGCTGGAAGAAACGTTTCATGGAAAATAAATAACAATTTCAGGAGACCAAATATATCGATTTTAATTTCATTAGACCTAGTTTGACGAGTGCTGGAGTAAGACTGTACTAGTACAGTTGAGAACCAATGAATAGAGCTGAATACCAGACTAAATGGCGAGCCTTGGGAGATAACTATATTCATCAGTGGACTGCCGCAGGGTGCTTCTAATGATGGTGATGATGATATTCAGATCAGTAGGAACTTATGTATTTACGCTATGAAATAATCTTATCATATAAATAGAATTGATCTTCATTGATCATATAATTTATATCTGAAGAAAAAAAACAACATGGTTACCAAATATCAAGATTTGAAAGCGCTGACCTATTTGTCACGGAAATTAAAGAGCCTGAAGTTTCACGCGCTCTTTATTCACAGCTACAATGGTTTCCTTTCACGCCCTTTCTCTGCGACCGAGTCAGCTCTTTTGAAATAACATGCTCGTACCTGACCTTTTATAATGTCTACGTAAAGACAATACATTAAAATTAATAATAAATAATCATTTTTGGCTTCTTTTCCTTTATTTTTAACTAATATACAATATGATTTTGTGTGCCACATCAAGAAAACCTCTCAGCTGTTCAATGTTGACACTTATTAAACATAGTTTTTTTTAAATTTAGAATGTAATAACTGCACCTAATTTAATGAATACACTTAATGAATTTCCTCGAGCTTTAGCTTCTTAATGATTTTTTTTTTTAATATATTTTGTTTTGCACATAATATTATCATAGTTATTTTTGGTATGAAAACGAGGTCGCAAATTTTTAAAACCATGCTTTAGTTATATTAAAACTCCTCATGATGAAGATAAGGTGATCTTATTTATAATATAAAGACCTCCGATAAATTTTGCATTTTATGGGAGGTCTAGAATTTAAGTGGCTATAAGTTTTATGAATTTCAGAACGTTTTTCTAAATACGTGAGTTTTTTGTTACATATAATATTTTAAAAAATCAAATCAAAAACTACTTTTACAAAACAGAAACGTGATATATAATCTGTATGCTCAAAGCAATTCATTAAAACCTTATTATTTCATATTGACAGCAGTAACACGTAAATATGTTTAATTCAAATTTTTGAGACCTCCAAGAGACATTATATTTTATAATGATAAACAATTTTCTTATTTCAAATACTGTTTTAAGAGCATTTTGTTAATATACACTAATATTTTATTATTGCGTTTAAATACTGTTCTGAAAACTATGTATTTAACCTTCATAATCGTATATTTTTCCAAGAATTTTCTTTAGGGTTGTATTCAAACTGGTTGAATACTAAAACCCTGCATAAACGAATCCACTGTTAATCTTTTAATTAAAGTTAAACTGTTAATTAAAATAAAGAAAGATTAAGGTTGAATTCGTTTATAAAGGGTTATATATAATAATAGCTAACTAACAGTCTACATGCACTTGCTCTGGTTTTGCCAGTTTGCCATCCATCAGTGGCGATGATTGCGTGCCATCAGGCGACAAGCACGCCTTACCCTGAAAAAAAAACATTGTTTAAAAAAGTTTTCACTATAATGATTGTGTTTTATGATTATATGTGCAGATTAAGTGAATGGTGTCAGAAAAACATTAAATTGAATACAAAAATTCAATTCAATGTTCTTCCTCAGCGTAGAAATTGAGAGTATAAATTCTGCATTTGGGTAAATTTGTAGTCTTGGATATTTGTTCGGAGTCTGAAAATGACCATATCGTGTGTATGAAAGCGTGATAGAGGAAACGATAAATTAAAATATAGTAATGAGTTATGTCATTAAATTTGACGACCGATTGGCTCAGTGGCGGGGCCCTCCGCCCGCGGAGTCAATGGTCGCGGGTGCGATTCCCGCATCGGAATAAATATTTATATAGATTTATAAATGTTTATTCTGAGTCTGGTAACCCCCCCAGTCCGCATTTCCTTTCCTGCCCATCCTTTCTTCTCTATCCTTTCCCTTCCTCTCCGCCAATCCACGGTCTGCCGTGCCAATGGATGCGTGGCTAGGGGCGAGCCTAGTCGCAAGCGTGCCGATCGTCCCGGGGTCGGGCTCCCCTGGGGACTATGGTGCCTTACCTCAGCATGCAGGGCTCTGCTGGGGCTGACCTCCATCCTCCCTTGCGGCTCGTGGGATTCACTAAGACGAATTTAATATACCTAATTTGTCAAAAATGACGGCGACGTGGTTCGCCACCCGTCACGTCCTGATTCTCACGAGAGCGAAAAGCGACCAATGACGAGCCGTTTCGCTGCGATGAATGGCAGCGGATGGAGCTCTGTGGTCTCTGCCAACCCCTGCGGGGGATAGGCGTGAATATATATAAATATATGAGTTATGTCATTAAATTTCTAACCTATAATTTTTTTATACCCAGCAAAAGAAACAATAATTAATTTCAAGAAACCATAAAACTTATTATATATACGTTTTCAATTAAAAGTCTCTACTCAGACGTATAACAAAGTGAAAGAGAATATAAATGCATTAAAGGCTATAAGTGTCACATTCAACATTTAATTAGATTTCACACAACAGCGGCTGACGTTACATGCGAGCTTCGCAATGAATAGGAATAATTAATTTTAAAAATGTCATAAACATTTCAGCTTCATATAGTTTAAATCCCTTTTAGTCTTTTCAGCGCGAATTATTTACCGTTCATTTTTTTCACAGCTCATTTATGGCCCACTGCTGAGCACGGCCTCTCCCTTTGTGTGGGGATGGATAATTACCTATCACGATTGTCCAAGGCGAATTTGAGTCTTATAAAAAAAAAATTAATGTGTCTTTGTATGTCTGTCTTCTATGCGTTCCCAAACCATAAAATATTTGTCTTTCTTTATTTCTTTACGTAGAATTCAATGCATACTGGGTGCACTTAGTTATTTAATAAAACATATAATTAAACACTGTTTTTATTTGTCACTTTTTTATTATAGGGCCTAATCAGGCCTTCCCATTTCCTATTTTATTTATATTTAGTGTTTTTTCATGGCGTATAAAAGTGCAAGTACAAGCGTCTATGGCATATTCCTACATCATTAATTTTGAAATTAAAAAGTTTAAGTGCAAGTCCAAACCACTATGGTATATTCCTACATCATTAATTTTGACATTAAAAAGTTTAATTCCAAGTCCAAACCTCTATGGCATACTACTACATCATAAATTTTGACATTGAAAAGTTTAAGTGCAAGTCCAAACCTCTATGGGATACTCCTACATCATTAATTTGGACATTAAAACTTTAAATGCAAGTCCAAACCTCTATGGCATACTATTACATCATTAATTTTGACAGTGGAAAGATTAAGTGCAAGTCCAAACCTGTATGGCATACTACTACATCATAAATTTTGACATTGAAAAGTTTAAGTGCAAGTCCAAACCTGTATGGCATACTACTACATCATTAATTTTGACACTGAAGAGTTTAAATCCAATCGTCGAGTAATATGATTGTTTCCACCGTCATAGAAAAAACAGCACCCAATACATAAAATTACAAAAATAGGGCTGTATGGCGCGTCTAAAAGCCTATGTTCAGTATTTAATTTCCACAAGCTACTGAGGCTGACGATGAATCCAAAGATGATTTATTCGTAAAGAATGTTTAACAGCATTAAGTGAGCCTTATGTAACATACATAAATATAATAACAGGGCAGTAACATCACTTGCTGGCACTTATATTATTTTAATATATATATTGTGTATATATTATATATACATAATATGTGTATGTACGAGTTTGCGTGTATAAATGTATATGTTATGTATATTATTAATGTGTATTTATATATGTATTCCAATTTGAATAATGACCGAATCGGAAGGTCTCAGTACGGGTCTGCTTAGTGAGACCTACTATACTCCCTCTTAACTTCACCCGTAAATTGTCACAAATAAAATAAATAAAAAAATTACATTCGAAGATAATAAATCCTAAATATACTTTTTGAAAGGTAAATATTATAATCTATAGTCTTTTCATAACAGCGTCATCAAAAAAGAATATAAGTTTTTAATCTCTGTCTCTCTCGTCTCGTCTGCAATTATTGGTAACAAGCCAAAGCAATTTCGCTTTCATATCTAGTCGTCTAACTTACTTGTTCTACTTCACTCTAGACTGTGCCCTAATTTCCATTACTCTGGGGATGGACATTCATTTCAAATTGCTGTAGTCGCTTAAACTTTTTAAATACAAAATATTTAAATGGTATAAAGTATTAAACAAATATATGTATAAGATACTTATTGATACAATTATCAGTAACCAGCTGAAAGAGATAAAGTAAAATAAATAATACAAAAAAAAAATTAATTTGTATTAAAACTTTCCTGAGTTGCATATATATTAATATAAATTTGTATATATTAAGATTAAATACGTGCCTTTATTATGTTTCATATAGAACAAAGAAAACGTTAGAATTTATTGGGATTTCCAATTAACTACTTTGTATTCAAATTTATAATATTAAAAAGTAATAGTTGGATCAGTGTGAATCGAAATATCATATTTATATGTATTGTATCAATCCTGAACAATCGTGTGATTTTCTTCGTAAATAATGTAATAAAATTTATGAGTATATAATAACATTTGTACATTTAAAGTAACTATAGTATGGAAATGACTGGTGTGCGTAAATAGACGTAAATTTTTAATGTAACAGTGTGTAATGGCGAATACTCAAATCACGTTTAACAAAAGTAAATACAAACCTAAAACAAATGCAGGAATATATTTATTTGTATAGGCATAATATATTGTTTAAATAAAGAAAAAAAAATATTTTTTACAATAAATAACATAAGCCACAAACATTGGAAGAAGCTGTACTCTTCGGGAAGTTTTTGATTTACGTATAAAAAAAATTTATAAGGTTTTGTTCTTGGTCGGACTGGTCGTCAAATATCGTTGTGAAGGACAATGTCCTGTATAGGTACAGGTGTGAAGACAATAAACCTGTGAAGACCGATCTAGAGGTATCTGTTGCTGTAATTTTTGTCTTTTTCTTGACTTGTACTTGTATGATCGATGGACTTTGAATTTTTTTTACTACGTGATTGAGCTGTAAATACAGCATAAAGCCTACGAACTTTCTATAGCTATTTTGTTTCTGACCAAGGGAAATCTCATTATGAAATGGTAGGATTAATTGATGATTTACCTTTGAAAAATAAAATGTTAATTCACTACGGGAAGAAAAGAACTTTTGAATGGTCCTAGTAAACTCATGAAAGTCATTAAAAATGATTGTAAAATGTAACATTCTTAAGATGGAAGATCTTTGGAGATGGGAGATTTTTAATTAATTCTTTCATGACTTTCATCAGTTTACCAGACCAGAACTATTCAAAAGATTTTTTGTTCCTGTAATGAATTAAAGTTTTCTTTCAGCAAACGTCAGCAATGCATTTTTCGCGTTGGGGGATATTTTTGAGCAAAGGTGATCACCTAGCATAAAATAACCTATATCATATTTTAGATATTAAAAAACACTATGACACTAAAATTTCAAAACTTGATTTGTTTCTCCTCTTACTCTGGAAGTGGTAAAAACAACGTTCTATATACACATAGAATGGTACAAACGTCCTCATTTAATCTCAAACGGCACGAACATACTTGTTTCTCTTTTACATTCCAAAGGGAGTGATTGATTCAGTGAATACGAACACAGCGGATATTGTATGCGCACATGCGGTCTGAAAATTTCTGTGATGGATTTTTCTAAATACTATACATATACTGGTAAACTTTTGTTCTCCTTCTAAAAGGTATCGTTAAAATAAATAATATTAATATATCTAACTTGAACCGTCTAATTTATTATATAAGGTAAAGCTCCTAGGCTAGGCCTACTTCCATATATCACGACGTGTTGGAAAGTTTTCCTAGTTCATATCAGTCATTATCGTCTAAAAGGATCGAGACGCAAAAGGAATTAACCTATTACTTATTATAAGAGAAACAAAAATAAAGGTAAGAAGTGAGAAGCGGTTTAAATATAAAGTTTGGAATATGAAATTCCAGAAAAGCACGTAAAAACTTTCATAAAAATATATTTGCTTAATCAAATCTTGAATTTCAACCTTTTAAGTTAAAACAAGTGTCAAAACTTTTCATTTCAGATGAGCTGTTTCCTAAAAATTCAGTCGTTCCTTATACTTTCCTTTTTTTGAATATTTGCGTAAAAATGTTATTTCCATTCGAGCTTAATAGTAGTTCAAATGTTTTATTACACAATTGTCTATCTTTTCGATCCCACAAAATCTAATCTTGTATTTCCAAAATTAACCAAACTAAATAAGTATATAAATAGACGTTTTAAAACATCATGGTAAGTATACTATATTGATGTGCAAATAAGTATATTAATAAAATCATTTTTTGACACAATATCTTCATTTTTATTTAAAAATACATATGTATATGTGTATCATTAAAATATTATTAAAAACAACAAAAATAACCACTGACAATGTATTACAGGTGAATTTATTTTATTTTTATATATAGGTGGTTAATTATTATTGTAAGTATATTCGTAATATTTTAGTGCGTCTAAAGGACAAATACAATTTAATTAGAAAACCGGAGTAACTATAATAGATGCCTATTATACCTAATTCTCAAGTTTTGTAAAAATGATTACTATTTATCATGACGAAACTCCATTGATCTGACACTGAAAAAAAATGAAAATTAATTTCTACTTACTTCAACCAAGCTGATTTTTATTTTAGTTACTTATTATCAAATAATTACAATTACATCGTATTCTTATCCTGCTAAATATATAAGAGAAATTTGTTTATGGATATCAAACTAAAATTGATTAATAAATTTAATTAATGAATTAATATTTGAAAAATCCTGTGTTAACATCAAGTGTCATCCACTACAAGTTTAAAAAAATGTATTGAATAAAAAGTATTTTATTAACGATTGAAAATTTGAACAATATATGTATATAGTATAATAAATATTTATTCTAGGCCTGGTAACCCCGCCAATCCGCATTGGACAATCGTGGTAGGTTAACGTCCGTTCCTCCAGAAATGGAGAGGCCCGTGCTCAGCACTGGGAAATATATGGGCTCTTAAGAAAGAAAAAATGTATATAGGGAGAGTGAACTAATAGTACGTATTACCAATTATTATTATTAATTTGAAAAATAAATAATAATATTTGGTAATAGTAGCATATGGTAATATTGGTGTTTGTAAAAATAGCTAAGGCGGGTTTTGGGGAGCGGGGCAGTCAGTCTGCCGCCTAACGCCGGCTGGCGCACAAGCCTGTGGAGTTCACACTACGTCTGTCAGCCTGAAAAATTAAAAGTTCGCGGTCTGTGCACGTACTAATACAACATGGAACTGTGAAGTTTTTAAAGTAATAATTTTTTAATTGGACCAACAATCTTGAGGTAATTCACTTACGGTTTTTACAGATTATTGAAAAAAGTTTATTTTAATATCATATTACTTTCAAACAATTTCCAATAAGAAAGTATATACAAACAAAGAAAAATATATAAATTGAACTTACTACTTAATAATGAAGCTTTAAAAATCTTTTCACAGATTACAAATCTAATCAAATTTTATGATTAAAAGTAAGAGTAATAAGTTTACGTTTGTAAGTTTTGTATTTTTTTTTAAATTTAATTGATAACTGGCACAAAGGTAAAACGTTCGCATTCCAAACCAGGGATAGTGGGTTCGATTTCACCTCAGAATGAATATTTTTATAACTTTCACGTATTTATTTATTTCGAGTCTGTGTTCGAAATTTTTTTTTTTTAATATTTTTTTACTTATAAATAAGAAGATAAAATAATTTAACTAATGAATCAAAATACCGTTGCCTTTTAATAGATAATACATTTATATATAGCAAAAATATAGATTAATTAAAAAAAATAATAATATAGTACTTTAGTTAGTCCCCAGTTATTTTAACATTTCAAGTCATAAGGTAGGAATATTTCTAATGAAATAAAAATATTAAGAATATTTACTATGACTAAAGCTTACTTGTATGTATAATGTTTAAAGTATTCGCTCATAGTAATCTAAGTCTACCAACATCACAATTTTCATATATATATATATATATATATATATATATATATATATATATATATATATATATATATATATATATATATATATAAGATAAAATTAAAAGGTACATAGACATAATATATGACAACAGATATAAAATTAAGAAAAGCAACTCTAGGATTTTAATTCATTAATTTTAAAATTGAAATGAATAAAAGGCGCTTTAGATATTTTGTATACTTAACACGTTGACCAAAGAGAAAGTAAAGCCTTAATAAATATTTCCATCCTCGAAATGTAACGAAACAAGAACGATGAAATTTTATTCAAATACACTCTCAAAAGTCCCTGTCATTTTCTTTATTTGTTCCTTTTTCAAAAGCCTTTTCCAGTCAGAATTTACCATAAACAGCCTAGAAACTCTAAATATAATAAATAAAGTTCAACTTATACCCTCATAAATCTATTAATATAAATTTCGGCAATTAATTTAACTTCGCCCTTATTTCGGAAGTTAATTACGGATGTTAAAGAGCGTATAATTTGTCAACGCCAAGTAGTTTTAACAAGTAATCGTTTAACGATCAACAAACTTTAGGAAATACAGAAGACAGAATATTGATTCGTCTCTTTGTAGTTCGAGTATTTCATAAAATTTTCCGCCTTTTCCTGAAATTGGAACACGATAGGGACGGATACGAGGGTAGTGGAAGGGACGTCGCAGACTGGTACAAGCCACATTCTTTGGAAGCCGAATATCCGTTGATAGCGCTGTAGGCTATTTCCCCGTAAATATTCTTACACAAATGGGATGAATACACTTTTTATGTCATTTTATGGACACTCCATAAAATTGTTATGAACTATTTCGCCACTTTTACTGTATTTTATCTTTAAAAGATTATTTGGGTCACAAGAACATAACCACTAGCAGCTACCCAAATGGTACAAGTGTTTGCTTTTGTTTCCGAACCGATATTACATTGGAACCTTCAAAAAACAAGCCTACTTTATCCTTAAAGTCCGGCAACGTTTCTGCGGTGCTTATGGCACTGTGGATGTCTCTGGGTGGCGTCGATTGCCATCGAGTGACACGCCTGCTCGTTGGCCTTCCATAAAAAAGCCAAGTGTCATAGCTTTGATAACCACATCGAGATAAATACGTATATGTATAGATTACAGACAATATATCAGTCTTAGTAGTTTTCAAATTACATCATTTGTGGGTTTCCAAGATACAGGGAATGAAAAAGTACGCAGTATAAAGTATGTTTTTATTATGTAAAACATAGTTACTAATTATTTATTTATGCTCTTTATTGCTTACAAATATAATAAATACATTTAATATAATGGGTTGAGATTTCTTCCAGCAAACCTTGCTGAAGAGATAGCATTATGTAAACGGATAGATTATATGGTTACTAAAACATTGATGAAAGTATGTTATTTAAAAAATTCCATTTACTTTAATACAGAGGTCTTTAAATCTCTATAGTTCTATCCCTGCTGCGGTAATGCGTCTTTCATCGTTTGAGCGAGGTTTCAAGAAGAAAAACCTTCATTGCGTTTCGTCACCATAGTCGTTGTCCCCAGTCTACAACTCGTAGATTTTCAACTCGAGAGCCTTCTTAATGAATGCGAGATTCGATCCCGATGAAGGCTTAAGGGCCAGCAACGCCATTTTACACAAAATAACAAATTTATACAGATTAAACTTATATTTGTAAGCTTAATCTGTATGAGTTGGTTATTTCAAGTTCAAGTGGTTTATATGTGTGGGTGTGTGTGCACGTTATTTAGGCTTGAGAAAATACCTTTGTTTCTATGCAACATTACATACTTCTTGTCATCATGTTGAAACTTTCACAAATTATAGACGAAGTCTTAAAACAATGTCACAAAGTTCAGATAGTTATTTTTTGCCGAAGGTAAAGGCAAACACCGCCTAACAACATGTAAACTATGCGCAAAGCGAAATAACTTTCAGAGGTGTTATTATAAACATCTAGGGCCGAACCCAAAACTTTTATCAAATTAAAATTCAGCTTTGTGCGGTACCGTTAACAAATATCTAGGGACAAGTTTATACAAATTCTAGTTAATGGACGGACCTATCGCACTTTAGGCGACAGGCAATTTATCACAATATAGAAACCGTCAGTGACGTGTTGAAATTGTTATGAATATTGTAAATTTTTGATATTTGTTACTCAACTTGTCAAAAGAATTAAAATATCAGTTACAATACAAACAAGAATTTTTGTATCGATTGAATCGAATTTTTATGATTTTTTTTTCTAAAAATCACATGTACTTAATTTCTTGAGATATAAAAAAAAACCTTAAAATTTAAAATATCTTGAGATTTATAAAATGATACATATTGAAGAATATTCCAGTTCCGGGAACTCACTCAAACTCAGTTACATCTACTCAAAAAATCGAAAACGTAGTAAAGCGCAAAATTAAAACTTACCACCAGAGCCGAAAAACCTTTTAAACTTCTAACAAAAATGTACCTGACTCACTCAAACTCAGCCAGTTTCAAAAACAGTTCGTACAATGTTTTCTAATGGTCGTAGAGCTGTAAGGATTATTTTAATAATTGATTTGATCCGAATAGGATCAAAACAGAAACAGGTCACTTGTTTATTTCCTTAAACTATTTCTTCTTTGTCAGATTTGTCTACAAAACTGTTATACTTACATTACATTACCATGTTTGTTCAATGATACGTTAATTTATTTCATTGAACAATTTGAAAAAATAACTAAAGAAAAAGAGAAAATTATTATACCTACGTTAATAGCATTTGTTTGCTTAAGAATCAAATATCGGCATTTACCCTATACAAAAGAAAAATAGCAAAACAGGAAATTCGTTACGTATCTGGATTCCGTCAAGCTGAAGTGTTACACGCCCGTCATGATTATAGGCGTCCTATGGGGCCACTATTTACGTTCAACCACAAAAACTACGATTCATTTGATGAATTGCTGTTTCTATTTTATTTTTTCTCCGACTTCTTTTATGTTTAGATTTAATAGGAAATCTGAAGGGATAAAAAAGTAAATCAATGGTGGGTATTTCATCATTATTAACTGTTACTAATTCTTGAGAATTCTATTTCATTAAATTAATTTCACACACACACACATTCATCATGTAAATACCTTATTGAATAGAATGCTATGTATATATCCATATACATTCACTTCTGAATACGGGTCTCTTCATTTCTGGAGGAATGGACTTCTTTTCTAAAATATAAAGGAATATTTTTAGTCATAACACAGTTATTTCATAACGAATAAGATAAAATCTTAAAATTATTTTGTATATATTCAATCCTAATGTATATTAAAATTAACTATAAGGAAGGGAACGACTTTACACTATTCAAACTGCAAGATCTTTCAAACTTGGATGGTTTCCTTGGAACTGCCAAATCAAGCATTATGAACCGTCCGTTCGAAAACTTGATAAAGAGAACTAAACCTTTTGAGTTTTTAGTCCCAAGGTTTTAGTCAAACGAGGCTCCAACGGATATTAGCAGTAAGATTTCCAACGTTCCTTTTTCACTCAAATTATTTTTGACGATAAATTCTCAAGATGGCATCTATACGGGCTTTAAAAATAACGGGACCGTTTATCAAGTAGATATCCGTTAAATGTAAAGTTAAATTAGTATACATCATTTAAAATTTCTTTTTAGCTGTGTGCTCTAGTTATAATTAATAAATATAACTACATATATCTATTTTATATTCCACAATATATTTTTCGCGTATATTCCACAATATATTTTTTTACAGATTTTTTCCATCTAGTCTTTTCTTTTTAAAAATGATAACTGTATCAATGTCAACTGTATTAAATGATAACTGTATGATGTAATGTATACAATAGATATATTACATACAATAATAAAAAGAAAACATATTTTCATCACATTTATTTGAGAAAATTTTCAGTGTACAAAATACTAATTAATAACAAAAATTACAATTATTGGCAAAATGTTTAATAATATCTATTGAATCACTATTTTTACATTAGTTCTTCTTATAATTTCTTCCATGGCGAACACTTAATGAATGTTTATAGCACATAAAAGAAAACAATTGTGTTTATAATAATAAATTATAAATCTTAAATAACTATAACAAATCCTATTTTCACTTAAATGGAAAATAAAGGTCTCGTAAAGTGCCACATTTTGTCATGCCTTAATACTCTTTGATTCTCATTTATTTAGCATATGTCTAAAACAAATGGCTTTCGCAAAGTAATAAAATGTCACCTAAATTTATTTCAGAGGACGTCGCAAAACGTTTTATATGAGACTTGAAACAGGGGGGAATAAAAAGGCTTCAGCAAGACAAATGAAAATTATGTAGATCATGCTAACACTTAAACGATGTTTCAGCAAAAAAAATAATACAAGGCACCTCAATATAAAGACTTCAGGGAAGATACTGCTTAGCTTTGCTGTTTTTGCGAACAAAAGAAAGGTTTAAGTCATCCATTTTTGTTATAATAGAAACAGAATAAGAAAATAATACTTTTTATTAAATCCTTAAACGGATATAGAGTTTTCGTGATTTGTTCCAAATATATATTTACTTAAGATACTTTCTTATCACCACTTTTGCTGAAGATTTATCTTGAAATCTACATATTTGTTTATAATGGACGAGCGAGGAGGTTTTTTTAGCCAAATTTTCGTGCGTACGATTGACGTGAAGTGAATTGATAAACCCAGAATCTATTATATCGTATCACCAACACTTCTGATCTTTGAATGATTCAATCAGTTTAAGATTTGAAGATCCAAAATCAGTTCGATATAGAGATGAAATAGGCAGTCGAGAAGCCAAGGCGCACTCAAGCACTCCCTTACGTCATACCTTGTTGTTATATTCTTTCGCATATGTTTTTCCCCATAAGGGTGTAAACACAAGTAGTTGGGTAGCAACTTCTAACTGAGAACAACCACCAATCTGTGTTCCACAATTTGCCCACCAAGCGTATGCATTACGGTAGTACATCACAATTTTAAAAGACCCCATGTTCAGTACTGTTTGAGCTATATCGATTGATTAATATAAATTGAAGTGCTAAATATCAATAAAATATTTCATTGTTTCAGACCTAATACATTACAGCTAGATTCAGCTCCTTCAATGATGACCAGATGCGTTGATTTAAAATGATAAAAAGCGTAATACACCTACCAACGCTCACTCAATGTTATGGCACAGAATGTGACCAGAAGACCGAGTAGACGTGATGCAACTTGTAATGCTGAACTTTTTGATAATGTTCGACGTGGTGTTCATATTCTTTTTGTTCTTAATTGCCGTGACATGCGTGATGAATTACATGCCCGGTCGGAGTAAGCAACAAGAGGTCATTGAAGATGAAGTGGAGGACAATGTGATACCACCACCACCTCTATTTGCTGGAGAAGATGAAGAGAAACAAGCTTCCACTAGTAGGGATACATACGTCGTTATATCACCACCAATAGATAATTATAAAACTAAGGACGGCTGTCCCATACATGTGGTTTAGTCTAAGTACTGATAAGTAAGTGTAAAAACAAATATTTGACAATAAGTCTCATATAAAATAATCAATATATATATATATATATATATATATATATATATATATATATATATATATATATATATATATATATATATATATATATATATATATATATATATATATATATATATATTACAACCCCTAGTCCAAAGGGTCCCATCACACTGCCTGCATTGTCACGTTGGATGACGATGGAAATGCGAAGCTCAAGTCCTTTACTTTGCAGGCGATGGGCTATCTCGTTAACAAAAGAGTTTGTTTCCTAACACCAGGCACCTGCGGTCTCCAACGCCACCGGGACAAACAAATAGCTCGGTTTTAGCGCCGAATATTTAGGGTGTTTGGCTGTCGCTGCACATTCCGCATCAGAACCTGCGGCTTGTGAATGCATAAATTCACTTATAAATAAATCACAATGTGTGACACAAGCGTTTTTGTTCAAGTAAACTGAAAAAAATCATGATATATTCAACCGAATATACATAATGGTAGTTAAGACTTTACAGACATATTTAAGATTACACATTTGTTTCAGATCAACGTAGGAGTTTATTACAAAGAAGCCTTATGAGATTGTAGATCAAGAAGAAAATAGTAGTCATTTTGTACCAATTAATTAGTCAAGTTCAAAACCTTCGGTGCGTATGAATTCAGGAGGAGGGCATTTGGGACTCAAGTAAATGCATGTGTAGCGAAGAGTTGGTTAAGAGTTTCACATGTTTGAGGGTAATAATTAATAGTTCAATTCAAAAACCAATCGAGAGTTATAAATTGAAAAAATATTTTTTTTTCTAGATCCATATATTTATTGAGGAGTATGTATATTATTTGAATAAGATGGTATTTAATTGATAGATGAATGATAGATAGATGTCATAGGTAAATTAACTGCAAAATAATTTAAAAAAAATAATTTTTATATGTGCATTTATTTTTTCTGTTATATTTGCTGCGATTACATTTTGTTTAATTTTCAATCATTGTAAAATGTTTATATGTTATTAATACTTTCATATAGGTATTACTTGCGCGAGGTGTTCAATTTCGCATAGATTTGCCTAAACATAATGCTTATTTAAGATGTATGTGACTGAATAAATAGGTAGCTTAAATTAATAATACGAATTAATACTAACATTTTGCTTACTATTTTTTAAATTTATTCTAAAGTATTTTTTATTTCATTTTAACTTTTTACGTTTGAAATAATATCCTAAAGACAATTCACAACCATATATAATATTATTGTATCATTATATATTTACAACCATTTCATTTGATATTTTGAAACATATTTTATATAATAATGCATATATAACAATGTACCGTAGTTGGATATAGCATAAATTTAGCATTAAGACTTGATATAACAAAAACGACAATACATGTTTTACAAAGTTTTCTCATATCATGGCCATAATTATTACATATGTAAGTCATAGTATCACAAGTAATCTTTGTAGTTATTGTAACAACTGATAACGTACTAAATTTTTAGATATAGTGATGGCTATATAAAAATTAATGTAGAACACCAAATGATGTATAAGATCTAAACCTTACATCTATATTTCAATTGTTTGTAATAATAGAAAATTAATCGATTATAACCATCATTCGTATTGTACACAATATTATGCTTTGCACAAGCATCTGATTACTTTTAGGAAAACACTTTTAAACTGATTCGTGTTTTTTTTTTATTTATAACTTTCATCAATTGCATATTGACTCGAACTGTATTCCTTTTACAAGTAAATCTATACAACTATGTTAAATATGTCTGGACCTCAAAATCTAGCATTATTCGTGCGTAAATTTAATATATCGTGAAAAATAACATGATCATGACAAAAAAAACTTGATTTCTGGATGCTTTTAAACATTTTTTCTCTGACTATGCGCATATGTACTAAAGTATATAATGACTAGATCATAATATGGCTTTGGACTACCTTACTACAAAATCATGTTCTAAAATAAGACACCCAATCTCTTGACTTTTACAAAAATGTGGTTATCGTTTAATTTCAACCCAGAAATAAGTAAAACACGGGATAAGCGCTAAAATAATATGTCAAGTGTATGCCAATTCTTCTCTTTCAAGTTAAAAGTGTGTCAAGTTAAATACAATAACATTAAGTATCGTGAAATATACTAGTCAGCTCGTAATATAACATCTTCATAAAATGGTGGCTATTCTACTAAAACCTTCATTGGACTTTTGCAGTCAACTTAAAAAGTCACGACACACACATTTATTTCATATCACTTCACTTATACGCCTTAATCGAACTACATTGTAGAATACGCCATGACAATTAAACAATATAACTTATAATAATATAACATTATGAAAATGAAATAAAAACACAACGACATTTATGTAGCTTTGCGGGAATAATCCGCGCAATATGTTATTTTAGCGTCAATTCCGTATGGATAATTAGAACTTTTTAAATAATTAGAACGTGGATAATTAGAACTTTTACATAGCTAAGATCCGCGACAAGCAAACACACGTGATCACACAAACACAAGTGATCACTTAACGGTTGTCTTTCGTAGAGTCTACTATATCTGATGATGACTCGTGTTGAGGAGAAACACGTGTCGTTTTGCAAGGTGGAAAAGTGGTATTATGTGTTTGGTGTTGTAGATAGTGGTTGGAAGATGGAGAGTTGCTGAAGATCGTTTTTCGGTAAGATTGAATTTAAGTTCCACGCAAAATCACTTCTTCCAGTGGAAAAACACACATTATTAATTTTCTGTTTTTGTTTGCTTGTCATAGTAACATAGTAATGGATTTCCGCGAAGTAACGCCTGACTCCATTAATCGTCATTTCCGTAATTTAGTTTTTGGTAATTGACAATAGCTATGGACATAAGACAGGTCCAAATATATTTAAGCAGGTTGTAATTGACAATTTAAATCGGTAACAAAAAAAAAAATGGAAAGGTAACAACATATACATGTGATATATACATATTTTATAAAAGTAGTTATAAAAATAATGTTTCGACTAAAATTAAATTATTATACAGGTGTTAACTAATTTGAATATAGAGATATTGTCTTAATGCCGATGTAGGTTTTATGTAGATAAATGTATATCTGGGCGGCATGAAATTTACGTGCAAATATCACACATAGAAATACAGATAATAATTGTGCAAAATATTTGGCTTTTCGTTTTTGTTATCTGTCGATATTGAGAGAATACTTGTTATTGACACAATTAATAAAATGCACTAAATGCGGTGGCTCGATATCATATTATGTCGTTTTATTTGGAATCCTGTTTTTTTTTCACAGCCCATATATAAATAAAACAACACGAAACTGATTTTCTTTAAATAGTTTGAAATTTTTTTAGAGTGGTAGAGCCACTGCACTGCACGAATACTTTATCGAGAATCGCATAATATTTGTCTGTGTCGCTCGAATAGGCCGGCTCGCCCGAGGAAGTACTACATTCCCGCAGAAAAACGGCGTCTGAGTAGAGTTAGCATATGAACTTTAAGTCACAAACACACAATCCTCTGTTACGCAATGTTAGGCACATTGCGCGCACACCTTTACATATTAACATATAATATATATTACTATACAAATCTAAATAAATGGTTTAAAAGAGGAATAGTTTAGTTAGTGTGGTGTCGCGGATGTCTATTGGCGGCGTTGATTGCTTTCTGTCAAGCAACATGCTTGCTTCTTTGTCCTTCTATACCATAAAAAAGTTGGTACAGACTTTGCTTCCAATCCTGTCCTGAATTCAATTGGAATCCCATTGGACTATTGATGAGAATAATATTTTCTTAGCACTAGTAATATTAGGTTAGTTGAAATGGTAGACAAAAATTCTAGTAATATCCAAATTTTGTAAGTCATCTTTTATTAAAAAAAGACCCTTAACTATGTTTTTGCATGGCACATTTTAATTTCTATAATCGATTTCGTTGTCAATAAACCCGGAACATATTTTGAAAGTTTGCTACTAACACCTGGGGCCAAAGTTTGAAGGGTAAATCAATTTTTCCGTAAACAAAATGTTTACCTAAAAACGACGGATATTTTTTGAGAAATATTCAAAAAGGGAAACTTTTAGTATTACCATAATTTGATTCTTATTGGACAATTTGAAAAGTATTTTAATAGACAGTTCAATGAATAAGTTTCTTCATCTAGCCGAGGAGCGTCACTACGCTAGTAGCAAACATTACGTTTCCCGAAACACGGAAATCAATCAAACTCATTTTATTTATGAAATAATTAAAAATTCGAGTTATTCACTGTTAATAAAAGATTTTTATCATTTTTAAGAATGCCAAGTTTATTTCCTGTGGTTGCCCTTTTATAACCGTTCTTTACAATTTTAGGTACAAGTTTACGAGGTCCTTTGCGTTGAAGAAAAATATAATGAAAAAGCTTACGTTCTAGATAATATATTGAATGCTACACGATGTCCCCTTTGTATAAGATATCTACATAATAAGCAAGTAAATATTTTATACAGAAAGTGAATGCTATTATATAATTTAAATAACTGAAAATACTATAAAATATACATATGTATGTATTTTTCAAATTTTTAAAAAAACACAAATCTCTTAGTATCTTGGTCAAAACAGTTTAACTTGTAAAAAAAGGTATATTCTAAAAGTGTATGATCGGAATATAAAGGTTTTCTGCACAATAAATTGTTTATCAAAGCAGTCCCAATTCAGCCGTAAAAGGTTGGAGTATAATCGTTTTGAAAGTTCCGTCCGTATGTATATTTGCGAAGATTTGAATGAAAGTGGCATAAACATTCATAAAACTTACATTACTTTTTATATATTTCAGTAAATTGTAAAATAATAAAATATTAGTTCAAATTACTACCATGTTTTTTTTAAAAGAAAAGCAAATGAAGAAGTGTCGCCTGATAAAAAACAATCGACCATATTTATAAGCATTTTAAAAGATTATCAACCTTTGAGCAGTATATGGACTTAATTTTTGAAATGAAATATCACTAAAGGTAATTGATTCCATAGACTGGTGGTACATGGAAAGAATTTACGAAAAGAGTGTTAGATCGCCGTTTATCTAGATAGTAGGGATAAAATTTGATATATGAGCTTTAATTCCTACTCCTTCCTTCCTACTCTACTTTACTTTTTATCTCCTAACATGACGTTCCATGGTGGAAGGATAATTTCATAAAATACTACATAAATTTTCATATGTTCAAAAATCTAAAACTTACAATAAAGTCAGCTAAATTATCACATATTATACATATTCAAAAGTAAGCAAGGCTGGTATTAAAAAAGCGGTATTTTTCTACTATTATATCTCTTTTATAGTCTCCATTTATTTTATTCTTTGTGTAGATAAATAAATAAATAAATAAATAAATAAATAAATAAATAAATAAATAAATAAATAAATAAATAAATAAATAAATAAATAAATAAATAAATAAATAAATAAATAAATAAATCATAGACACTATTATGGCATACAGAGCTCGCACATATACGTATATCTTGTTAATTGCTGTATTATTATTCTAGCCTCGTTGAAACGTCTTGCAAGCAGTTCAGCGATGTTAAATGCGACCACCACTCAATTGTTTAGACTCAGACCACTGCGCACATCAAGAGGTTATTATAATATTAAAGAGGTCATTGGTCGAGTGCCCAACTAAACCACCTAATAACAAAAGCATATATTTTTCTTAAAAGATTAATTGAATCGGTGCTATCTGCTTCTTTACAAAAAAAGTTACTTTTGTACTTTTGGTTACAAAAATGTTCAATCCCATTATTTTTTAACATTAATCTTTTTTTTAATTAGCTAATTTTTATATAAAATTCACAAGTAATTAAAAATTTAACATCATTTTATGGAACAAATCGCAAAGTCAATTTATACTTATTCCAATTGCGCACGAGACCTGCTAGCGAGAAAATAAATCTCTAGTAGATTTTTCTATGTTATTATTTCATAATTATAAACAGCCTGCGGCAGTCCACTGCTTGACATTGGGCTTCGACAAGGTGCGCCACCCCAACCCGATCTTCGACTACACACTTCCAGCCTCTGCCAGCTGCCCTGCGTAGATCATGGCTCCATGTCATTTCATACATTAAATCATTTTAATCTTCAAGTTGATAATATTAATTATATAATTAATTAGTGTAAAATATCAAAACTACGTAAGTTCGTTCTATTGTTCATAATATAAAACATAACGTGAAATGTTGACGAAGGTACTTTTAAAAATGTTTACTGAATATTTTCAATTTCCCCGTTATTTTAAATGATCGGGATCAGTGTTATTTCTATGCATTACTCTTTATTCAATGAACTATTCTTTGTTACGTTTCTCCCATTTTGATAAAATAATCACTGATTATTAACACACTGACTAAACTAAAAACAAACTATATTTTTAATTACATTTAATATAGACTATCTAAAATGTACGTTCAATAAACTAAGAAAATAGAATAATTAAGACCAAATAATAAAATGGTGACGATCAATTGGCTCAGTGGCGCGTCCTCCGCCCGCGGGTTCGATCCCCACATCGGAATAAATGGATAACGGTATGGAGGACTGTATGGATTACAAATATTTATTCCGAGTCTGGTAACCCCGCCAATCCACATTAACGTGGTTAACGGTGGGTTAACGTCCGTTCCGCCAGAAATGGAAAGGCCCGTGCTCAGCAATGTATGGGCTGTTAAAAAAAATAAAAATTAGGTAATAAGTAGTAAGTAGTAAAAAGTAGGTGTCTATAATAAATCACGATATACAAGACAACTATGATATACGAGATACCAAAATATATCAATCCAAAATGAACGAAGGCATATTTAACTAAGTTAATTTGTTTTCCTTTAAAATGGAAAAAACGCTCTGACTCTTTTAAATTTAAAACAAACAGCAAAACTAACATTTCTACTTGTATCAAAGTTAACCTCTTTTCAGTTGAGTTATAAATGCTTGAATTAATTTTCATATTTAATGTATAATAATAAACGTACGGCAGCTATAATTATGGTATGTTTAAAAATGTTAAAAATATAGTATTATGTATATGTATACCCATATGAAATTTATGTAACTTAATGTATAATAACTTATTTATGACTTATACTCCAAACTTAACCAAAGCGGATTACTCAACGGAAAACACAGACTCAAAACAAATTAATAGGTATTTGTTTCGAGTATGAGTCAATTCATATGAATATTTATACCGTTGCAGGAAACGAACTCGAGACCATTGATTTTGAAAGCAGTAACTTAGCTAGTGAGCCATTAATGGAAAATTATTTATTTTTGTCAAATCAAAAACTAAAAATATTAATTAAACAGTACCAGTCGCGTCGAGTAACTTTGTAGATAAATGTCAAAATTATGACTTTATTTCATTGGGGAGTTGAGAGGACATTTCAAATGCTTTGCGATATAAAGGATTTAAGTCCAATTATTTTAGAAGTGTACACTTAGATTAATGAATTTTACTTAATAAACAATTTTCATATATTAGATTATAAGCTTTTAAGGGCAAAAGCTTATAATCTAATATATGAAAATTGTTTACGAAGCAGTATATTTTTTCAATATCGAAGCAAAAAAAAAGCGAAAACCTTGTAAATGACACAGATGTCAAAATTTGCAAATTCGAGTCAGAAAAAAATATTCTGTCCAACGGTCTGAGTCTCACAGATATTTTTGAGTAATCAGATACAATTATTCATTCAGAAATCTTCGTTTTTTTTTTTGACTCTGGTGGTAAGTTTTCATTTTACGGTTGACTACATTTTCGCGTTTTTGCATCGATATACATTTTTTTTTACATTTTAAATTCTAAAGATTCACCAAACGAAACACAGTTGTAAGGCTACCTTGGAAGTCAGACTTCCGTTGGACTCATTTGTCCGAGGAAATATGGTATTTCCGCAAACTAACCAGTTCATTCATGTCGTAGACAAAAGTTGCCCATTGTGTGGCTCGAACAAAAAAGAATTATTCCATAAAGAAACGACACTTTACCAAATCTAATTTTAGTACCACTTTATTTCAGTACCACTTCTGTTCTGCTTCAAGTCCGCTTCAATTGCACTTAAATTTTCTCGTTACTTTAGTTTTTATATTAGTCGCAGTTTCCATTCCGTCGTAGGAAATAATATTTAAATACAATTATTTACTCATTTCCATACAAAAATTATGAGATACGTATTCTGTAATAAATTTAAAACGTTTTCATTGTAATATCCGCTGCACCCATATTTGCTTTACTGTCAGCGCCCGAAGCACTAGACGAGTATGCATTTCTGAAGAGCCTGTGCCTTTAGCATATTTTAGAATGACTATACTTTATTGAAAATAAAGAAAAAATACTATGAATATACTTCAATGACGAAAAATATTTGAAAGGAAATGCTACACTACGATTTTCTGTTATTTGATGCCTTTATGAATAAATAAAAGAGGATAAGTACATTTCTGAGCTCTAAAGTTAAACAAGTATAGTGAGTAGTGAGTAGTAGTAAACCAATGAGCCAAATTTATAGATAAACAGCCAATTGGAAATCAGTCATTTTGCAACTCTATCCAATGAAATATCACATCATGATAAAGTTAACAGTCAGAATAGTCTTCAGTCCTTCAATAATCTCCGCGCTCCTGTGACTCACCATCACCATTTCAGCCCATTATATAACACTGCTGGAAATAGTCTCTTACATTACAGTCCATTCTAACCTTTCTCGTGACACCCGCATTGAAATTTTATTCATTATTTTAGCAGCAATTTAATTTAGATCTTCTTCAGTATTCCTACTAACATTCTCGGGTGTTGTAATGTGACACGGATAAAATATCTTAGACTTTGATTGTCTCCGAATTTCTGTATTTCTTTTTCTGTTCCGCACAGCTAAATAATTCTTACAATCTATCCTTTTATAGATGGACATTGTAATGTTGTTACCCCACTCAACACTGTCCATTTCGCTGGCGTCCGACGGAAATTAATGACCATAGAAATAATTGCTTGTTTGCGCACAATTTAACTCAATAGTGGACCATTAGCTATTTGTCAACGCAAAGGAAAAATGTTTTGTTGTTTTTGAATAAACAAATGGTAATAAAAAAATCAACAGAATAATTGATAACCTAAACGGCTATATGATGAAGTTACCGCTTTTGGAGTCTATAGACGTAAATTTGAGTCTCTTCTTCTTCTAAGAGTGCCTCTTCGACTGGCGAGGGTTTGACAGCTAATTCAGCACAACTTTCCTCCTTCGCGAGGTGCAGCAGTTCTGGAGCACTTGCTATCCCGGTCCAATCCCCGATGTTACGTAGCCAAGACTCTCTCTTTTTCGACCAATTTGTTTTTTGCCTGCGATTTTTCCCATCATGATCAGTTGCAGCAACTTGTACCTGTCATGTCTCATGATATAACCCAGGTAAGTAACTTTTCTACCTTTGACGGTCTGCAAAAGTTCATGTTCTGAGTCTCTCGTCGGTATTAAATATACGTATGATGAATAGGTGTTTATCGGAAGTCTGGATATCCCTCCTATCTGCCTTTTTTTTATGGCATAGGAAGGCAAACGAGCAGACGTGTCATCTGATGGAAAGCTACCAACGCCACTCATAGACATCTGCAACGCCATAGGCAGTGCGGAAGCGTTGCCGATCTTAAAGGAAAGTGAAATTATGGGAGTGGAAGTGAGAGGGGGAGTGGGACTGGGAATCGGAGGGGTGTGAGAATCGGAGGTGGAGTGGGAAGGGGAGGGTGTTGGGCCTCCGGAACTCAGACCGCTCACCGTACGAAGCGTGGAAGACAAGCTACCACTCAGACGCCGGTTTACTACGGGAGTGTGGTACTTCCCCAGGCGAGCCGACCCATTCATGCTACAGACAAATAATATGCCATTCTTGACAAAGTATTCGTCTGCAGCTTGGCTTTACCACTTATAGATAAGCGTGGTGGTTTAATGTCCATTCCGCAGTAATCGGGAGGCTACGTAATCAGCAATGGAACATATATACATGTATGTCTGCGAAAGTTGATCATACCGATGGAACAAAGTTGTTAATTTACTTTTGCATCCAATTGCAAATTTCCCTTCCGTATTGTTACAAGAACTTGGAGTTCGTACATCGGTAGTTAGTTCGTTCCGGTGTAGATAGTTGGCCAGCTTTGTTGTTAGGATTTTCAAGCCGTCATATGACCTCTGACATATTTCTTGCAATTACGATAGTATGAGAATAGAACGTTTTATTTTATAAAAAATAAATATACGTGTCCTAATAACAATAAAAAAAACATCTTTATAAAATTTTTCGAAAAAAATATATCAACTCCAGCAAAATAGCTCATTTGATAAGGATTGCCATCTTAAGGCTATTGATTGATTGGATTCGAAGATATTAATGCTGGTAGCCTATTGGCTTTAACAGCTTTATCGTATTCAGGGCCCGCGGGCTGGAAGCCCGCGGGAAGGCTATTGATATTAACCATACTTTTCAAGCAGAAGCACTAATATCTTATTTGAAAGGGTTAAAAAGAACTCTATTATGACGAATGTTCTGAAGAACTACTCTTCGGACTTGAATGTTTGCCATTGAATCTCAAAAAACCGCTATTGGACCGTGCGATTCAGTCGCAAATTTCTACCACAAATGGTGTAACTACAGCATTCCCGAACGAGTGCGACAATGGGGTATCCTAGAGACATATGTGTCTATCCAGGAGAGGTCTGCAACGCATTTATGATGCCTCTGGCGTTGCAGATGTCTATGGGCGGCGATCACTCACAACCAGGTAACCTGCATGCTCGTTTGCCTGCTATAAAATAGCCTACCAGACGTATTAAATCGAACCACACGTCGTTGCTACTAATGATAGCAGGCAGGCACGATAGTTGACCTGTTTTCCTCACGTCTGCAATAGTTGATTTGCATATGCATAGGTTTTAAACGTGTCAAGTGGACATATCCACCGTAACACTAAGGTCGAAAACAGTAACGCTTAAATGTTTACATAATTTAAGCATTACAACATCATCGTATGACGACCAAATGGCTCAGTGGCGAGCCCTCCACCCGCCGAGTCAATGGTCGCGGGTTCGATCCCCGCATTGAAATAAATATATGTATGGAGTATAAATATTTATTCCGAGTCTGGTAACCCCGCCAATTCGCATTAGACCAGCGTGGTGGGTTAACGTCCGTTCCTCCAGAGATGGAGAGGCCCGTGCTCAGCGGTGGGACATATATGGGCTGTTAAAAAAAATGTCATCGTACACTGAATAAGATTTAATAGTGGTAAAACCATAAATAAATGAGTCGGCACAACCAGAGAAGTACCACTACCTTATGATATATCATCGTAGCATTTTTATGTATTTTCAAGTTTTATACAATGAATGTATTATCCATTGTTCGCATTCTAACACTGACATAGAAAATCTATTTTTGCAAGTTATACCAACGACATTTTAAGTTAATAAAAACTACATTTGTGATTAGAATAATTTCCCTTCTCTTTCCGGATCTACTACAGCCATTATCGTTTATATATTTTTATATTTATTATAAATTAAACTATTATTGATACGATCCTTAACAAAGAAAGCTTAGTTTTTCAATAAACTATATATGTCCTGTGGGGATATTTTCATTTTAAAGTTTTCTCCCCGCCATTTTTCGTATGCATTTTTCAGAAAACTCTTGCCACGCACTACCACGCACTACTGTAGAACCAGCTACATTAAACGGTAAACCAATAAGACATTGGACCCTTCCAAAAAAAGGCCTACACATTTTTTAAAGGCCGATAACGCTTTTGTTATGCTTATGGCACTGCGGGTGCCTATAAGCGATGTTTTCCTTCCTATTCCATACAAAAAATTTAAAAAAAAAATTCTACTTTGTGTAAATATATAATCACAAGTCTCAAATAACTTTAACCTCACAATATTTAGGTTGTAAATACACAAACTGCGTGAAATCTCCGCGGTAAATATTTCAAAGGCAAATACACCACGAGCATTAATTTTACTTGAAGTTCGTGGGTCGTAATTGGGAAGTATCTTCATTGAAAATGATGAGAACACGTCTTTGCAAACGTTAAATTGAGTTACAAAGGTCCCAATCAATCTTAATTCAAATTGGAAACGCGAATGAGTGAGTGAGTAATAATAATTTTTAGGATGAAGTTTTTTTGACCCCTACCTGCGTTGCAAATGTCTATGGGCCACATTGGGTGCTTTCTATCAATTGACATAATTGCCCGTTTGCCTACCTTTCGCATAAAAATACTGCTATAACATAAAAATATGGTTCAAAGTACCCCAAATAAGTACATAAACTATTTATTTGTAGACATGCTGCAAATTTGTAATTGTTTTTATTTTATTACTTTTTGCTTAGGCTGTAATTTAATGAACTGTCAACCACACCAGGCTTTCATAACTCAAGTAGATTCTGTACTTGATTAAGTGTGTACGAGCCACAAATTTACATGAATGTAGAATGTACTGATTTTCTAGAATATTATTTATGAGTAAGTTTACAAATTTGTATGTATCTATGTATGTATATGTTAACAGATACAAAGATAGCATTACAAACTTTTAATTTTTTTTTTATATATTCACGCCTATCCCCGCAGGGGTTGGCGGAGACCACAGAGCTCCATCCACTGCCATTCATCGCAGCGAAACGGCTCGTCATTGGTCGCTTTTCGCCCTCGTTAGAATCAGGACGTGACGAGTGGCGAACCACGTCGCCGTCATTTTTTTTTTTGTTTGTATTAAATTCGTCTTAGTGAATCCCACGAACCGCAAGTGAGGATGGAGATCAGCCCCAGCAGAGCCCTGCATGCTGAGGTAAGGCACCATAGTCCCAGGGGGAGCCCGACCCCGGGACGATCGGCACGCTTGTGACTAGGCTCGGCCCTCGGCATCCATTGGCACGGCAGACCGTGGATTGACGGAGAGGAAGGGAAAGAATAGAGAAGAAAGGAAGAGGCAGGAAAGGAAATGCGGATTGGGGGGGTTACCAGACTCGGAATAAACATTTATATATCCATATAAATATTTATTCCGCTGCGGGAATCGAACCCGCGACCATTGACTCCGCGGGCGGAGGGCCCCACCACTGAGCCAATCGGTCGTCTTTTAATATAAATATGTATAAGAAACTTTTAATATAAATATATATTATATTATTATTAAAATTAAGTATTGTAGAAATAACATTTGTGTTTTGTAACAGTAGAAATAAATGTAATAAATTAGCAGGAAAAATAGCTCCAATAATTTTTGAACTAACGGCAATATTGACAACATAACTGACTCAGTGGCGAAGTTAGCGGGTTCAATTCAACGGAGCCATACAAATATACGTGCGCAAAGCGGCTGGCAGGGACTGGATGCGTGTAGCCGAAGATCGGGCTAGGTGACGCGCCTTGAGCAGCCTATGTCCAGCAGTGGACTGCCGCGGGCTGATATTGATACAAATATAATTGATACATACGTATGGCTTACACGTATTTTAGGTGTTCGTCAATCCGCCTAAGACTAGCGTAGTGGATTAGTGATTACTGGGCGTAGTGGTCCATTCTTCCAAAAATGGAAAGGCCCTAAAAAGATCTGTCGGTCTGACACTTAACAAATAAATTATATTATAAATTGGCAAAGTCGATGACAGAAGTATATTTGTATTGCTTTAATGGATTTGAACATGACACGTCTGTCATATAACCAGACCAATGGGCGAAATTCCCTTCTGGTTGGTTGCCTAAAGATCTTTGGAGCAGGATCTAGCCTTGATAGAAGACTTTGTACATAAATCTTAACAACAGAAGGGAGGGAGGCCGAGCAATTGAAGACATAACAGACTAATTAAAAAATATATCTTAAAGCACATTTAAGTTGCACTTTATAATCATATATTGCTTAACAGTAAGGTAGCGTAGATGAATTTTCACCCTCGTAAATTAATTAAGAGGTCCGTGTTCGTTTTAATGAACAACTGTTAGAGGTACAATAGCGGACGTATGCTAGAAATGAAACATTTCATATTTAATATCACAAAAGCGCCAAATTCATAACTCATTTTACAACGCGACAAAGATTTTACAGTTAAGTATTATGTTTGTTATCAAATTATTTATTATTCATTGATATTAAAATTATTATGATATCATTATCAATACAGCCGGAACAGTACACTGCTAGACATAGACTTAGCTCAAAATTGTATATACTTGGTGGGTCTTTAAGAAATATTAAAACTTCGTTTAAGCAAGTTCCTATATGCTCCACCAGTACTAGGCTGGTGGAGCATGAATCAGTAAATGTTATAATAACTTATTAGTTTCTATTATAATTCATTCATTCGATTCTTGAAAAATAATTTTCCTGACGTAAATACATTTCGTTAGTAAATTGACGTCCATAATTTTATGTTTATTTAAATCTCTTCAAATTTACAGCTCTTATATCGTTATGCAAGTGGCCAATAAATGGTATTACATATGTAGGTACATATTCGTTTTGTGAAATAAGCTAAGTTTTTTGATATAATTTATAACAAAACCTAAAAATCAAACTTTGCGTCTGAAAAATAATTAAGTTTGCCTATAAAGTATATTAGCGAAAGTCGTTTTTGTAACGATATCATACGTTACTACTGTGTAGGAAAACTTGAACAATGGAGGTTTTATTAACTTAATTCTTCAATGTCATTGAAACCACAAAGTAAGCAAAATTAGTTGTGGCCCGAAAAGATTTTTCAATTTATTTGAGTAATTAAATGTTATGGCAGTCCATTAAATTTTGACTAGGTTAAATAATTTCTTTATCTGCACTCCCAATGCAAGTTTATAATTATCCTAATATGTCGGTATCAAAGCTCTTTCCGCTATTAACCAAGTAAAATTAAAAAAATAATCTATAAAAGATAACAATACTCAAAACCATTTTGAGATCAGAAACATTAGCTACATATAAGAATTTATAAAAAAGATTTAAGTTTCATCGACTGTGACACTTCTTGATTAAAAATTTAAATCAGCCTACAAGTTGCAAACCGCTGCTCATTTCACGTAAAAAGCAATATGAGTTTCTTTGCTTGGTGCTGTCTCTTTGATGTGGGATTGAGGCTTCATCCTGTGACCCACTTTCTTTTGTCAGCGATTTTTTTCTATCAAGAGTACAACTGACAACACTAAAATGTACTTCAATAACAACATCGTATCTCTCCTAAAATTTTAATCACCTCTTTTATTTTGTATAATATTGTTCGTCTTGCCCTAAAAATAATCAAAGATTATGGATCTTTTAATAATTTTTAAAAAGAAAACTACATATCTTTCTAATAGCAATATTTTAATAATACTAGAATTATTGTCAAGCTTTCCGAGTAAACTAATAATGCGTGAGCTAGTCGATGGTTTTATATTGATAATCCGATGGAGGATAGGAACCCATGGCGTCAGATAAGCCCGATCTTTATTAACTGATCTACTGCTGCTTCTTATCTAACGTTCTTCTCAAAAACATTTGAGTTGAGTAATAATTATATCAAAACATTTTACACTTACAGTCCCACACTGGAGTTCCCTATATTTTGGGCCATATTGATGTACAAACACCCAGACCGGAATTAACATAATCGTACGTAGGTTATATCTGTATGTAGATATATTATGTAGTGGATGGATATATTCAGTTGCTTAAACGTAATTTCAGAAGGACATACTAGCACATTTTAAATTACTTTTCGTTTTTTAAGGATGAATTAAAGAAATAAAAGTGCAAAAACATTTAATGGTTAAAAGAAGGACAAATAGTTAAATTATTATTTTAATTTTAAGCATAGTAAATATTTTCTTTTTAGAAATGACTTGTAAAATTCACCACAACTTAAATAATTAACGTCATGACAAATTGTATAACTCTCCGTTGCCAATATAACACATTAATAACT
The DNA here is from genome assembly GCA_031353405.1 of Baronia brevicornis. Lineage (NCBI taxonomy): Eukaryota > Metazoa > Arthropoda > Insecta > Lepidoptera > Papilionidae > Baronia > Baronia brevicornis. Next base: position 245,036 of record JASFAT010000289.1, on the reverse strand, counting down.
TATTAAATTGTAAAATATTATTAAGAATTAATTAGAAAAATACACATTTTAATAATAAATTATTTTCCTTTTCTACAAATCTGCGTAAATCGTACAAACCAGTATTATATCCAAAAAATCTGTCTATTTAAGTAAAAGATGATACATACACAAAATATTGAATAACGTATAATCTAAAAAATAAAATATAGTAAGTATATAATAATAATAATTTCTTTAAATAAAATAGGTATATAATAATATTTTAATAAGAGCTTTTCATGACAAGAAAAAGGGCGTTTTATTGTTATGAAATGCTCCTATGTGCTGAACGTAATGAAATCTTATCGTTTTTCTATTTTTTCCCTAAGCCTTCTCCGAAATTGAATTTCCGTAAAAATTAGTGTAAATAGACTTTGCTCAGAATCTCTACCTATACATGAATTAATATTATAAGTTATTTATTTATATAACTTTAATAAATATACATATGCCGTGTAGTAATTGTCGGCCGCTTGCCACAAAGGTTCGATTTTCTGACTTCTGAACTAAGGATTCTAGAAACTCATCCCAGACACAACTAAACGAACGAAAAAAGCTGTTTGGCACGATAATAATATATAATTTACACAATAATTATATTAAAATTAAATAATGACTTATATCGATCACAATTTTACAAAGCTCAAATTGAAAATAATTTGTTAAAGCTAATACTAACCATAAATAAATGGCTAAAACTAATACTAACCATAAATAAATGGCTAAAACTAAATATAAATAAGTTATAAAATTACTGTTTCTTCTTCGTTACTCCTAATTATCTACTTATAATGTTGAGTATACTTTAGGACTACACTTCACTATGTACTCTAATGTACTATTTTTAAAATTGTTTTTTCCAAATCTTCAATCATTACCATCATGAATACACCATAACTTTCCTTAGTTGGACACTGAACTTGGAACTTAGTTGGACGCATCATGCGTTAGCCGACGGATTAAGGAATACAGATTGTTTTGTTTTACTTAAGCAGACGGTGGTGACCGACTTTTCTTTCGAGTAAGGATGCTATTGGATGGAAAGCACTCAACGCCCATAAACATTTTAAGATCACACAACTTTAAAAGATCTGTGGAAGTGTTACCGGCCTTGATAAATTTGTCACCTTTTTAAGCGTTCATGTATCGTATCACATAAAAAAAAATACTAAAGGTAGCTGATTCCACAGAATGGTAAAACGCACAATACTTGATCGCCATTTATCGTGATAGTTAAAATGTAATTGAAGTATTAATACTACTAAACTAATGTACTAGTGCTTATTACTTCCATAATCCACACATCACAAACTCACGGGAAGAAATAATTGGTTGGAGATGGACGATTAAATAACAAAAATAATCCTTCAGCTTTGTTTCACCCTAAAATAGCATGTTTGCACAAATTGTTTCTGATGTGACCTAAGCAAATATTAACTTGTTCATACAAATGAGTTCATTAACTGCCGTGTTGAAACAGTAAATCCCAAAACTTGGACGGAAGTTTGGTCTTTTGAAATGTTAACATACAAATAATAATACAAATATTTTAGATCAACAACAATTACTAAAATTCTATTGTTTTACACTACATTATATTTTTTTTTGTTTTTTTTATGTGATAGGAACGCAAACGAGGAGGCGTGTAACAGAAGCTTAGCTACCCCGCTTCGTACTGATCGGTAACTCAGACGCCGGTTTTCTGCGGAAGTGTGGTACTTCTCCGGGTGAGTCGGCCCATTCATGCCACAGACAAATATTATGCCATTCTTGACGAAGTATTCGTCTGCAGCGTGGCTCTACCACTAGTAGTATATTATCATACAAGAAAGGAAAAAAAAATATATATATGTATATATATATATATATATACATATATATACATATATATATATATATATATATATATATATATATATATATATATATATATATATATATATATATATATATATATATATTTCTTTTGAGTTTACATGCCCACCTCTATAGTAACTACAACAGTACAAGTCGTGTATTTTACTGAATTGAAAAACTAATGAATTTCTATCAGTCTATTTGCTTCTCTCACAATCCCGGCATTGTGGAACAACGTTCATTACCAAATAATAATTATTTTCATTTCTCCTAGTTCGCAACGTTCAGGCCTCAAATTGTGTGTTCGATGAAATTGTAAAGGCCTTTAGTAAAACAAAGTTTTTCTATACAAAAAAAATAATCCTAATAATGTGTTAAACCTAGACTACCAAAGTACCTTTTAATTTATAAAAGGTACTTGGTAGTCTAGGTTTAACCTATTTAGGTAATGCAAAGATTGGAGTTAACATAAGTTTATCTGTTATTATTTTTTTAACGAAATAAACCAGTGTACAGTGATTTCATGATTTTATTCAACATTATTCTTAGGAAAGATGGATAAGGATAATCAATAAATATTAAGGGCATATACCCTTACTCCGGCCCTATAGGCCAGATCCGATACTGGAACCGAAACCATTTCTTTTTCATAGCCATATCTTCATGGACAGATGAAGAGGTTATGTTGAACTTGTCCAACTAAACCCTCACGATGTTCTATTCTGCGCCATTTATCTGCGCAAACTGCTAGAAACACTAATAAATACAACCTCAATTCCAAAAAAACCAAACCCACCACAAGACTCGCTTTGCTACAGCCATTAAAATTAAAATCCTTAAGAATATTAAAACATTTCTTTGTTAAGAAATATTTATCTGTAAAATTACATCGTTTATTTTTCTAATCCCTAATAGGATTGTACTGTTTGTTGAGGTTTAAATAATGTTCATAGCAGGTGGTTAGTGTCCTGCAGTTATGGATAATGTTTATTGCCAACGGGTCTGTGTGAATTATTCCTGCCATTTGGAATTCAGCCAGAATGTGATAGTACTAGACAATTTATAAAATATAACCATTTAAGCTATAGTATATTTATCTTTTTTATTGTAACTTTCTATTACACGAAGATACAACAAAAGATTCTTTCAAGTAGAGAAAATAAAATAATAGTTACTAATGGGATTTTTTTAAATTAAAATACATTTAAAATGATTGCTTAAAATTTCTTCTCATGGGTATTCTTAAGGTCACTATGTTCAGATGTACTTCCGTCCGTTCTGTAATTCGGAAGAGGGATGTTGCTTCCTTCAATTGGTCGAACTATCTTGTTGGCGCCAGTTCTCGCATTCTTTTCCCTTCTATATTACCAACAATAACCAGCTTTTCCAGGCTACCATCTCCTCTTTCTTAGGGTCTAAATAACCCTTGAAATGTCTGGTGAAGAAGTGAATGGACCACTGCACCATCATTCCATGAGAGTCATAATGGAATTACGAGAAACAAGCGCCTACCTGACTAATCTAAATAAATCTCCCATTCCCAATCCACTCACCAAGGGCTCTACCCTTGGTGAGTGGGATTAAGAGCAACATCCCAACTTTTAACGAGGCTAATGTCCAGCAGTATATTAAATCTTATTGCATTACTTTTCGTCTGAATTGGTTCTACAATTCAGACCAAAAGTGATACAATAAGATTTCACATAATTTAGTTTCTACAATTTACGATTAACTTTTATTTTGCAGATATAAGCCACCGCTTTTGAGTAATCAATCTTTTTGGCTGATTGGGGATTTTTTATTTTTTTCTCTGATAAACGTTATTGGTTTTTGCTCAAGCGAAGAAATGAGGTAGAACAATTTAGTTCCGGCAACAACTTATCGAATATTTTTTTTAAGAGGGAGTTTATTGTAATATAAAAATGAGCTAAGTTGTATATATATATATATATATATATATATATATATATATATGTATATATATATATATATATATATATATATATATATATATATATATATATATATATATATATATATATATATATATATATATATATGTATTCACGCCTATCCCCCGCAGGGGTTGGCAGAGACCACAGAGTTCCATCCGCTACCATTCATAGCAGCGAAACGGCTCTTCATGAGTCGCTTCTCGCCCTCATGAGAATCAAGACGTGACGGGTGGCAAACCTCGTCGCCGTCATTTTCAACAAATTAGGTATATTAAATTCGTCTTAGTGAATCCCACGAGCCGCAAGGGAGGATGGAGGTCAGCCCCAGCAGAGGCCTGCATGCTGAGGTAAGGCACCATAGTACCCGGGGGAGTACACCGATCCCGGGACGATAGGCACGCTTGCGCCTAGGCTCGCCTCTAGCCATGCATCCATTGGCATGGCAGACCGTGGATTGGCAGAGAGGAAAGGAAAGGGCAGGAAAGAAAATGCAAATTGGGGGGTTACCAGACTCGGAATAAACATTTATAAATCCATATAAATACTTATTCCGATGCGAGAATCGAACCCGCGACCATTAACTCCGCGGGCGGAGGGCCCCGCCACTGAGCCAATCAGACGTCTAAATATAAATCGAGTAATATCGAATAATAACTATATTTTAACCACATTATAAAATACATGCTCATCCTTAGTAGAACATTCATATAGACAAGTGTGATACATTTTAAGCCGTTTATGTATTTTTTCGCATCGAACGTTATCCGGTTGGCAACGGCGACGTAAAATAAAAACGTTGAGTGATCGCGATTCAGGTCGCGTTTAGCCTATTAGGCACAGGTGGCGCGAACTGGACGTCATTTATACATTTCCCAGCTATATTTTGACACAGTGTCGGACATATTTTAAATTATAAATTAATAATGTATTCTAGATAATAATAAGCCATGATTTTACCGTAGAAATAGAATCTTTTGCGCTTTACACTGTAATATTTTGATATATATAGTAATATATATGGTAATGTTATTTATTTCAGAATGTCAAAATAATATCGTAATACAATAATATACATAAATCTATAAGTAATATATTTACTTATTAATTTATGTATATTATTTCGCTTACGTATCTGAAAGAATGTCAAAACAAGACAAAATTGATTACGCGGAAACAAATTAATTTAATTCTTGGAAGCACACTAAATTGAAAATATTGAGTTTCCACACTTTCCCCTCGGTTATATGTATCTATGTCTAAATAGTAAATAAAATAAATTTATTAATAAGTAAACATTCGCCTTAAAACGGCATTCACACGAACGGGTCAACAACTTCGTTGGTTAATTTCGTGCTTCATCATCGGAACAAAATAATCATGATCACGTTGTATATTAGAATTTAGATTCAATTTAGAAATCTTACGTTCGAAACCATGTATCACAATATATCAAAACATTTAAATAAAACTAAATGATATGTCTATGTCAAAATAATTATTTATTTGTAAGCGTATATGCTTATTTGCACGGTAATAATACTAAAAACATCGTTTTGAAAATGATCTATTTGTCTTCATATCATTTATTTCCTGGTATATTTTTGGTATGAAATGTATATAAATATTGGTTTAATGTATACGAATATAAAAGAAAATTTAGCACTATTTGTTTTGAGTACATTGCGTGCACGTAGAAGTGTCCGATTTGACATAGTCAAAGCTAATGTGGAGTATAGAACAATAGAATTAAAAACAAAATTAATAGATTACAATCAAATGTCAACCCTTTTTTTTTTTTATCCCAGGGGAAATCCTTTATGGATACACTTCAGCCTGGGGGAGGCTGGAGAGTTATGTCGGACTCGTTTTACCGACTAAAACCCCTTGGGTGTTTCTACGCGTCACTTCTATCGAGGTCACGGGGACGCTTGGCTCAGATCCGCAATCCCGACAGTGCAGCCTTTATGACCCCGTCTTCATTTGGGAGGCTTTAGGTTCTCCTCCCCCTTCGCTAAAAACGCCCCGAAACACTAAGGGCGTTCTTCAGCTCAGGACCTTAGTGAGTAACAGACCCCCCGATCCGTTACTGCAAGTCCTGGTCAGGGTGGCATTAGGGCCGCATAAGCCAAACGCCGCCGACCGTGTCTTCTGCGACGGATCGGAAGCGAGTTCGGGGCTTGTTCTCGCCTTCGCTCCGCCGCTTCTTTCTGTGACATCACTGTGCCGCAGAAAGTCTCAACCGCCCGCCAGGCCTCCTCGCTGCCAATCATGGCTTTGATGAGGGCTGGCAGTGTCAGGTCCCGCCCAATTATCGCGGACAAGGCAGCGCGTGGTTCCGCCCATGCTGGGCAATCCACGCGTGTGTGCTGTGCCGTATCCGCGATATCTACGTCACAGTGATGACACGTTGGCGTTAGCTCTCGACCCACCACTCGGCACAGGTACTCACCGAAGCATCCATGCCCAGTCAGTATCTGCGCAAGATGGAAGGTGATTGTGCCGTGCCTTCGGTCTACCCATTGCCTTAAGATAGGCCGAATAGCCTCTACTAATGCCTGACTTGGCCCAGGTGCCTCCAGTCGAATCGTCCATTTCCAGAAGAGATCATCACGTGCCTCGACCCTCCATTGCATGATCTCCCGTGGATGTGGACGGTTACCTTCCTGTTGCATCCGTACACTGCGCCAATATACCTCTGAGAGGATATTTGCCTCCAAGTCCCATGGGGGGCTACCAGTGAGAAGGCAAGCCGCAGTGCAGGATACCGTACGATAGGCTCGGGCCATCCTGATTGCCATAGCTCGCTGTGGCCGCCGCAATAGGGTTACGTTTCTATTATTAAGTGTTTTCACCCATATCGGCGCTCCATAAAGGGCCATCGAACGCACCACACCTGAATAAAGACGCCGACATGCCGTCCCAGGACTTCCTAGATTTGGCAGGATTCTGCCCAATGCTCCAGCTACAGACATCAGTCTTGGAACCAAACGCCGGAAGTGCTCTTCGAACTTCCATTTGCTGTCGAGGACAAGTCCTAGATATTTCATAGTGGACCCGACGGCAATGGAAGTTCCGTCCACCATTAATGTTGCTCCAAGGGGAGGCGCGTTCCGAGGGCCATGGAATGCCAGAGCCTCAGATTTATTTATAGCCACCTCTAACCCCAATGCTCGGATCCTCAGCATTACCTGAGCAACGCCCACAGTAGCGAGACGGGCTGCCTCTTTATGAGTATCACCGCGGGCTGACACGAGCGTGTCGTCTGCATAGCACGTCACGGTGATACCTGGCAGCGTGCCTCCGCGCAATACCCAGTCGTAGCCGATATTCCACAGGAGTGGTCCAAGAACCGAACCTTGTGGTACACCACACGACATTAATCGCCTTCTCCAGCCATCTTTGGTCGGGAAACTGACTGCCCTGCCAGCGAAGTAGTCGGCAATGATTCTTCGCAGGTATCTTGGTACATTGTGATACCGCAGCGCTGCCTTCACCGTTTCCCAGGGCAGAGTGTTAAACGCGTTACTGATATCCAGCGATACAGTCCACAAAACTCCACCCTGGGAGACTGCCTGGTCAGCTAAGTCCCTAATTCGGGCAATTGCATCCAGGGTTGATCGGCCCTGACGGAAGCCAAACTGTGCGTCATGCAACCCTGGTTTCATGCACTGGACAACGCGGCCAGCGAGTATACGCTCGAAGAGTTTACTCATCTCGTCAAGCAGAACAATAGGACGATACGCCGATGGCAACTCAGCCGGTCGACCTTCCTTCCGAAGAAGAATAAGCTTTCCGGTTTTCCAAGCTTGAGGGAATTTACCTTGTTTTAGGCAAACGGAGAAAAGCATCTTCACTCGCTCGCCCATCTCCTTCAACGCAACAAACAAGACACGCCCTGGGATGCCGTCAGGCCCTGGAGCGGTATTCTTCGAGCGAAGTTTTTGAACGGCCGCCACAAATTCTATCTCCGTCACTGAAGGAATCACTTCCGTTGTATCGTCTGGTGTTGGTCTTGTATTCAACATCGCCGGTGGCACCCATCTGTCTCGCTGGGGAAAGAGAGCATCCACTATTTGTTCTACTAGTTGTGGCTGGAGGGTGCTTGTTAATGGAGGAGCCCAAGGTCTCAGATTTTTCCGCACAGTACGGTATGGTCTCCCCCATGGATCTCTGTCTAGTGTGTTCAGCCACTCTTCCCATGCCATGTTCTTGGCCTGGGCGATGGCTGATTGCAAGGTTTTGCAGGCAGACCTATAGCCTTCGTACAAACTGGCTTCCAAGTTCTCTTCGCGTACTCGCCTTCTCCTATACCGAGTATATCGGCGTCGCGCCGCCACGCAGGCTCTTCGTAATTCACGATGCTCTGCACGCCATCAAATGTCAACCCTACAATATCTCAGAGTAATTGTTAGGAAAAAAATTTAGTTCAATAACTACAATATTTTCTGTTTAAATTGGTAATAAAAAGTGATATTTTTTTTTTAAATTGTAATAAAACATAAATTGCATATAAATAAAGAAACTTCATTTGCATTATCGTCATCTTCATGTAGTGAAGCAGCGTTATGTGTCGCTCAAAGGCGCTCTTCTCTTCTGTAGCGCTCTTACACTCAGCTCTCATTATGCTTTAACACAAGTTCCTCAACAGGGAGCTAATGATTCGCGAGAGACAGAAGTGTCGTTTACCGCACTCTTATTTCTATTCTTAATCCAAGTTTTAAAACTAATTAATGAAAGGAGTCTCATGTGTTATTAACATAGCCGTCATACTTCTTCAACGATTTGTATCAGTGCATCTATTGTACTTTAAGTACATTTCAGTAGAGCAAAGTTGCAAGCGAATTTAATAAAGAATCACTCACCCTACGAAACTCGGTAACACTAAAATGTCAAAATCACTTAACACCTTACACCTACTACTACAATAGAACTATGTTAGCAAAAGCTGACACTAAGGGATATTCCATGTAAAATAAGAAATATTTATTTAATAAAAACAAATAAACATAATTATATTTATTTCACAGTATATAAATTTAAGGGAAAGATAAATTTAATTTTTGCTTTTTTATATAGAACACTATTTCACTAAATTAGTGATCGTGACTCACTCATACAAAAATCAATAAGTACGACTCATTGTCGTCGTCATTGATTTTCTTTTGAATATTTTTATCGAATTAGGACCATATATTAAGAAAATAAATTTATTTTCCGGTATTGCCAAATATAATATATTATACGAAAGTACGTGAATAGTTTATATACAAAAGTAACCGTAAGATAAGTTTTTTATAATTACTTATTCAATCTTAAATATGTATTCATAAAATAAAAATATTACTTCAAATTGTTATATTTAAACTATACTAATTTACGTTACGTTACGTGAAATCAAGTTAAAAACCCTGTGAGAATTTCGTCAATGACGTCACGTCAGCTGTGTTAGTTATAGTTATTGTTAGATGTAAGTCAGCATGTTCTAAACGCTATACAAAGTATATTCGTGTGCTAGTTGACAAAACGAGTGATTTCAGCAAAATCACCTGTTCAATTCTATTATTGTTGTTGAAAATGAGTACTAAAATTAATAAATCATTTTTCATCATGTTAAATACTTTTATCGACGTTAAATGATTTTATCGACCTAGTGTTAATAACGTTATACTAGCTCAGAAGCAACTTTCCCGAATTAACTCGCTACCAACTCTGTCAGCGCCACAAAGCTTTAAACTAAATCCTCTTCCTCTCAACACAGTTAAATCAGTAACTTGTACTACTCAGTTACGAGACGAGAAATAGATACATAAATACAGTTTTGTTTAAAACATCACGTTTTATTACTAAGCTTCTGTTTTATTCCTAGTGGATTCTTAGTGGCGTAGCTGAAGAAACACATGTACGGCCTAAAGATATTGTATAACAAGCGTGGTGGATTATCGTCCTTCCTCCAGAAATGAGGAAATCCTATGCCCAACAGTGAGTTATATGTATGTATATGGACTGCAAGAATATCTGTTTATTGTGTAATCGCCGATTAGTAGTAAAGCGTGATAGATATCATAGCCCGGGTGTTACATGTTACTCGGACCGTATATATCGGAATAGAATGTTTTTAATACATCTACTTGCAAAAGCTCAAACATACACTCTTTTTTTTATATATATAATCTGCGTGCATTGCCTGCATTGCCACGTTGAATGACGATATAAATTCTTTGGACCTTGTCTACTATACGCTTGAGTGTACAATTTAAAGCATTTAAATATACATATATGTATATGTACATATAAAAAAAACGGATTGGAAGCGCGTTGCCCTAAACAGAGATGGCTGGAGACAAATTGTGGAGAAGGCCAAGACCCACACCGGGTTGTAGCGCAAAAGGAAGAAGATGTAGGTATATACATACATATATGAAGCGGAATTGAAACACTTGTAACTTTTCAAAGAAGTTATATAACATCATATTTGATAAACGAAGTTGCTGGTGATTTCTTTACAAAGATTAACATTAATTAATCGTCAAATGTGTAAAAAAACTTAAGTTTTAAATTACATATATACATTAAATTAAATATATATTGCGTATGTACATATCAGAAACTAAAATGGTATGGTACATTTATATTAATTAGTTAGTAAAACTAAGAGCCAGCTACAAGACACCTCACCTAACTCATTTTCCCCGAGTCATAAAATTTAGAGCAAGCAGATGTGCCCTTATCAGGTGGTTTTCCTTATTTATATTATTATTTATATAAGCAATTAATTAATAAAAATGGTTTATGTTAAAGAAATTTTCATGATAGTAAAAATGTATATAGCAAGCTACATAGTGAAATGAATTGAGATAATATAGTATATCTGCATAGTAGTTAAATGATCAATCCTGAGTTATAATCATTTATTTAACAGCTTATGTGAATTTCAGGCAGGCAATTGGTGAGAAGCAGCCCAACATTGTGACCAGTAACGAGTTCGGGCGACGAGGCCAAGAGGCGAAGTTAGTAATATACACATAATTATTTCCAACTGAAGTAAGCTCACCTATTGTAAAAATTTTTTCTACTAAATGTATTTATCGTCTTTATGTACAACAAAGAGTAAATATATAAAATAAAATAAAAATTAAGAATCTTTTAGAGAATAATTTTATTTCAAAAACCTTTTAAAACTACCCCGCCATACATTATTAATTCTGATGTATCTTTTTGCATAATTATTTTAGGAAAAATATGTGTGTAAGAAACACATCGTTTACTTAATAATCGTCAACTATATAACTATTATTAATTATAAATTAAACCAGCTGTAACAGTCCACTGCTAGCTATTAGCCACCCCCCCGTGTTTCGGTAATCCCCAGGTGCATTGGGGATCACAGATAGATTTTTAATATTCAGATAGGCTTTGCTACTGGCCTATTAGTATTTGCTCTCTTAATCGTCTCATGCGACACCTAATTATAGAAATAAATATAGTTTAGATCAATAATCCAATGATAGATGGAATAAAGTTATGAGGTAGAATAAAATCGGTAATAAGCTCATTTGCTATGGATACCAAATGGTTTAAAAAAAAGTTAATTATTTAATGAATAAACTAATTCTGTGGATTAACACTAAGCTGAGCTTTTTGCGCTTGTAACTTCATAAAGTGTGGACATCATGAATGTACAATTGTCAGGCCATTGTAAACACAAAAACAAACAGCTCGCGTGCCCAGAGTTAACACTTTTGACCGAAATTGCTTTTCGAGAAACATTTTTATACTGTCCTGTTGTTATTATGGTGACATTTTTAAAGATTAAAACGTTTTTTTATGCTTTTACTATTATATATTTTTATTTTCCAAATATTTCACGGAATTCGCGTACAGAGAAAATATTTGTACTTTAATTTATGTTATTAAAATATACCTTTAAAGTTGTTTAATCTCCTGCCAGTCGCATAGGTTCCATCCCAATCACCTGGATGGCTGGTGGTCTACCACCGTGAGATTTAGTCGTAATTTTTTGCAACGAACTGTGGAATAATTTATCACCTGCGATGTTAGCATGTGAATACGACATAGATTCAAGAAAAGTGCGTATGTGTTTGCTAAAGGCCGGCAACGCATCTGTGGAACCTCCGGCGGTGTGGATATCTATAAGTGACGGCGATTATTTACCACCAGATGACTTGCATGCTGGTTTGCCTGCTCTGCTATACAAAAATAAATACCATTTTTAATCCCATAGTTGTTAAATATGCAAGCGTTCTAAATCTACTAACATATTAGTAATATAGCTTAAATTCAGCAATAAAATAGAGGTCGACCGATTGACTCAGTGGCGGGGCCCTCCACCCACGGTTTCAATGATCGCGGGTTCGATCCCCGCATTGGAATAAATATATGTATGGATTTATAAATATTTATTTCGAGTCTGATAACCCCCCCAATCCGCATTTCTTTTTTTTGTGGTTTCTGGTCTTTGTGGTCTCTGCCAAACCCTGCGGGGGATAGGCGTGAATATATAAAAAAAAATAAAGAAAGTCATGGTATCACGAATGATTCGGCTCGCCCGGGGAAGTACCACAATCTCACCATCAAGTGGCAGCATTTTACTATTACCGCTTTCATATGACGTGATCATCTCCTCATCATAAGGAAAACGATGCCTTTGGAATGCCCGTAATACTGCAGCTGTTTACTTATAGGTTTTTTAAAAAAAACACGATTGATTCGATAATTCTTTCTCTTCACCAATATGGTACAAAAATCATTACAATTATTTTAACAAACAAAAAATTTGTATTCTTTTAACATTAAATTAATCAAGAACTTATACTGTAGAAATGAACACAATACAAATATTTCTGGTCCCTGAAATGCGACAAAAAAGGCTCTTTCTTATCGTTCCTTTTTGTAGAACTCCACATCATCTTCGTAGTACCCACAACTTACTTATTGATGCGCAAAAATATTCGTGACATCGAGCAATGAATTGACATCATATAAAAGTTTTGTCGAATTCAGAACAAGTATCTCAATTATCATAATCCATATTTAACGATATCCTATTTTACGTGTATTTAATTTTGTTATATATTATGTAATATGCTTACTTTAAATTTTTATAAAAAATTGAATGTTAATAAAATAAAATAAACTCTATGCTTTAGAATGCACGCTTTACACTAAGATTTTCTATTCCGTTGGAAATATTATATATAAATCGGAATGGTTTTCGGTGTGAAAATAATACATCATAATAAGTAAGAAGTATACATATGTATTTTGTATGTACGTCGAAATTATGCACACTTATATTTTTTCACTTTATTTACATTGCCGTGAAATTGTCATAACTCACTATATTTCATTTCGCGGCATTGTTGGCAGGTATTTTACAACAAAGGGTTAAAATATTGGAGGTCGGTGTTGTTGACAGTTTTCATACTTCAAAACTTATTGAGACTATATAGAAACTTATTAATGATAACTATACCTTCATACATTTATTTCTATTATATATAACATGTGAAAAAGAATGATGACGTTATGACTGTTGCCTAAATTACCAAATTTCCAAACATACAATTTAAAAAACAAAAATCAAAACGACAGCAACGTATTTAGTATCATTAGCATGATCTAATTGCATCAGTCCGTTGCTAAAAATAAACCTCTTCCAAGACGCTCCATTAAACTCTATCTTCGACTAAAAGCTTCCAGTAAAGCCAGCTGTACTACGCAAATCATCGCTCTTCATAGTTAGCACACAACATTCGTCAAAACGCAGTCTCTACTTCAGTACGCATCTATTAACGGTTATACGTTTTCGAACAAATTATACCAGCTAATTTCCAATGTGCTGATACCTTTAACTTATTTAAATACTCCTTTATAAAATTGCATTTTAATATTACCTTAACCTTAATTTCAAGAGAGTTTATTTAATAGTTGTTGAGAGTCAGCTTACTGATTTATGTTGTTGGGTAGGAACTTGAGAACATTTTAATCCAGTTTTGAGCGAGGTAAATCTATTAGAAATTATGCGCATTATATTTGTTTTTAAAAGTAGATTATAGGGTGCTGACAATACAGTTGGAAGTAAAATTCACAAATATATTTTTTTTGATACAACGATTCCATGAATCAGTAATAAATATTTTGTTCGATACGATTATTATTTTTCTATTTTTGTTTGCTTGTCGCAAGAATTCAGTATAATACAGTAATGGACTTCCGCAAAGTAGCACCTGATTCCATTAATCATTATTCTACATTATTATTTGTATCTTTATCATGATGTTCATAGATTAGTAATTAAAGCTAATAGTATATTGCGGGAATAGAATTACTTTGATTGCTATACGACAGCTGCCTTAACTTTACATACTATCAGTACGAGTTCTCATAATTAATAGCAAACTAAATAGGCAATATTATGTAACAACAACCAATATTGCATTGCAAGAACTTAATTATGAAGACTGACATAATACTCTGTTTGTAGCGTATCGAATTTCAATTTAATATTCATGCAGAATATTCAATTATCTTTATTAATCATATTAGTATATTAAGATTCAATAAAATAGTAGAGATTAATATTTTTCAAATACTAAATATGCGAAAATTACAAATTATTAACCTTAATTAATTGGTTTAGCCATAACAGTCCAGCGCTGGACTATATTGACAGTGGACATGATATGAAATGACTTGGGGATTGCAGATTCATTTTTATTACTTAGGTAAATTTCTGCTGCAAATTTACTTATTCTGGACTTAAGGAAATGGAGGAGTATTCCTCTACGGTAGAAACCATGCAACAAATTATATATCCTATATGTTTACTTTTACATATAAATGTTATATACATTTATATGTAAAAGTAAACCTTTTTTTATACATACATACTTAGATATCGTCATGCCTGTTTCTCGTAGGGGTAAGCAGAGACCACAAATTTCCACCTTTTCTTATGCTCATCATACTTCATACTTATTTTCACTAACCTCAAAATCTACTATTATTTTTTATTTCAATAGAACTATCTATATATAGATAATCTTCTTTTATTCTGTTTTCAATAGAACTGTATAATGTAAAGTCTTAACAGAAATGCGGTTATGAAATTTAATATATTTGATTCTACTCAGTTCAATGACTCTCTGACGCAATCGATTTTTGTAATCAAATAGTTGGAGACTCCGTGTAGCCGAGCCCGCGCGGTTGTAAATAACTGAGCTTAATCTCATTAATGTTCCAATAGTGCAATGAACGTGGAATGCAAAAGCAATCCCTTAAAATTTTAACTTAAAGGAAAAGAGAATAGACATGTTAAATTTGTGAATGAAAAAGGGTTGAAAATTCATTTCTTTGTTTTACAATGGCGAAACGGGTCGTTCGGTTATCAACTCACCTGCTTAGCGTGGTGATTATAGGCTTATCCTTCCTACAGGGACAATACTTTATTTTTATAATTATTGTCAACCACTTGCAGCAGTTTACTTGTTTATTTTCAAGCCCTTCTTCATTTAATAGCATTATAAGCTTATTTAAAATGGTTAACAAGAATTCTAGTAATATTAAAAACAATGCTAATCTTCTTTTAAAAAAAGCTACATGTATAAAAATACTTCTTATTATAATGGAATATATATACATATTTATGTTTTTATAAGTCATTAAAATTTTAATTCTGATTTTATTAATTAAAGTTTACTTTAACAATGACCGTTTTTTATAAAATAAGTTTCTATAATCCTCTTAAATGTTGCATAGTATATTGAGTAAATACCAATCTATTAAGTAAATACCAAACCATTACTCTTCTCTGGCCACATCTGGGAATAATATTTAATGGTTGAAAGCCAAATGAGATGAATATTGATAGAGATAATTGAGAAATATTGATAAGCTAAATATGTTAATAGTGAAATTACGCTTTCTGAGTCAACGTCACGAGCTCGATTGCCGAAATGTATGTATAGTCTAAAGGTATAAATTAAGAGTCTGGAAGTCCCGCCAATCCACCTACAACAAGAGCAGTGGATTAATATGCATTTTTCCTGAAATAAAAAAGCATAGTGCCCAGCAGTTGGACATATATAGGCTATAAACTACTCCATCTAGCGCAAATAACGATCACGCCCAAGATTTTACGTCATATAATAACTAACGCTCAAACAAAACAACTGCAATACTTATTCGGGACGAAACAACTTAGGAAATGAATTTCGTTTTCCACAATTCACATTAAGTGCAGGCCACACCGGGAACGAAGCGAAAACGAAGGGTTCGATTAGCCTTGTTTATACAGTTATCACATCTTTTTATACTTCAATTCACACCACGAAATCCAGAACTATTCTACGCGGACAGCGAAGGAACCAGCCGCCCCTACGCTAGATGATCTACATATGTAGTGTTGTTTGACCTTAATTTCTGGTGTGGACCAATTCATTTAGCTCGCTTAACTTTGCATAGCTTTCATAGTCGGGAGATATGACTAAGGACTAGGCGCCATAAAAACAGTTTCCATCCTCATCACCTGAATGAATGGCCACCATCGTGTGAATCAGTCGCAGTTTTGGAACTATCTTGTTGAAGCAGTGGAACAATCTACCACTTACGGTACTCCCGCACAAATACTACTATATAGGGGTATTCAGAAGATGTGCATCGACAAAAGACCGGCAACCCATTTGCAACGCCACTAACATTGCCGATGTCTATGGGCTGCGGTGATCACTATCCGCATGTACCCGCTTATTAGCCCACTCTATTATAAAAAAAGTAGCTTGGTTTCATTTTGTTCACCGTGTGGCCTGCGCCTTATTCGTAGCACGCTTTTGTGTAACTATTATAACGACGCGCAACTGTAATTTCATTTCTTAATGTGTTTAAGTATACGTTAATGCTCGCCCACACGTTACATACATACTTACATATATTTCATACAATAGTGTTAGTTTCATACAGTATCTATTTTATGCATTTATATTATTCTTATATTCAAGTTATTTTATTATTCTGGAATATCTGATTCTAAGGACTTTTAAAACACTAAAATAAAGACGTGGCGCATAACCTATATAATGATTGTATAAATCTTGTCTAGAAAAATATGTTTTCAAGCCTATTGAAAGGAATATTTGAATTGCTTCCGACGTTTTTACTTTAGTGTGTTTACATTCAAAGTTTCAGACTAGGTTTTGACACAGCGGATGATTGAAAATAAAACCATATAACTCAAAAGTTCTATTACCGATTTGTATTTATTAAACGTTACTAGAATCTTTGTTAACCATTACAACTAAGCTTAAATGAAATCCATCGGGTTGACGTGGCCTGAAGTGAAGCGCGTCGCTCAAGACCGATCCCAATGGTAAAGCACTCTGGACTCACTATGGTCCTATGCCCCACCTCGGGGACATGGACCATAAGAAGAATAGTTCGATTGAGGATAAACTCACGACGTACAGATCGTATTTGCTGTCGGGCACTGCCAACTGAGCTATTGCTTGTTTTCTTTACTTACGCCCTCCTCCTCCGTCAGTAATAAAGCACTAAGACAAACATCGGCATTAAGGTCAAAAATTGAACAATATGTGAATGAATTGCATTAATTTTATAAAAGACTGTCCTTTGAAAATCAAAGTATGTTAGTTAATGTTTCATGTAAAGTAACTAAAATGGATACTGAAGGTAAGATTTAATTATATACAACACACGGTAATGGGAATGCTCGCAATCGTAATAAAATGGTGTAGCGTTACATTTTATTATCTGTTTCGTTTTGAATGCAAAGGAAGCACCACTCATTTATGAGCTATAAAATCTGCTGTGATGTAAATTGGTGTCGATTTTATGTTATTTGAAATGTCTTTTTTCACAATTTCTTTTGTCATTTGGTCCCTATTCGAAAACCTCGTTATAAAACTGACGAAAGCGTCATTATTGACACAAAAAATATTTTGACGAAAAAATAAAGACATTCAATTTTGAAATACTGACCGGCTTTTGCGTAAAAAAAATTACTTTAATATTATGAGCGATGAACAGGACATAAATTGTGGATTGTTTTTCACAACCCGCATATGTACCACTGCTGGACACGTGACACCGTATTCCTGCAAGAATAGACAATAACCCATCACGCTTATTCAATGTGGATTAGCAGTGTACTCAAACTTGGAATAAATTTCAGAAGGCCGTATAAATATATTTATTCCGATGCAGGAAACGAACCCGCAACGTCTTACTCCGGAAGCGTCAGCTTCGCTTCTAAGTAATTAAAAAGTAAGACAGAAGTTTAGATATAAAACATATTTTTTAAATCAAATTTTATTTATGTATTCTTTGTATCTGTCTTATGTTGTGTTTTAACTTAGTACTAATAGTTGCAGATTTTCCAAGGTAGTTTGGAGGGGTATCCAGAAACGAAATAAATATTTGTATAGCCTATACATATGTATATTAATGTCTATGCCAACATCGAACCCGCGGCCACTTACTCCGTAATAGGTAACTTCGCCACTGAACTAGTTATGGTGTAGATTATACATAATAAAATATTTTTGAAGTGAGATCTCTTTTTGTAACATTTAATTTAATAAACATTTAATAAAAATTCAAGCTACTTTTGTAAATAAAGAAGACAAAAATAGGAACAAGCGATACTATTGTGATATGTATGTATGTCACGAGTGGAGGGCATTGTGGAAGAGTAACCTTGCCATTCAAGCCTTGGTTTGTAGCAATGCGACGCTGTCACCTTTTAGAAAAGAGAAATGCTGCAAGATTTTATTAAAGCAATTAGTAGGAGAGTTATTTCATATTTCGCAGTGATAATTTGTATAAAACAACATGGTCGCAGCTTCGACTTCCAAGTGGAGATAAATAAACATATGTTAAGCCAAAGGTTTAGCCTAAAGCCGAGCGAACGGCGGTCCAAGACGTATTAATGGGATACCCAAAGTACCCCGTTAATCCGCTTTGAACTGGCGTTTTCCTTTTTATAGGTTAGTGAACCAAATGAACATGTATGTTGTCTGATGGAAATTTATCAAGTCACCTATTATCTGGTGAGTTAATGTCCAATAAAGAAACAGTGGCACCTTGTGCCCAGCATTGGGGCAACAGTGTATATATATGTAAGTAGATTTGTGTTTGAAGGTTCCAATGTTGTATCAGTTTAAAAATACCTCTGAATAACGCAATTGAAAAATATATAGACATAGACATTACCCACCACTAGTCTGGTGATTTAGTGTCCACGTCTCTAGAGAAAACAATCCTTAATTTAAACGTTCATCTTGGACTTCGCTTGCTAAAAGCAACAACAACAACATTTTAAAATATATCAATTTATTTTTAATTATATTATCAGAGTACATTAAAGGTTTCAAGATATAAAAAGACATGGGTGAAATCAATCTGTGTCATTTAGTATAGGCCTGATAGCAAGTCACCTTAAATAAGGTCAAAATATATTTCGTGAAGCGTATTCCAAATCGAGGTTCATCATCAATCAACCATCATCGATCAAGCTATAAAAGACCACTTTTGAATATTGACCTTCCACACTATTGAAATTGAGAGGTTTTGCTGTATTCCTCATGCTTAGCGGATAGATTCGTGATTAAATTATGGTGGCAATGGGAAAACCTAGGCTATGGAGCCATGTTGTCAAGAATAGGAATCTATGGTGAAAAAATGTGAAGGAAGCCAAAACTCATCCTAGGTTGTAGTGCCAATGAAAAAAGAAGAACAATGTCATCTGTACTTTATATTTAAATATATTATAACAGCATAATTGTAAACTTATATCCCAGGAAACAATATCTCATTGATATGGTAACTTTAAGTTTAGATTAAGGAATTTAATTTAAAATTTCAGCCCATACTTCGTAAGTTTGCAAACAAACTTTTGTTTTGGCGTTGTTTCAAATTGAACTTGAACATATTTAAAATTAAAATTAATAAGTATAACATTTCACATCGCATTAATTGCGCAGAGTTATCGCTTTTGGTAAAAAAAAAAAGTATACATACAATTGTATAGTCGAAAGGTATTTATAACGAGTCTGGGTATCCCGTCAACCCGCCTTGGACAAGATTGGTGAGTTTAAGTCCATTTCACTAGAATTCGGGACGCCCCATGTCTCGCATTACGACATATGTGTAAACCAAAGCAGAGATTTTGTTTCAGAAACGGTTAAATAAAACCGAAACTATGACGGACAAACAACGAAAAACAATATATACGATTAGAAGGCAACATGAGAATTCCAATATTCTTCACATAGCTTTCGTAAAAGTAAAGCAATCCTTAATCTACGCAATGTTTCACATAAAAAACTTTAAGTGACAGTTATTTGCTCGTCTTCTCTCGCGTTGACGAGTCAAGTATTTGCCCTATCCAAATATTACGGTCTGACTGCACGTCACTAGAAAAAAAGATTACTTCCAGCAGATATTGATTGCCAAGATATTGCTTATCTTTAAGCGACATTAAGTATCTACTGGTCTTTATGGTTAACTTATTGTATATTTACATATACGAGTTCAAGAAAATGTGTTTTATTTGAGTGTCACCCGTGCCCAGCAGTGAGACCCATATGGTTTGTAGAAAAAAAGCCTGCGTCGCCTAAGCTGAACTTCGACTTCACCCATCCAATTTTAGCCAGCCGCTCTGCGCAGATCGCTGTACCATCTGGCACAGGCGCATCCCACCCTACGTTTGCCAAAACTCTTGACTCCAGCATTCGTCCACTCCAGCTATTGTCGGTTCTCCAAATAACGTAACCCTTTGCCATTCCAGTTGACTAACTCGGAGAGCTATGTCTGTGATTTGGTTCTCTGGCGGATCACTTTTTTTTAAAGGACAATAAACAGTAACACAATCATAAGTAACTTATAATATTACAATCTAAACAATGATTAATGTGCAACCATCATATATTATTTATATATTGAGGTAACATGTGACAGAAAAGTAAATTATAATAAAATAATAGAAATAAAAAAGTAATATACAGAGAAGATTTCATTTCGAATTAAGCAAGTTCATTCCAAGCACCACCACTTTATGAAACCTAAGCTTTGCTGATATTTCCGAACCTTGAACCGAAATTGAAACCTTCAAAAAACAAGCCTATTCTTATCTCAAAGGCCGAAAATGCATTGCCTAAGTTTTTGCAGATGTGTATGGGCGGCGTTGATTGCTTTCCATCAGGCGACACGCTTGCTCATTTCCCTCCCTATCTCATAAAAAAACACAAGTCAAGGTACCACCACCCTTAGAGAATCGCTGTAAGCCATGACTTTGCTATCGTGATGCTTCTTCCGTCGTTTGAATGGGGTTTCAAGACTAGGTACAGCCTTCATTAAGCTCCTGCTCGCAAGCCCTTCCGACTAAGTCCTATCACTAGAGCCAATAATGTCATTGTATATTTAAAAAATATTTTTTACCTTTTAAGAAAATAGAAATACATATTGTTTAAAAACTATATTGCTGCGTCACTATATACTATATAAATTGTAATACGTTAATAAATTGTAATATATAAATTGTAATACGTTAATGGCCAGAAAAAAGAAAAATTAAGTTTTTCATGCAATTCATGCTTTAAACCTAGCCTTACAATATTATATTTTTTTTTGTTTATGTCGACCAAAGCTATTAATCAGGTATTACATACATAATATCAAAATGTGCGCGTTTATGTAACAATTTGCAAGAGGTTTGAAGAAAAATCCACAGCAAAAAACTTAGAAATGACAGAGCACAGACGTTTTGATACGTGTTTTAGCCAGTAATTTAAACTTTAATAAAATCTCTTTATATTTCTTAATCGATTTTATGAAATATACTTTCAAATATGTAAATCACAAATAAATTATTTTATACTTTTAATAAAATTTTGATTTACTTTATCTTGTTAATAAAATGGGGTTTAAATACATCAAATTACATTAATATTAACCATATATATTATATATCTAAAAACTAAAAAAAGTTTTTGCCAAAATTACATTACAAATGTAGGTTTTAAATGTCAATTCATTTAATGATTTTTTAAATGTTTATAAAAACAAATATTTTTAACTTATGGCTTATAATTGGCGTATGTAGTACATTTTCTTAATGAAAATCTTACCGAAAGTTTTTCATTCTCTATATGATATCATGCTGAATGTAACGTTATTATTTATTCAATATCGTACTGTTCAAACTTACAGCATACATTTTTAATTTAATATTGCTGTTTGTTATCCATTACCAAGTTTTATCAAGTCAGGATACACTAAATTAACTTTGAAATTGTTGCTGCTAATCCCGAATTAGGATAATGAAGTCAATACACTCTAATTAATTTGCCTCGTTTTACAAATTCAAAGAGAGATCCACAAATTTTTTTAAAGGACGTCTTTTCTTTAAAAATTGTACTCTTTGTACTTTTCTGTATAATACATTTACGTTAAAATTTATCAGTCGGATAAAGTTTAACGTAAATGTATTTTAATGAGTTGTATTATCGAGAATATTTTATATGAATACGTAAAATTTTTAAATACAAAGTAATTTCCATAAATGCTGAAATACCGATGTAATTTAACCATTAGAATTGTTTATAAAAAAAATAAAACATGAGACTTAATATTTATTCATGTAAAATATCTGCTAAAATATAGGTATAAGTATTATAAAAGTCGATACCTACATCTGGGCCTCCTATGAAGCTCCCAAATCTTTTATCTATCACTACAGACATACAATTAAAAGTACTAAGTTAAGAAAGGGATGCTAAGATGGTTTGGGCACAAAGAGTTGCACATGTGGATAGAAAGGTCGGTAGGAGAATACCAAAAAAAAACATATCTTGATCAAATTGTCAAAGTTTTTAAGAAAGGCCTGGTCAAAGCTTGCAAGAAGAGAGTGATGAGTGAGAAAGTAAGGAAAGTATCAGGAGATTATAGCAGATGGACATGTGTGGTCGTTGCCTTCCCCTACGAGAAATAGGCGTGACGATATGTATGTATGTATGTAGTACGAAGAAATCATATTATTTTCATTAATTCAATAAAAAGTAGGAAATTATCAAAATATTCAATTGGCTAAATGAACTTTATACCTAATAAAAAAATCTCTTTGTATTTTGCAATCGGATTTAGGTTTTCAATAATTCAACATTAAAAGTTTCTTCTAGGTATTGAACCTTTTGTGTAGCTCGGTACGTGAAGCTTTTAAACTTTCAAAGCACTTAAACTTCGTTCGCATTGATTGTTTAAGGTTCAAGACTTAAGCAAAATCATTAATTTATAAATCATAAAGCAAACTACAATTGTGATAAGTTATTCAAGGATTTCCTAATTAAAATTGGAGTTATTAAAGAAATAATAAAATAAATTAAAACAGTGTATATTTAAAAACATTATGATTGAATTTGAAAATAATATAATTAAATACTTAGCCAGTTATTTATTTCACAAAACGCATCAAACCATGTTTCTTTAAATACTGGCTTAATTGAACACGTATTAAGCATAACGGTGCTTGTTTTACTGACAAATACTGTCCATAGCTGGATTTTTTAATTATATTTAATTGAATCTGAAAAACCAGCAACTCATATTCATCAAAAAAAAGGAGAAAAGGTAAGAAAGAGCAAGCGGGTCACCTGATTGTAAGCAACCAGTGCCGCTCATAAACAACCGCAATACTAATGGCACTGCAAGTGCGTTGCCTTTATATGGGATAGAAAGACAAAGGAGCAAGCGTATCACCTGATGGACAGCAACCAACGCTGACCATTGACATCTGCAACACCATAGGCATCACAAATACGTTGCTGACCTTTAAGATATAAATAGACTTGTTTTTTTAAGGTTTCAATTTCGTATCGGTTTGGATATACCGCCATAAGCAGCCATTTCAATAAAATGGTGGTGCGTGGAATGAAGTTTCGGTAAAAATGCAGTGGATTACCACTCATTCAGATGGTGGGGATGAAACTTGGTGAATTTCATATATCAGTCGTCTTTCATCCATCCTCTCTATGTGTTCAAACCTTTAGATAGGTTTGGACACACACATTTGGCATAATAATTAATTCT
This sequence comes from Baronia brevicornis, assembly GCA_031353405.1. Lineage (NCBI taxonomy): Eukaryota > Metazoa > Arthropoda > Insecta > Lepidoptera > Papilionidae > Baronia > Baronia brevicornis. The sequence goes on along the minus strand of JASFAT010000289.1, from coordinate 221,085 downwards.
ATATGTTATTTTCCTATTTAAAAAAAAAACAATTAAAACAAGTGAACATTTAATTTCACATCTCTTATTTTACTTCTCTGCATCTATTCTTCTTATAAGGTATTCATATATCGAACTACTGAACTCTACCAGTGACCTAATACCATGATTGGAATGTTTAGGTGCCGTTGCTATAGTATTCTGCATAATTCTTACTAAAGTCAACAAACTGCAAGTAGGTTACGTGTATCAAAGACATCTAAAACGTCTAATACACTTATATTCCATTTTCGTGTCGATTTTTAATTTAAAATTTCAGTAAATGAAAGTATAACACGGTACAATCGTCGTCATGGAATTTTTAATTATATTTATAATGAAACGGAGTAAAAATGGTGTTAACAATATAACAACTTGATAAAGTTATAACAATATTTTAATAATTAATAAATAAGTTTAATTTTAATAGTGGTAGAGCCACGCTACTGACGAATACTTTGTCAAGAATAGCCTAATATTTGTCTGTAGCATGAATGGGCCGGCTCGCCCGGGAAAGTACCATACTCCTGCATAAAACCGGCGTCTGAGTGGTAGCTTTCCTACCGCGCTTCGTACTGTGAGCAGCCGAATTTCGGGGGCCCAACACCCTCCCCCTCTCATTCCCACTCCTAAAAGACACTTTCCTTAAAAGTCGGCAACGCTTCCGCACAGCCTATCACGCTGCGGAAGTCTATAGACGGCGTTGATTGCTTTCCATCAGGTGACACGCCAGCTCGTTTGCCTTCCTATCCCGTAAAAAAAAGCCGGCTCGATCTCGAAAGTTCCACATCCTCACAAAATATCGGCGTTAGGTGGTAGTGTTTTTTTATGTGTTCATCTGGTGAGTGCCCGGGGTATGCGGAAGCCCAACTCTTTTCCTCTACCTCTACTCCATTATTCTCCTCTAATCTTCCTTCCTTCTTTCTCTTTACCTTCTTCTTTACACTAAGTTAACTTTGTATTATAAAAATTTAAACTTTATGGTTACACAGTGAAAAAACACTATTTTAGTCGCCGCACCGAATAAAAGACCCGTAAGAGATCTTTTAGATACCCTAATGCAGTGAACGTGTTAAAGATGAGTGCTTACTACTTATCTAATACTTACGTGTATGCAAATGAGGTGCCGTACTCATAGCGCAAGAAAAAAGAGGTCAACTTAACTACAAGCATTAATGGTTTGCGATTACGGTGTCCATTAAATAGGTTTTTTATTATTTGTATTAATAATTAAATAAATCACTTATTATTATATACGACTTAATTAGTTTAGTAGAAAAGTTATCACTTTCGGGATCGATGTTCAAGGATTGAAATCGGAATTAATATACGTACGTTGTATGTATGGCCTACAGATTTTTATGTATACAAGCGTGATAGGTTACCATTCCTTTCTCCAATAAAAAGAAGACTACTTGCCGAGCAATAGAGTATATGGGCTGTAAAAAATCAGAAAAGTTTATTCTGTTTGGATCCCGAGATACAGACAATCGCTCAGTTTGGTGTACAACGGCAACTCAACTTTATATACGCATGTATTGTTTAAATAAATAAATGAATAAAATATTGATTATTGGAGTCAGGCGTTACTTTGTGGAAATCCATCACTATGTGGACAGTCAAAAATTTTACTTAGCTAAGATCCGCGACAAGCAAACAATAATAGAAAATTAATAATGTGTGTTTTCATTCTGGATGAAGTGGATTTATTTGGGACTTAAACCAAAAAGTTACCGAAAAACGGCACGCAACTCTCCACCCACCAACCACTATACACAACACGAAACACACACTACCACTTTTCCACCTTGTAAACGTGTTTCGCCCCAACACGAGGCATCTTCAGGTATAGTAGACTCTATAGAGTCTACTATACCTGAAGATGTTACACACATTATTAATTTTCTGTTGTTGTTTGCTTGTCGCGGATCTTAGCTAAGTAAAACTTTTGACTGTCCACAAAATAAAATATTTTTGAATGATAATAAATGCGAAGAATCAAAAAAGCGTTTGATATATTATATTTCTTATTTCACATTTACTCCCCAAAGTACTCACCGTGTGTCACTTTCAAGAGATAACGCCGATATTCTGTGAGTGTGTAATACTTTTCCGGTTGCGTCGCATTTCTCGTGTAGCACGGTTTTTAGGCTTTTAGATCGACTGCGACATCTACATATATATAGAATTGTATAGTTCAGATAATTGTTCGAATATTATTATATAATAAATGACTAAATTTATTTTTGTCAAAAGGATACTTAAAATACTTTTATTTTAACTAGAATCCTTTATAATCATTTCGCCAACCATACTTCCAAGCAGTAGGTAGAAAAACAAATAACAAATACTCGTGACGATTCATTTTTGCTGCTCAGCATTTTCTACAATAACGAAGCGTAATGATTTGTATATAAAGGTTATCTGTTATTTGTTATTTTAAAAAAAATCGAAGGTAGTCATGAGGACTGCTGGCAGAAGTGAAAACTTAAAACTTAACTTAATTTTGAATTTTCAAACTAATTGTAATATTATATAAATTATATAAGTAAATACAAATTGAGGTCTATATATAAATAATTTAAATAAATAAATATTAAAAATTAAATAATAATATTTATATAACATAATAATATTTTTAATAAGTGAATAATATATAAACGTTTTAATAATACATGCCTTAAGATTTAGTATGCCGACACGAAGCCATAGATTTTTTCCCTATGTCGTGAAACGCGGCTATAAAAGTTTTCACTTCAAAAATCTCTTTCATATCATCATCTGCTAACGCAAGTATTTTTCAGCTTCTTAGTTTGCTCTAATTCGTTTTAACAAAATATATCTTCGAAAATGTTTTTATTACTACCGAAAACGAGCACTTCTTTTCAGCATTCAAAATTTATTTCGTGTTAAAACGATGATTTGTCTTTGTCTTGTTGACAGAGAGATATTGTTGTGGGGGTCCTATTCAACGCGGTTTGTCCATTTCACCGGTTTTCCGATGAAATTAATGGTCTTAGAAATAATTACTCTTTTACATACATACAATTGAACACAATGCTTAAACATAATACATACCCTTTAAAAAAAACAACATAGACTTAAAAAAATAATATACGTGAAATATATATGTATGTGTGGGACGCTCTCTGGTCAGATGGTGTGACAATCTGCACACCGTGACTGGCACAAATTTGACGCGCGTTGCTGAAGACCAGTTTTGATGACGCGTCTTAAAAGAGGCCTTGAAAGAGATAATGGACTGCTGCAGAATGATCATGATAATGACGATATTTTTTATTTTTTCATAAAATATAGTACAATAGTGTCTACAATATTTTTTCAGGACCATATCGTATAAGATATATCTACATATGTAAACAGCAGCCCCGAAACTGAGCCAATTAGTAGTACAATATATAATAACCTCGAAACAATATATGTATGTATAATACTTTAAAACGTAAGCTGCTTTAAAACCTAGCTTCATTTCAGATACTATTTGAAAAGAAGCTAGGTATTACGTTGGTAATATACTATAGTTGTATAGTCCATCTTAGTTTTAGCCAGTAAAGTTTTAACCATAATTGTCATCATCGAAAATATCAATTTGAAAGTAACGTATTGGAATACAACCAGTGCTAAATTATCTAATAAATAAGTAATAATCATCATCAGCTGCAGTTGTCTGGTTCGCTGCCAGGAAGGCGTTTGGGTACTCTAGCCGCGTCCATCCGTATTACGTGCCCAGCCCAACGAAGGCGTCCAATTTTATTGTCAAATAAGTAGTAAGCGACTGCATAAAAGAGGCGGTTCTTACCCTTTTAGCCAGAGATTCGATAACCTAATTAGCTCAGTGGTAAAGTTACTGCTTTTGCATTCAATGGTCACGGGTAAAATTCTCGCATCTTGATAAATACATATGTATTATATATAGTCTGTAGGCATATTCCGATTCCGAAAACTTTTCAACTATGGATATCCGGCTAATTTAAGTTACACAAGCATGATACGCTAATTGCCATTCGTCCAAAAATGGCGGTCCGTGAAAACGAAAAATAGGAAGAGTTTCGGTGTATGAATAAATTTTGTTTATCCACATTACCCGTGATAAAGGACCGTACGTGACACAAATATCTAAATAGTTGCCTCGAGAGTAAAAAAATGTAATGTGTTTATAGATAATATTTTAACATCTAATATAATATAATGTTAGCACAATGATACCATACATTTCTACTTCTTAATGGAATTCTGTATTCTTAATGGAAAAAACCCTTTTAATAGTTGTTTTTAGTATTTTTTGCGTTTTTGCCTGAAATGTTTAATCTCTTCGAATAATAAACATATACAGGACTTCTTGAGTAATTTTAACAGAGATAAAAATAAAGCAGCCCCTGATGACCTGATTGACTCAGTGGCAAAGATACTGAGTCTCCTGCCAATCCACCGTGACATTAAAATGAGTTGTCAATTGATTGGATCTTTTGATAATCTCGGTTACCTAAATTCTCAGTATTAGCTCCTTATATAACTACTGCCTATATACTACTACTACTAACCGAGGTTATTTAGCCTTGAAATAAAACTAAAAACAGCAGCAAGAGGCACTGTGTGTTTGTCGGGAATGGACTGCATTGTCTAAAAGTAACCTTGGCTCATATTTAGATTTGCAGCATTGCGACACTCACCTAACTGTAAAGAAAACTTTTTAATAAAGTCATTTGTGAGAACATAAAGTTTTGGAGCATAAAAGGATCTTACGGATTTCAAAAGACAAACAACAAATCAAGTATCATCATCATTAACACCCTGAGGCATTCTACTACTGAACAAAGGCTCTAAGCATCACGCATCTAGTGTCTACCACCTACCATGGACAGATTTTCACTCATACCATTTGTCGAAACCGATCTGTAATTAGATAATGGTTACATAATTAAATGAAATACATATTAGTGAAAAGTTATATATGAACTTTAATCTTTAACTATTTAAACAAAATATATTTTTCCGTTATCGATAAGAGTGAAATTTAGTGACATTTTTAATTTGTTCATGTTATATAAAAAATAAATGTATTTGGGAGCCCCTCGATGATGGAGCGACATTTTGCGTAGTGTTTGAAAGAATCTGAACTCATGGGACAAAAGATTAAATTAGACGGCGCGCCTTGGTATAGGCCTATATCCAATAGGTTATTGGCATGATAGAAAAAAAGACATTTATTCCAATATTTGTCTAAAGCAACACGTTTCGATTGAATCAATTCATTTATGTGGGTTTCCAATTTAAATTAAGATTGATTGGGCCCTTTGTAACTGAATTAAACGTTTGCGAAGACGTGTTTTCATCATTTTACGAGTATATATAAAGACACTTCACGCTTACGAGTACTACACAAAGCGTTGTTCAAGTAAAATTAACTCTCACTATATATTTGTCTGAGAAGTGTTTTCTTCGGAGACTTAATCTAATTTATGTGGTTACGAATTACGTAATGTCGGGATAGAGATGTAGATTTTTCTTTTCAGAAGTTTTATCAAACATTTATCATTTTAAGTTTAATACATGGTTTCCATATAGGATGAACCCTATTCTGTTTTGTGGGAGTCGTGCGAAGCAGCTATGGGAACAAATATCAGTAGATGATCAATGACATTTCCCTAATTAATAAAAATCATCTACGATCCCCTATCCGCTCGCATAGGGCGGAGATTATGGCAACACCCCTCAAATTTGAAGGAGGTCTATTCCCAGCAATGAACTTTTACACACGTATTATGTAATGTGGAGAAAGGCATATAAATTGGTGAATTACCTGTTGGTAAGTTATAAAATTTAAATAAATAATACAAATGTATAAACTGTTAGAGCCATTTATTAAGTCAATCTCAAATTGCCTTATCTCTATGATAAATAACTGGTTTTCTTTTTTAACCATAGATGAAAATCTAAAATACATATAATATATTAACAGCACATGCTCTTCAATACTATATATGTGTCAAGTGGTTCAGGCACTGAGAGAAAAACTAATGTTTGTACCCATACAAACCATCCATTTAGAAATAGAAAAACTTTATTTATGACATCTTTTTTTACAATAATTAATTTTTGCTTAAAACCCTAATAACATTATAATATACAACAAGACAAAAAGAAAATGATTCTTATCAAACAAGTGTCAAAAAATGGCTCTTGCTCAGCATATGCTAGGCGCTTTATTGGAGCAGCTGGCGTTGGTTTTCAGCAAGAACCAAAGTGGCCAGGTCGCGGACCACAGTGATTTGATGGAAAGCAATCAATGAATTACCCATTATTCATTTATTGCTTTCCATCAAGCGTCACATTTACTCGTATGCCATCATATCCCATAAGAAAAAGCCAAAATATTTAAATAACATAATACATTCTTAAGTATAGTTAAAGAATAATTGACTTAACGTGAATTATAATTAATACTTAATTTGTTTTCCTTTTAAACCAATTTTCGTCAGCAAGCAAGCATATCATCACACATCATTCACTTTTCCATATGCTTGGCTTTATTAAAGAAATATTATTTATTTATATAAAAATTAATGTTTGCGTGGTCATTTCCCATATATTCGAACTTCTTTCTTCCAATTGCGATGAAGGTTCATATAGTTGTTGTTACAATTTGCGTGAAGGTTTCTGGCATAGTACCAACAACGCCAACACCCATACACACAACCACCTAAACTCACCCATGCATTTACACATCATTATTATAAAGATTATTCCATAGCAACGGTTTCTATAAAGATCGTTGCACATAACTTCGGTTGTTAACACCCATTGAAAAAAAATGTAATCCCGATAAAGTCGGATACAACACATATTTATATTTAGCAAAGGTAGGCAGAAAAGAACACGAGTTATACGATAAAAAGTAATCATTTGCTTTCACGGACACCGGGAAGAATGGGATAAATGCTGGTAAGATAAGTAGACCATAAGAAAAATATAGATGAAAGGATCCTTTTCAGAAGAAAGAAGGAAGTTATGGACGAGCGAAGGCAGCACCTTTTATCGTTCACGAAAGGACAAATGCAAAACTCACAAGTCTCAGAAGTACTTTCACAACACTTAGAGGTATTGTTCTTTTCTAGTTGATTTTGGTACTTCCCCGAACGAGCAAACCATTTAAGTAGGATGATGGAACTACAGGTTAAATGCTTTCCTTCAGACGACACGCTTTCAATTGTCCTTCTATGCCATAAAAAGAACCACAAAAATTTCTCAAGATAGCAGTCAAAATGTAATTGTTTCTATTTATAATACGGGACATGGATTAAAACATATGTAGACACACGAATACATATTGTTGTAGAATATAAAAGGCTTTTGTAGTTTATCCTGATTTATTTGTTTGCTTAAGTTATCGTGTGAAGTTATGGTAAATGAACCCAAATCGTTAAGTACGAATAGACATATACGAAAATATAGTCTTTTTCGAATATTGTCGAAAATATATTAATAATGATTTAAAAAAAAATATTCGCAATAATAAGCCGGTTAAAATTCTATGGAATATGAGCGAAAAGCAACTGAATTCCAGTGCACGAACTTTTGAAATCATCATGTAATCACGTTTACTTCATACACATTAACTGTGCGTTGAAGAACGCAAATATATTGAATCTGCGTTTCCACGATAACACTCTATAGTCGCTAAAGCAGATAAGGAAGACCCATACTAAAAACAAGAAGACGAACCTGTTTTCAGCGAAACTTTTTACCTCTCATACCACAAATAGCTTTCCTTTAATTAAGCTTAACTTTTTCGAGATAGCACTGAACAAAAGCTTAGTGGCGATGTCAGCGACAGCCGTCACGAATTCGTAATTAATCTACAAAGGCCAGTTCAGAATGCAGTAAAAGTCACAAAAAACGTTCAATATTTTTAATTAAGCTTGGCTTAAGTTTGTTCTTGTCACAGTCACAGCATACATTAACGCTGTATTGAAATAGTTGGTGAATCAACGACTTAATTGTCGTAAGTTTTTCACACTTTGTGTCCTGGCATAACTTAATTGCTTTTAATTTTTTTACTATTTCATTATTTTATTGTTATATTAACATATACCTATCCTAAGCTGTCTAATAACTGTGGTCCGTTATCTGATTTCTACATTGATTCCTGCTTGAAACCAGGTCCTCCAATAGATCACCTGAATTACGCTAAATAAGAATCATTTTGTGGCATATCTTGGTTTTCAATTGCTATTTTCTGTTTTTTTTTTTCTAGCATGAAATTATTGTTAAAAAAAGGTGTGTCGCAGATAAACGTTTTCTATTTCTATTTTGAGTTTATTTAATCTGTTTAAATCAGACAAGTAGGTGATTACCCCGCTGTGCCCTAGTCTGTTGGTGGTATTACCGCCTCAGAGTCCAGACTCACTCGGTTTTCTTCGTGTGATTTATCCTCCCTCGTGAGTTAGTTCTGTTTTAGGGCGCAGAACGCTCGCACTTTGCCCAGCATTTTTAGCATCTACAGCTCAAGGGAGCGGGTACACAGTTGCGCAGCTGTAGAAGGTCCCGGGTTAATAAGTTAAATATATATATATATATATATATATATATATATATATATATATATATATATATATATATATATATATATATATATATATATATATATATATATATATATATATGTATGTATATATATATATATATATGATATATATATATGTGTATATATGTGTGTGTGTGAGTGAATATAGGTATTTATAGCTTATAAATTTGTTTGGACAAATTTGGTAGATTGATGTCCATTTCCACAAATGGGCAGGCTCATGAATAGCAATTATATATGTATGGGTTGTGAAAAAAAAAAACTTACTTGGCATATATGTAGAAAGTCCAACCATCTCTTATTGAACACATATGAGTGAACTTCATTATGTACATATGTTTGGTGGATAGACCGCAGACGGATATACTACTGAGTTCATCTAAGATAAACAGACGGGTTCGCATTGCAATTCAGTAAATGGATAACAACTATTCTCAGTATCATGATTAATTTGGTTAGCTACCTTCTGCTCGCGAATTCTTCTGACGAAGTTTTAATTTGAAAATATGGTGAAAGTTTACTAATTTAACTTCTTGTTAGTAACACATTAACTAACTTTGTTGACGCAGCGACCCAAAATGGATCTTGGCCTCCGAACAGATCTGACGCCACCGTGCCCTGTCCTGCACCACCTCCTGCCAGTAAAAGAAAAAAAGAAACACATTACATATCAAAACTAACCTTCAACTTTATTTTGAGTTATTCAATTCTAATATAACTTCCAAAACTTCTGCCAATCGCTAGATGTAGAATTTGCTATTTTAGGCAAACTTTTCCCAAATGTTATTAAACAAACAAAAAGAAACTATTTCAATTAGTATATAAACTATTACGTATGTGTATATTCCAATAATGTCCTATAAACACAGATCATTTCTAATATTATTAAACTAGGCATTACGCCAACCCACTCCAAGTATTTAAACGTAAAAATGGGCACTAGCTCATATCATTTTCATAGCGTGGAAATGCATTATCATTTGCAGCTTTCAGCGGCTTGCTCACATCTATTGTATTAAATGGTCTATTTTTTAAATCTTATCAGATCATCCCTAAGAAAATCAAGACTTTTTATATTTGGAAATGTTTTAATGTAATGCATTGGTTTATATATTAAGGCAATGAATTCGTTTTGCTTTTAAATTTACTCACTTACTCCGCTGGCTCAGTGATCCGAAGTGGATCTTGGCGTCCGAATCGAGAGTCCTTCTTCTTCCCTATCCTGCGCTGTTACGGGCCTCTCATAGACACATCGAATTAGAAAGAATTTTTTTTTATATTTACTTTACGTAAATTTGTTATTTTTTTCTTGAAATTATTATGTGAAAATAAATTTACTTGACAAATGAATTTCTTCTCTTTTGTGATCCTTTGAACTCATTTGAGAAAGTTGGGTGCTTTAGGAAGATCAGTTGTTGCTAACGGTTATTCTAATCGAGCACAAGACTCGTTTCTTTACACATTTCAAAGTTTGTATTTAATTGGCTTATTATACGAAATTATAATTTTATGATTTTTAACATTTTGTTCAATCACAAGAAGAACATTACTTTTTACCCGTTCGTCTGAATTTTTCACTATAATTTTTCTGAGAAAGAATATTATATATAAATAATTTATTAACAGTAACTTTTCAAATCCAGTGTTACAAAATTATACAGTGTGTTACAAATGAATTTAATTTCTAACAAGCATCCTCACTGTAACGCCCCTTATGCGATTAGATTCTTAAATTCATATATATGTAGGAATTACCAGAGCAGGTATTCTACAGTTTATAAATCGTTTACTCTGCTCAATCAATCTGCCCCGCTTTGCGGTTAATAGAATCGGAAAACCATCAGCGAGGTGCCTCCTCGATTTTATTTGAATTAAAGCTCAATCAAGGCTAGCTATAAAGTACAGATAGATTTGTTTTGAAGAAACGTTGATCAATTAATGGTGTATACTCTATAGTTGTTATGTGCTATGTAAATGACTCTATGAAATAACTGATATCAGTCAAACGTAAATAAATAAATATTACCTTATAGTATTTATTATTAGTAGTATGAAAGCTGAATTTATTTTGAATCGTTATTAAAATGTAGTTGTTATTTTAAGATATTCTTGATTGTAAATCACCGTTATCATAATACTGCGGCATTGCACTGCAGAATATATGCCTCCCTTGCCAGCCGCCTTGCATAGATGTTCGCTCCATCTACAATAGGTAGGCGTTACACACTACGTTTGCCAAGACGCGGTCTCCACTCCACCACATATACTCCAACGATTGCGTGTTGAATTCAATATTTCGTCCTAATATTATACTAAATTGATTTGAAATAATTTTCTTTGTCATTTAAACCGAAACTTTCAGTCGACATAAGTGGACTTTCTAATCAAATTGAATGAGTTTCACGCCAGGATTAACTTTCGATTAATTGTTTTAGTACATACTTCACACTTCATCTTACTCCTGTTATTTATTATAATATTTTATCCTGCGATTGCTATACCAATGTTTGCTATTATAAAACTTGTAGGAGCTCAAGTTGAGGAAATTAATTTTTGGCTATCGCAGTCGTTTATGAAATCTTATTTCCATAGAGAGGTCGTTAATTTTGTTAGTACATATAATTTTGGCTTTTAGAATTACTTAAAACATTTGAGTGTATATTGACAGGTAATAATTAGCTCTTAATTAACTTTTATAATAATAAAATGTTATATTATATAATATTTTTTTTAATAGGAGAAGTAACTTAAATACATGTTTTTTTATGGGATAAGATAGCAAACGAGCAAGAGTGTTCCCTGATGGAAAGCAATCAACACCGCTCATAGACATCAGCAACATTATAGTTATTGCAGAAACGTTGCCGGAATTTAAGGTATATGTAGGCTTGTTTTTTGAAGGTGCCAATGTCGTATCGGTTCGGAAATACCACGAAAGGCAGCTGGTTCCACAGGCAGGTGGTGCGTGTAAAGAAGTTTCGGGAGAAACGCACCGTACTGGATCGCCACTCATCCAGACGTTAGGAATGAAACTTTTCTTTTTGGCGAGTTGTGCGGGTGTGGAATTTAGCGGCAAGAATTATTCCATACAATTCCTTGGAGCAGTCCTCATGGTAAAAGCGATAAAAAATTCCGGGAGGTTAGATATCCCTCCGCAGTGCTAGAAAATCAAGTCATTCGGTAAGATCTTGGTCACTCACTATTCGAATCGCCCAACTTTGCATGTTGACAGTTGAATGCCTCGCACACCGTTTTGATCTGTGAGTTAAATCTATTTATATTATATTATTAAGTTTAACATAAATTATTTAAGAGTGTTTTTGGTATTATTATAATATTAAGGCAATAAAGAATTTTGAAAAATTTGAATTATTGTGTATTGTTCTATAGTTCTCTTAAATTTCTTTAAGAGGAATTTCGTATCTTCTAACAACATTGAACCATCTAATGAACAAGTTAAAATTTGGAAAGAATAAACGATTGAAAGGTCACGTTGAAAGCAAATGTGCAAATATCTGCCACTAAAAACATACTGCGAAGGTTAAACGATATTTTTTTCTGTTTAAGGTTGATATAAAGGATTATTACATGCCTTTTTTCATGATTTTATCGCCTTTTTTACATTATCAACAGTATCAGTCTTTAGTGATTCAATTGAGAAAATTTGGAACGACTATTAAGACTAGGACTCCTAGACTAGTTTTAATAGTTCTGGTTTTAATCGAAACACGCCTGTATCAAAATACATATTATTTTCACTAACTAAAACTGGAATAAAATTTAATATTCAAAGCATAAAAGCTATAAATATTCATTTAGTTTTAAGTACAGTAGAGATTTAGAATTAAAGCACTTCCGCTGGCAAGCAGGGGCCTTCCTACATTATGTACACACGCTAGTAATATTGTGTACGGTATTTTATCACGTATTTGAAATATTATTTCCATTTCCAAAATCCTCGGCTAATAACTTAAATTGATATCGAATTTCAAAATGGGCCAAGGTTACTTTACGGTTATTTTTTTTGATCATTCAATCATGGGCCTGACGGGAAACGATCCATCAAAGTATTCCAGACAGCTATGTGATACGTGTGCTTATAATTTTATTATTATTTACTTTAATCAAAGATAAAAGATAACATCATTTTTTGGTAAAATTTTCTTTTAGGCCTGTCCATATTAACAATTTATAAGCTACTGTTTTGACATAACAAAAACACTTTTTAATATTTAAATTAAATTTTATCAGAGTTTTATTTTTGTTTAATGTTTTAAAATTTACAATTTTTAATTAATTGTAACTAACTTTTAACTTCACTGAAGCAAAATTTGTAAAATCTAATATTGTAAATAGCTCTCAGACTTTTCAATCGTTCAGAGCACCATCCTTCTAACTAGTTATTACTTTCACAAAGCAACTTCCTCCGCTTAATTATGAAATATGTTGTAAAATAGAAGTGGGAAACATTTCATGATAAAATGTGTCCGGAACAAAATAGAAAGACAAAAAAATTATTAAAAGTTTATTTGAAGGAATTTTAAAATAAATAAAAAAACATGTAAGTGCATTTTTGAACAATAATCTCAGAGACTAATTGCGAGGCTACACATTAATATGTTATGGAGTAGTGTAGTGATACATTGATAAATGTATCACTAATGTAATAAAACTTTTTATTTGAATATATTAAAACCTTTTATATTATATTACTTCTTTTTAAATTCGTAATTTTAAAATAAAAAAGATATTAATTATTTTATATAAAAACAAAAGGATTAGTTCGACTGACGTGTTTCGATAGACATGTCACCCGTCCGGCACAAGAGATTGATTGAGATTGAATATAAAATATAAATTGATAAAGTGTGAATAAAGTATGAATAAGATATAAATGCACAGTGAATAGAAAAATAAATTAATTTCACTGGAAAGATTTTCAATTACATCGAAGATAAAACCCTCTCAGGATCCCATGTGTCGCCATAGTAGTACGTCAGGCACGCCATAGTAGGAAGGCTAACAAGCAAGCGTGTCGCTTGATGGAAAATATCCAACGCCGCTCATAGACATCTACAACGGAATGAGTATTGCAAAATCGATATACGTATGAAATAATTAAGAATAGTTTATAAAAATAAGAAATAAAAAGAATTATGTTAAATATCATACATATTTAAATTTAAAAAGGTTAAGAGTGCAATGTCACTAAATTGTCACTAAAATTTAATAAAATAATAATAAATTCGACCACTATTGAAATCACAACCAATATTGGCTTACTAATGGTCTTTTGATAGCCATCGACTGGCAACTTAATATGAACTATTCGACCGTGAAGATAAAACTTTAATTCTAACTTATTGGCGTCTATATACATTTAATGTTCATATGTGAATATATTTCGTAAATCTATCTTGGATTATTATTTATATATGGACAGTCAAAACTTTTACTTAGCTAGGATCCGCGATAAGCAAACAACAATAGTAAATTAATAATGTGTGTTTTACTGCTGGATCCACTTTATCCATCTAAAGCTAAGTAAACGTTTTGACTGTCCACATAGTAATGGATTTCCGTAAAGTAACGCCTGACTCCATTAATCATCTTATTGTTTATATGATATATCCTTATGATTTTGAATGTTAATATGTGGAATATAAAAAAAACTTACAACCTTCTACCCATGCAAGACTCCAATGACCGGCATAAGCATTCTAAAACAAAGCTAAGTATAAAACATCGATGCTTGGCTTTGCGGTCACCAATCCATCTGTTTAGCCTAGCAGTTTACTTCCAGCAGTACACTGATTTAGGCTTGTGATGTTTTCTAATGGGCGAGGTAAACAATCGACGTGCACGTATTGCCTATGGAATTTGTATGGAAAGCAATGAATACCTTCCAAAGAAAATTTGCAGCAGGTTATTATAAAAGCGATGTGACAATGATAATTTTTGACGAAAAAGTGACATTATATTTTACTTTCAATCGAATATGAATCAGGAAACTTTAACTTAATAATCATTTCTTGCAACAAACCAGCCAAGTGATAGTCGGTCACGATATATCATGAATTTAGAAATTATTGGGTAAACAGGGCAATGTGGGCGTACATTAATGCATGCTCTAACACATTAACAATTAAAACTATAGTTATGCGTTGCTAATGTTGTGAAAACTGGTCTTAGTATGGACAACAATGACAGTAAACATGTGAATGAATATGCATGCATGCAATGTGCATTACAAAGTTAGAAATATGTGTATAATGGGTTGTCCGGAAAGTTCGTGCCGATTTTCGGTAAGTAGCGCGAGAGACCTGACTGAATATATCAGATTAATTGAAAACAAATGACATGTGTACATATTCTAAAAGAGATAGCTTCAGTCATATTTGGAAAAAAGTTTAGTTACGATTCGTTAATTTATATCAGTTTTGTACGCCTTAGAATATGGTGACAAATAAAGTGCATTATAGGCATTAATGATTTTCTTTTTCCGAAAGGGCAAAAATGACACACAATCGGCAGATGCTGTAGCCATTAGAACTGTGCGAAAGTGGTTTGCTCATTTTGAAGCTGGAAATTTCGACCTGGAAGATCAAGAACGCCCAGGTAGACGAAGATATGATTAGAACAGAAATCGAGAACAACCCACTCTCGAAATTACTTCAATTAGTAGAATGGTACCTATATAATTTAAAAAATGTATATCAATATTTAAATGAGCTGCGTTTTAATTATCCTAAAATATCGGCACGAACTTTTCGGACAACTCAATATATAGTTATTTTTAATATCAAGGCGTTTCAAATATTGTATAATAGTTAAATTATAAATATAAAAAAAATTCCGATATAATTTATAAAAATTACTACCTAAGAATATATGTAAATTATATAGTAGTAATTCAGGGTAGAGCCACGGTGCAGACAAATACTTTTGTCAAAAATGGCATATTATTTGTCTATGACATGAATGGGCCGGCTCGCTTGGGGAACTACCACACTCCCGCAAAAACCAGCGTCTGCTTAGCTTCAGCGCTTCGTCCAGTGAGTGTGAGAGGGTCAACCCCCTCCCTCTCCCCCTCCCGCCTCCGTCCTCACTCAAAATTACACACTTGTATTGAATTAATTATTTCTCAAACAACACAAAAGGCTAGAGTGCTTTATTGTTTATAAAATGGCTTTGTTTGCAAAAATGTATTTAGTTGTTTTGTTCTATTGTCTTTACGCTTGGAGATATTGTCTTGTTGTGTTCAATTTGTGTATATGTAAGGAACATACGGGATCATTCTAAAGTTAAGACAATTTCGCAGTACCCTTTTATATTCATATAAATTTAAAGCTAAAGAATTACTTTTTTCAATCAATTTTTATTTTATAGAAAAAATAAACAAATAAGCAAGAGCATAATCTGCCCATAAATAATCACCACCGCATATGAGAATCACCAGCACTAGCGACAGAAGAGAATAGATTAAACTTTTAGTTTTAAAGGCTGACCTAACAAAATCCAAGAAATAACTCAACAGATATCGTTCTACTGAGAGCGTAAACTTCCCCAAACGTAGTTCTGCCATGATATAGTTTATATAGATCAAAATAATTTATTCTGAAAGGTAGTTGAATTTTCATCCATGTTAAAACGATTATTTGTCTCTGTCGTATTGACAATGAGATATGGTTGCGGGAGACCCTCTCGGCGTTGTTTGTCCATTCCACTGGCTTCCCGATGAAAATTAATGATCTTACAAATAATTAGTATTTTCTGCAATAGTAACGTAATGATTAACCTATGCCTTGATGTCTTATGATGCAACGAAACGTTTTACAACAACGAGTACTTACTAAAGTACAACTAAAGTTATTAAAAGATTTAATTTTAGTAACAAATAAGAAAATAATATTCCTCAAGTTTTTTTAATTATCTGCTGTTCTTAAACTATGTTAATTTTTTATTTAAAGTCTTTTTCTTTAAAAATAAAGTTAAATTCATTTAACGTAAAATATTAGCAGCTAACTTTGCGAAATTTTCAATTTAAAAATAATAAATATATATATTTTACTCTTGATTCCCAGTATAGCAAAGGACAAATTTCTTTTCATGGATCTTATAGGTTTGAGATGACTATGGGAGTAAGTTGAAGTAAGAAGAAAGCAGAGTCCACCTGGGAATAAAAACCAATCTACGATCGTGAATCCTACCATCAAGCGTGAGGATTATGGCATGACGGTCTATTTCATTCTGTATGTCTATTTTCAACTGCCCAGCAGTGGACATTTATGGCTGTATTGATGATTATTATTTTTATTAATAATAATTCAAAATGTGAAGCTGAGTGCGCTGTCTGCTTAATATTAATTCAACAAACAATTTAAAATTAAAAAAAATAATTTAAGCATTTACAGCTTTTATGAGACCCAGATATTTAACCATATTATTAAATAACTGTTTAATTAATAATTATAATTTTAATTAAGAGCTTTGCAGAGTAGAATTAGAAAGAAAATGTGGTAAATCACCTTTTCTTTCTTTAAAATGTTCTGTTTCTTTCTAGGTAAATGTTAAAAATGAAAATGCTCTTATACTCATAACCCTAAATTAGGTTTCACTTAACGGGTTTTTTTACACAGAAAATCAAATATCCAACACGCGGAAGAATATTTATTAAGGTGTAATATATACATATGTAAGACTGGGCAGTATAAACAAATTATGAAGTAAAGCAGTTAAGAATAAGTCATCGCTGTTATGTGTGTAAAAAATGTATGTATGTACATACATACATATGTATATTGTTGTAAGTTGTTACTGTATTGCAATTAATTATTACCTGTATTATTGTATAAATCGAGCATCTGGTAGCCCAACCCAATGTAATAGGAGTGACTAAGGCTCACCGACTTCGTTGGCTGGGCCACGTTGAGAGGATGGGGAACGATCGTGTAGTCAAGAGAGCATATATGGATCGCCCAACTGGACGACGTACTGTAGGGTGTCCCAGGTACCGCTGGAGAGACATGATCGAGGATGACTTTCGCAACGTTGAAGTCTGCAACTGGCAGGAGGTAGCGCAGGGCAGAACAAGGTGGCATAAGATCTGTTCGAAGGAGGAGAAACAAAAAATTTGAAATATTTTAATTTCAGGCGCAGGTGAAATTGCGGGAAGCAGATACCTATGAAATATGAAACTTAACTCATATACAAGCAAACATATTTTCATCTTTTAATTATTGTAAGAGATGGAATATATTATAGATAACACCAAGATAATATACATCCTACCTTGCTTCTGGCATTATGTTAATATACAACTTGTTTACGGAATTACATCCTATCAACGTTTTGTTTGTTTACCCTGAAAGCTAATTTCTATCGATTCCTTTAAGATAGTAAGTGTTGTTAAAAATAGTGCGTATTTTCACTAAAATTTATTTGTATTTGACTTTTACCTACTTTGTAAAGTCTTTTCCATCAACCCAAAGATTATTTACTTGAGAATACCTTCATCAACCTTTGTACTAAAATCTGTACAAGAAAAATAAATAAAGAAAAATTATTCCTTAATTTGTACAAGCAGTAGGCTCTAATTTCTCTCCACCCATGCCCTACACACTACGACTCCCAACGGCTGAACCTCGTTAACACCTCTCCAGTGCTTAGTCTTAATACCTTCAGTGGTGGACGTGATTATAATTCGAGTCTCAGTATGATATTTTTCCTCAGAAAAATAAACGGCCCAAAGTACATAAAACATCCAGATTTATTAGTAGACCCTTCCGGTGAAAGTTGGTTAAACTAATTGCTTTCTACATTAGTCTTATAATCAATATTAACTGCTTTTTCGCCAAAGTTTATTTACATGAACTCTAAAGAACCTGCAGTACGTTTTTATTTGTATTAGTTAACATGGTTTAGGCTTTGTTTGTTTGCCACCCTGACCAGGACTTGCAGTAACGGATCGGGGGGTCTGTTACTCACTAAGGTCCTGAGCTGAAGAACGCCCTTAGTGTTTCGGGGCGTTTTTAGCGAAGGGGGAGGAGAACCTAAAGCCTCCCAAATGAAGACGGGGTCATAAAGGCTGCACTGTCGGGATTGCGGATCTGAGCCAAGCGTCCCCGTGACCTCGATAGAAGTGACGCGTAGAAACACCCAAGGGGTTTTAGTCGGTTTAGGCTTTGTTCATTCATTTTATTTTTCTATTTTAAATATCTGTTATTCAAATGGAACAAATTGTATCTGTAGTTCTAAGTTAAATTATTGTGTAAAAATTTACAATCACAATAAATCGTGTACATTTTAAGTAACTAACCAATAAAAATGTAAAGAAGATAAAATTGTCCATAATTAGGTTTATTGTATTGTTGAGAAAAAACTTAAAGACAACCTTAAGTATGCTTTATGAGATTCAAAAATTGTAAAGAATGCTATTTTAAAAATAAACAGAAGAAAAAAACATGACATATCATTTTTAAATGTTTTGTGGTACGGTGGTGCGACGTTAAACTACAAATAAGTAATACCACATTTTTAGAGAGCACTCATTTTTATTCCTCGGTCTTTTTTGAGTATCACATGTACATATCTTTTATAAATTCTAATTGTTAAAAAGGGTTGCAATATAAACTTTACAAATTATATGCATACAGTTTGTTTTGTTTTTCTTTGTCAAAAAATGTACATAGCTGCGTTAATTTCCGCATTGGAATAAATATATGTGCATATGTTTGTATTGCTTACAGGTATTTATTTCGAGGCTGGATGTCCGGATGTCTTGGAAAATCAGGTTTAATTGCTATTTCCCCATAAATCGCGAAATACAATGCCAAACAATGAGACATATACTATGTATGTAGTTTGTAAGAGAAAATAAATTTAAATAGAATTTTTCACATAATATTATAGTTCCAAACATTGCATTATAATTCGAAGAAATCGTTGCTTAACAAAGATATTTGCACAAAATGGTGCTAGAGGTTTGACACAAAGCGTGCTTATAGTCGATAAATTTCCCTTACAATATGCGGTTGGGCGGCACGCCAACCCGCTTCAAGCCGTAACTTGCAAATGGAGGAATGCAAGCGACTACCTGTTCAAATGAATAATGTATCTTTGAACTTAAAAATTTCGCAAAGTGTGTACGTAAATATGACAATATTTTGAAAAGTCTAGCGGTGCTCCTTAACTTAAAAATCTTACATACCATTACAAGAAGCTAATACTGCTCATGTTGGTAAAATATAATATAATTTGTTTTATACCTTTTTTATAACAGATCGGATCGAGCAGAATTAAGCTGTCGCATTTGATTCGCAGATGTTAATGTTGGTAGGCAGTTTGGCTTTTAGAGCTTTATCGAATAGTGGACCGAGCTGTCGCATACATACACAAATCTTTATATTCTATCAGTAGTACTATCCAATATATACTATGAGTAGTACTCGCCCTAAGGTCTGCCGATTTCTAAACGGTAATTATTCCATTCCAAAATTCGTAGACCATGTCTGTCTACTTTTTTCCTTAATGAGATGAACGGAGTTTTCCTGTCATCAACTATTTAAACTTTGCTAAGCCGAAACTAAATTAACTTGACTTTTAAAAATTACATTGAAACTTTTATTTATCCTGAATACAACTTTAATGTCAAAAAACACACTAAAAATATTTGTCAATTAATCAAAAAATGTTTAGATAAAAGGAATTTAATATGTATATTAAAAAATCCATTCTGATGAAACATAGCTATCGTGTAAATGTCCGTGTAGGTATAAATATTTCATAATGATTTCTTTCATAAATGGAATATAGGAAAACTTAAAAAGGTCTCAGCTGCCAGTTTTCAGTATAACGATTATGGTATGAGGTTATTTATACAATTTGACGTTATAAATTCAAATTAATATTTAACAAGTTGTATTGCATATCTTTACTCCTACAAAAATTATTATGTATACCACAAATTGTTTGCTTCAGAAAAAATTTAAAATTTTTTTAGAATAATTCTGAATTAAAAAAGGATTCCACACTAATCCTCTGAGTCTCGTTAATAAAGTAACTAAGTCAGTTAGATCTCCAGAAATGAAGAGGCACCATGTCTAGCAATAAGACTTAAATTAGTTGTAAGAACAAATGTCTAATAATACCTAAAAAATTTAAACCAGACTACTATTAATATTTTTGAAATTTGATTTTCGCATCAAGTTGTTGTAAAAAATTAGACACATGTAATCAATCACAACGTCATTTGGTATCGACATGATAGCAAGTCACCCAAAGCGATATGAAATTATATTTTGGCCGGGCTACATCAAATACTTGGCTTTTTTAAATTTACCAAAAAAATATTTGTACATTTTCCACTTAATTAAAAAAGAAATTATCAAGATCAACAATGGTCTACATTATATCGAATAATAATACATTGAAATATACTTTCATATGCTATTTACGTAGGTACTAGCAATCAATATAAAACTTTTGTTTAACTACATACGCTTGTTGTGGGCGTCGATAAATAAGCGATTTATCCCCTGAACCGGCTCTTATCTCGACGTAACAAATCGTGTTCTAAAAATAACAAATATTTTGGGAAATTTCCTTTCGTTCATTTCACTTCGCTAACTACACTATAATGTACATATATTTCACATTCCTATATATTTCACAAATAATATATCGGGTGTTTTGTGGCACATATAACGTTTGCGAGTGAATAGTCAATCTTACCAGATCGCAGGAACAATTGTAAATTAATATCGTTAATAGATAGATTAATATAACTTATTGCGTACCAAATATTAAGACATATCTACATGGACAGAATAATTTTAAATAATCTTTTAAATAACTTTATTATGCAATATGGTTGTATATCATCAAAATATATATCTTGAAAATAAATAAATGGAGCGTAACTCATGCCACCTGCGCCTAATACATTAAACGCGAACTGAATCACAATCATTGAATGTTTTTACTTTACGCTAAGACCCACGCTCGTCTTTTGACGTTCAAAACGAAAATATACATCAAAATTATCAAAAGCATGTATTTTAAAAAAACTTATTGATAATTATTTTATTTTCAGTCATACTTCTCCTACTGGCATCATAATCCAGGATAAGTTTATCCTTCTCCATAATTCTTCCCTATTTAATTTTTACTCTATTTGTGGATTCTTTCACCAAAGACGTTCTACAGGGATCGGCCCGGTACTTTATTCTGCGTTAGAATTCACAACTAGGGTTTTTTACCGTACCGGATAGTCAGACCTAAGGTAAAACCTCCTCCTTTATCCAAGCTTGGAACTGGTAGCTTTATAGGCGTTATATTTTCTAAGTTTTATAATAACAAATATAGAATTTGTTAGATTTCCGATCATACTGACTTCTTCTATTTTGTTTGTTTTTATTTATATTTATGTTTCTATTATTTTATCTAACATATTGTATATAACGACTGCCAGAAAAATTATAAGCTTAACTGGAATGTCTGAAAAGGATTGTAGTCGTACTTAAATCGAAATCATAATACAGCTTAAATGGTTTTCTATTCTGGCCGAATTCCAAATAGCAAGGATAAATCATGCTGAACAATTGCGCTCAAACTGCAGGATATATGTATAATACGCATAAGATATAAATATATATACATGCTGTGCACATTTAGAATTATAGTCTATATATAGGCCAAAATATAGTTGTTCCATATCATGTATAATTTGATTCGTTCGAAGTGCCAAATAAAATAAACTACATTTGTACAAACACTATTAATATTAGTGATTAATAGTTAAACTAATAATATATTATTATATGTGTTAAAATGACTTAAAATTAATCACTCTTTTACGGTACAAGCTTGGCTTCGATTCGGCTGTAGAATTTGTTATTATTGAAACTAAGACAAGTGAAATCTATTCTTCTTCTTAAATCGATTGACGAAGCAATAAACTAAATAAAGCTTAGTGCCGATCCTTCAAACAAAAATATTGAATGTCATAAAGAAAATCAACCTTAACTACTGCGATCAAATAGAATTCTCATTACAAAATAGGGATGGATTTCACTCAATAAACACTTGTTTGATAAAATAATTTTGAATTCCTGATATTAAAATTCTTTAAAATTATAAAATTAACGACCAATTGACTCGGTAGTCCCCCGCCTACAGGGTCAATGGTTGCGAGTTCAATTTCTGCATTATTTACGAATAAATATTTCTATGGTCTACGGATATTTATTCCGAGGTTAGTAAACTTGCCAATTCGCATTTTCCAAGCATGGTAGGTTAATGTCCGGACCTCCAGAAGTGGGGAGACCCAGGGGTAACGTGGTAACACAATAAAATGCAACCAATTAACGCTGGTATTTACTTGGGGGTTGGTGTTTCGTTGGTCGCATTTGTTCTAGCTTGGCTAAACTATAAATATATAACATATATGTATTTATTATGTATATATAATATACAAAGTAAATATATTTTCAAATTAACACTTAATACAATAGGTAAAATCAAGTTTTAATTTATGTTTACGGCTAAAACAAATGAAGGAGAAAATGTAAAATAAAAATATATTCTCCATGTAAATAATGGGGATAAAAAAGTTTTTTACCCCTTGTTGCCTATTTTTGCTTAGAAAAAACTAATCACATTACATACAAATAGTAATCGCTAAGTATTGCAAAAATAAATTGGACAAATATAATTTTTCTTACTTGGTTTTGTAACATACCAAATATTTTAGATCGAACATTTTAATAAAAAGTCATGATATTAAATCATTTTAACCTACTTTTTACTTATCTTTATGAAATAGAGCCTTTGTAATGACAGCTATTACTTTTAATGGTGCCATTACATTGGTAATATTTTAGCATTATTGAAAGGTTAAAAATGGTGAGCTACGAACTTAAAGTTATGTAAACCAAAATTACGTATACCACTTAATTTAGTAAGATTGTTATATCAATAAAAAATTAAATAAATTTATTATATCATCATCATAATAGTCAGACATAGACCTACCCTAAGGTAAATCACCTAGCTAGCTAAATGAGCTATGTCAATGACTGGTTCTCCGGTGGATTTCTTCGTTTTATAATTTAATGTGTTAGTCACTAATACCTAAATCATTTATAGACGAAGTTGTAAAATTCTGAATTAGTGAAAGGGTTATTAGGATATTAAGGATATTTTCGAATTTTTGCCGAATTTCGATTTTGTCGAACTTGTAGTAAATTAACCATTTTTAATTAATATCTATTTATTAAGTGTCCAATAGGGCTATAGAATTCAAGAGGACTTAATTATAAAAACTAGTTTGCTGGACGTAACGATATTTCATTTGATACCAACACAGCACTAAGAAAATGCTGGCGCAGCAGCTGGTGGAATGCAGTAGATCTCTACTTCTGTGGCCCTAAGGCCCATAGTTCTGTAATAGGGAACACTGATGTCTAAATTTTGTCTCCAATTATTGTCCCATGTTTCTTAAATAATTAAGAAAAATTATATACTTAATAAGATAATAATTTTTTTCAAATCATCGCTATCATTACGTTTCAGACTCGATTTTCTCTCTAGTATGGAAGAATTTGTTTTACTTGTCATTGATAAAATTATAAGGTAATTAAAATTCTCATAAATTAATTTCAAAATACATTTTTCCCCCAAAAAATAGAAATTTAACAGGCTATTTAAGAAGGCTTTACACTCGTTGCTTCACAAATTAAATAAGTCAAATATAGCGAGTTTTAAAATGAACAATGAAGTAATGTCCTTGTTGAGGCAATTACTTTGGTATATTTTTAAATGTTTCATCATTACAGAGACGGATAAAGGGAAACCCTAAGTTGAATTGGACATTTACGTATTCAAATGAAATTCCGTAAATGTCGAGTTCATCTTCTAAACAGATGAGATGCTTTGTGACCGTAAACGTAGCGTTGATTGGACTAAACTGCTAATCGAAAAGGGCTATAAAATCTATACTACACTTAATTCATTTTTCTATGTAAAAGTATAATAAAAATATTTTATTCATGATGAATTTTCAAAGGAAATGTCCTACTAAATTGTATTACTATTGAATGGACATTAAAATAAATACCATTATCACCAACCCTTTTCACCAATTTTCAATTAAGTTCGTATACACACTGTCATTGGGAATGACCGTAAATGGTCATTGAAAGTGACAGTGTTGCTAAGTACAATTTTAAAATCTACAATTAGTATTGATTGATAAATTGACAAATAAAATCAATTTTAGAATACGAAGTTCTTGACAGTATTCTCCAGAAAGCAGCCATCCCCTTCTCGCGATGTTTGTTAAAGGAAAATACTAATTTGAATCGCAATATTTTTTATTCAATTATGGTAATGTAATCATAACCCAAGGATGTAAGGCATTCACATCTTCGTATTCACCCGCAAGCAGTGAGCCCTTCCAAACAAAGCTCTCCCCGCTGATTTCAAAATAAATGCTTTGTATAAATCAGCATAGGCTTGCTACCTAAAACCTCGCAGGATTTTATGATCATATAATTTTTATCACCAAGCGATGAATAGCATCGCCAGTTTCTAGTGATCAGTTTTAACTCCGCCAGTCCATTTGCCTTGAATGAACTTCAATCGAGCAATAAACTCTATAGGTTTTAATTGATTTTTTACAGCATCAAACCCGCAACCGTTTTCTCTGACAGTGGTAATTTTGCCTGTGACCCAAGTAGTCGTTTTAAAGAAAAGAACTGGCTAAAACATCTATAATATTGAAATGTTCATGATGATGATAATGATGCAACGTCAAATTCACTGCTGTATATAGACCTCTTCGCACCGTGCTAGTTAATTCGATCTTCGGCTTCACGCATTCAGTTGCCAGCTATCCCGCGCAAATTGTCGCTCCAGCTAGCGAGAAAACAATCCATACTACCTTGCTAAGACGTAGTTTCCATTCCAGCGCTCGTTAATTCATTTTTATCAGATCTCCCAAAAACATGTCCAGTTCATTGAAATCAGTTTGCTAAGAGCAGTAACAGTTTTGTCGATAACTTTCATTCTCCGACGGATTTCTTTGCTTTATAATTATATAATAGGTAACATTTTATACCGACATATATAGTCAAACTTGTAAAATTCCAAATTAGTTAACCTGCTTGGGGTAAGTTAAACATTATCATCTATCTCTTGTCGACATTGTCAATCCACATGGTTTTCACACTATGTTTACCAAGATACAGTTTACACTTCAGTACTCTACTGGCGCATTTCTTCATTTGGAATCATATCTACCAAAGGAACTTAGAAAATAGCTCCTTCCACTACTTTCTGAGTGAATTTGAGAAAAAAAATTACTACTTCCACTTTTATTTAAATAGACCATTAGCATAAAGTTACGCGAGTTTCCCTAGCAACTAACTGATTTCATTCCTGCGCCCGTCTTTACAATTCCAACCATAGCGGCGCTTGTAGAAATGAAAAACGAGGATTTTATATAAAAAAAATCTGTCGGAACGTCTGGCTGTAGACGGTGGTCATTATCCTTCACCTCCACTCTAGCGATATTTTATACAATACAAAGCAATGCAGAAAACATCCGTTTATTACATTCAACAATACAGTGCTAGCGGGGCTCCGGGCGAAAAGCTTTTGTCTACAATGCCGCCGGTAAATGGTTCCCTGAGCTTTCGTTACCTTGTCATTTATGTATCTAGTAATTGTACAACTTTTTTTATAGAACAGATAGGCAAACGAGCGAATAGCTTACCTAATAGCTAATAATCATCGCAGTGAACATTTGCAGTACTAATGGCCCTCTAGACGTGTTGCCTATTTAAGGGATTTGAATAATGGGAGGGGAAGTAGAAAAGCCCCGATACCCTATTACATTGATAAGATGTAGTTAGTATAGGACCCCTTGTGTCATTCAGTCAGGGGATAGAAGTAATGGAAGAGATGAAAGAAATAAAGGAAGAGGAAGAGAATTGCGTCTCTTGACTCTTTACGCCGTAACACATTAAAATGATTATTTTGAAAAACTTGATACCTATATTCTGTGAGGGTGATACTTACCCGGTCGCGCCGGTCTATTCGCACTAGCATAGCTCTGCTACTATTAAATAATTTATATTAAAATACATTTAGCCTCCTTTTATTTTTTACCGATAACAGCATATAAAAATGAGGAAGAAAACGAACATAATGTAAAAGTCTATACTAATGTAATATAACAGTATAACGTCGGAGAATAAATTTCAGCTTAGATACAGTAAGTAACTAGTCTCGTTACGTTTTCATAGTAAAAGTTATTTTCTCGGACATTTAATTTTTAATCTTTCGACGTCCTTTGACACCGGATCGGGAAAAGCATAACCCAGTTTCCTTTACCGATTCAAGCACAGAAGTATGTTCCATAGAGTATTTGAATAAATGATGGTAATTGGAAAAATGCTTAAATAAATTCTTTCATGTTTATATTATATTTTAATTTGGATTTTAATCTTATTATAAAACGATGTATATTTTATTATTATATTTAAAATAAAACGGTGTATATTATTTTTATATTATATTTATGTATGTTTTTCTAACGATATTTATGGGATAAAAGCAAACGAGCAGGCGTGTCATTCCCAGTACCATAGACATTGCAGAAGTGTTACAGGCCTTTAAGATATGGAGAGGCCCATGGATAGGCTTGTTTTTCACTATTTCAATGTCTTATCAGTTTGGAAATACCGCTGGAGATAGATGGTCCCACGGGATTGTGATAATCATACATATGTTAACATAAAGTGTAATGAATTAAGTGGTTAATCAGAACTAGCTATCACACGTAACATATTTGCAAACAAGTAAAAAATAAATAAAACCAAAAAGTATTGTATAATGATATCTATAACAACATTACGTGATTATTTTATAAAGATATGTATACCAAAGACGACCAATTGGCCCAGTGGCGGGGCCCTCCGGCCGCGGAGTCAATAGTCGCGGGTTCGATCCCCGTACCGGAATAAATATATGTATGGATTATAAATATTTATTGCGAGTCTACTAACCCCGCCAATCCACATTAGACGAGCGTGAGTTTAACGTCCGTTCCTCCAGAAATGGAGAGGCCCATGCTCAGCAGACAGTATGTGACACACGTGATGGTTAGCAACTAGTTCCTCCCATGAACATCCGCTATATTAAGGTCTCTGCAGACCCGTTGCCTATCTTTGGGTAAAGATGTGAATAATGGGAAGAGAAAGAATGAAGCGACGAAAAGGGACAGGACGGATGTCTGCACTCGCCGAACAAAATGCATTAAAGCAGCAAAATGCTACTACTTAACTCCGATATTCTGCGTGGGTGTGGTATTTACCGGTGAAACCACCCCAACCGTGCTTTCATAGCTCTAACGCTATTGACAAAATTATCACAGATAGATGTTCGCCAAATAGTTTTATTTAATTTGAATTATTAGTGGTAGAGACACGCTGCAGATGAATACTTTATCAAGAATGGCATATTATTTGTCTGTAGCATGAATGGGCCGGCTCGCCCGGGGAAGTACCACACTCTCGCAGAAAAGCGGCGTCTGGTTGGTAGCTTAGCTGCCGTACTTCGTACGGTGAGCGGCCCGAGTTCCGGAGGCCCGACCCTCCCTCTCCCCCTCCCACTCCCATAATGTCACTTTCCTTAAAGGTCGGCAACGCTTCCGCACTGCCTATACCGCTGCGGATGTCTATGGGCGGCGTTGATTGATTTCCATCAGATGACACGTTTGCCTTCCTATCGCAAAAAAAACTTTCTAAATTTCAATCTAATGGAAATACACGTTATATTTAACAATTGCCTATGCACCGGCTCAACAAGAACCGCGATATTACAAAACCATCTGCACCGCTGCATATCAGTTATTGCGTTTGAACTCGCCCAACTGAAAGCGGACGGATGCCTAGAAATTAACAAAACCGACATATATGGTACCTACACACGTTAGCTTTAACATATTAATACATGTAAAGCTTGCTTTTAAAACGTATCTTTGGTCCTGTGTTGGAAAATGAGCGATGGTACAATGTACAATGAACCAAACGTTATCAAAACCATTAAGATTGGACGCCTTCGTTGAGCTGAGCACGTGGAACGGGTGGACGAGGCTAGAGTACCCAAACGCATACTCGACGGCAAACCAGATCGTCGTAGAAGCCGCGGAATACCTAAGCTCAAATGGCTAGATGGAATCGAGGACGACTTAAAGACAATCGGTGTGAGGGGCTGGAGGGAAAAGCGAAGATGCGACTGGAAAAATTTACTGAACCAGGCAAAGGCCCATCCGCGGCTATAATGCCGTGATGATGATAGCTTGCTTTAACATCCAGGAATATAGCTGCATGGTGGGCCACAAAAATTGTAGTACTCATATTATTATATCAGGTTAGATGACACGAGAACACACAACACTAAAACACTATGTCTCAGTGTTATATTGCACACGCGACTTTTAAACACGGGTCCTTAAAACGTGTGACATTTATTTCACATTTAATTTTTATATCATATCATTTGTTCACATTATAATGTTATTATTTTTGCTATTACATGTAGCTACACATATGTATACGATAATTTAAAAGAATCGTGCTTATGTTTTGTGTGACTTAATAAATATAATGAGTATATATCTTGATTGAGAATTATATTTTTTTACAAATATAACATATATTTGATCATATGAGATACATATCAAAAATTAATTTATATAATATAATGACATTATTATGTGTTTTATATTAATATTTATTTACTTTCATATCATTATTACTATAAAAAATTTAAATATAAAATAGTAATGAATCAAAGAATGAACAAAAAGCTGCTGCTGCTATTTCTGCACTCACGGTTGTATAATGTGATTGAGGCGTAATTTTCTACCACAAACGATGCATCTGTAACGACATTGGAATATTCAAGATGCGTACGTATCAACGAAACGCAGGCAAGATGATGATGCATTTGTGACACCTTCGGCGTTGTCTATGGACGGCGTAAATCACCATCAGGTGACCCGAGTATTCTATAAATAAAGTGAATTCGCAAATTTTGCTGAACATATTTAGGAAAACTGCTCACTCACATGTTTACGTCTCTTTCTAATAATAAAATGAAAGAACACGTAGCCAATTTAACTTTGAAATCGTGATAAATGTCAAGAAACGTAAAATGTGATAAGTGTGGTTCTCGCTTCAGTCACATGATAATCCTGAAAGGCCATCGTGTTACGACAGTTACGGAGGCGTTAAGTGCGGATTGCTATTTATTAATTAAATATGAACCGTCCGGCTTTTAACATTTACGTCATATAACGATATATTTCGTCAACAGTTTTTTTTTTATTATTGTATGCTATTTTTTTTTAAATTAAGCTTTAGTGATATGATAATCCTGAAGGCCATCTTGTTAGGACATAACGCATAAGTGCGGATTACTATTTATTGATTTATTAAAAATGAACCATCGGGATTCTGACATTTATTTTATATAACGACATCTTTCATTAAGAATCTTTTTATTATAGAATTATTAAGAGGTACATATTTTTGATTAAACTCTCATCGGCAAAAAGGGAAATTAAAAAAGAGATATTTCCGTCGACGTTTTGTAATATTTAATCGAGATGAAGTATATTTTGAATTCTTTGCAAACAATAAGAAAAAAGTAGATATTGTCGAATATTATGGTGAAGATATTGCTTTATTCGATAAAAAGGCATTGAAATTAACAATACAACTGTTCTATTACTATATTCTTAAAAAAATAATAATATGAATATGCAAACAAAATATTATTGAAATTACAATTTCGTCATATTATCGAATTTTTTTAAACACTGAGAGCCTTTTTCGCCGAGTTTTCATCACCATCATCGTTTTCTCCAGTCCACAAACAGAAGACGTCTGCTCGACGTCGACGACGACGCAGGGAAGTCTGCTCGCGCTCTTCTGTCATTGTATGTACATATATGTATTATGCAGACCCTAGCCCAACAATGCACAAATTTAAAATAAAAAAAACTTTAAGGTGTTACATACGTCTCGGGGTATATAAACCTCTTGCGTTACTTACTACATACGTACTTCATCATTAAAAGCAGTTTGGAGCCGAATGTCAGTCTTTGCTGAACTGTCAAATTACATTTAAAATCACAGTAAATCATATTACGAGTTAAATTCATGGTGATTCATAGACACGTAATTTCTCAAATAATGCCACATTGTGGAAACAAATAACAGATGAAACAAACTGTTTTCTGTATTCAAAGAGTCTCATTTTCGATTATTTTAATTACTTTTTAAATACTGTGTACATAAATGGCCAGATTGAGAAACATATAGGCTGCTCTAAGCAGTCGTTACTGAATTTCTATAGGCGTCATTTAATTATTTCTATACCGTTCTTCATAACATACTTTTCTTTAAGTGATTCTTCTATCTATACAGTTTTGTTTTCATTGATTTTGAATCCTCGGCGACTATCTAAAAATCACCAGAATTCACAAACAGTTTTGACTTTCATGTACCGCTTTTAGATAAAATGACTCAATGTTAAGGTCGCATTTTATTCGTATTTTATTATGAAACTCGAGCTATCTACGAGCTATCTGCGATTTTTATTGAAGCTGACGTATCCGTTTTTGAATTAATTTAAATGTAAAGTTTGGAAATTAATTTGTATAATTTTCACATGTTACTCATGAAATTTTTCTGCGTCATACTAAATAATATGAAAAATCTGTGATGAATTACTATTTTCCAAACAGATATACACATGACAAAGTGCCTTTCAGTCTTTTAGATATACAGGAATAAAACAATGAAAATAACGAAATTATTTTATTTTAGAGTTTTTTGGATTTTAATGTCAAAAGGTAAATGTTTCTTCCAACTACATTTATCAATTGTGTAGAATCAAATATTTGTATAATATATTTATAAAATATTTCGGTTACGCAATACAAGGTGCGAGGAAAAACATAATAACAACTAATGAGATTAATATATTGCTTCACTAAATGTCAACAATCAAAATCATTGAGTTTATCACAATACTACTAATTCTCTCATTCTATGATTACCCAATCGCTAATGCTGTGCATTTCACCTAAGGTATGATGTAAATACAACTATACATATTTTATCTTACTTTCCCAACCTTAACTTTTCTGTACTCGTATATTATGAGACAGGTTGGTTTTTCTACTCCAAAAATAAAGAAATAATTGAGTTTCTTTAGATTGTAATACTTTGTGAGAAACAGGTATCAAATGCTTTTATAATTTTATGGAATATCTATAATATAAAATAGTCATAGTAATTTTTCATGTGTCAATGTTTGTTATGTGGGACGCTCCCGACCAGATAGCGTAACAATCCTCAAAAGAATTCTCGAGAGAGATCGACGGAGAGTTATCAAATTGAAAAAACTGTTCATTTAAAATAATTGAATTAATAAAGGAAGTAGTTTTGTATTCTTAAATCAGTTTTCAGTCTTTTTATTATTTTATTTAACCTTCATTTTTTATCTTAGAAAACTAATCGCAAGGTATTTCCTGGTGTTTATAGCAGATAAATTATGTGTGTTTATTCCTAATTAAATATGAAGTCGATATTTTTTGTTATTTCAAAATCATTTTCAAAACACAAACAAGTATCTCTAATTGCCAATAAAAATGAAAAACATGCAGTATAAAAAAGAGATGTGACTTTATTAATGTGACACTATGAATGAACCATGCTGAGACAATCCTATTCAATATCAATTCGGATATGGTGACCTCTTCAAGAAAGTCCGATCGTCATTGAAATGCATTAGACATATAAAAATTATATGTAAAAAAAAGTTAGTTTTGATCGAGTTAGAACCCAAAACCCTTCCATGTTTCTAAAGCCAAGTACCCTAACCATAACAAGGAATCGTCCTAATTTTATAGCAGTACTCTAAAAAATAAAGAAATGGTTACGGATAATACGTGTTATAATACTTCTAATTGTATTTTTGCGAAATCTTGAAGCACACTACAGGTATTTCTTGAGTGATGTGTGTCTCAAGTGTGTGTCTCTCGCCAATCTGCCTTGAACAAGCCATATGCTTGTTCAGGGCGGATTTGGTTACTGTTCGTTTTTTCCAGAAATAGGTAGGTAGTAGGCCCCTCAGTAGAAAGAGGATACACACAAGAATATATCGCAAGTAAAAAATTAGGCTCAGGTGAAGCAATATTTAAAAAAAAATAGTTCAGTAGGTAAATATTAGACTTATGATCTTCGATTAGACGTCTTGAGTTTGTATCCTCCATTGGACTATTAATGTGAATAATTTCCTAGCACATGCAATTAATAGTTAAGTTGGAATAATTGGCAGAAATTCTTATAAAAATGACTGAGCAAATGAATGATGAATGAGCAAATTTTTCTTCTAAAGTGTAAGATACGACAGCTGTGCAACTGTTAGTTACGTATGCATATGCATATGGTCACGCGTAATAGTCAAATGTAAAACTGTGTCAGAGCGAACAGTTGTTGTGTGTACGTCACAGCTTATGCCTTTTGCTACACATCGCTTACGTGATACTACTAGGTTCAAGGGAAGCTGGCCAGATTGGCGACGCGTTCGTTCACTATTAATAGTGGCTCGCTACTGTTTAGCAGTTAGCTCTCAGTGCAGATATGTTCGGAGTCGCGAGCGTTCAAAAAAACTGCGCGCAGGCGTCCCGTGAAACGCTTCAAGCAAATACCGAACACTTAATTTAGATAGACCCATTATTATTATTCGTTATGATTTATAAGAAGAAAATTAATTAATTCTTCCATTATACCACTCAATTTCTTGAATACATTAGTATTATCGTGCCAAACACAAAGACAGTAACTAGGTGCAATAGTTGAACACGAAACTTATGCAATAGTTTTCAACATCCATCGCCCGTTTGCAGTGTAACAATCACCAATCGTTTTACAGCTTGTGTTCGTGACGGTCGCTATGTGTCTAATGTTAAAGCTTATTAATGTTAGCGATTCACGTGTCCAAATTTGTGTGTTGAAAACAAAATTGACATTGGTGCTATTTTAGAACAACTGCCGAAGAATGGTGACATTTGGCAGAATGCCAAAACTAATAGGCAACAGCTGACCGTAAACAAACAAATTAGTATTGAAAAACAATTCGATTTTCGTGTTTGAAAAATTAAAATAATTTAGATTGTAACAAATGCCTGGGTGGAATAATACGAAGAAAGTCAATAATGGAGGTTGATGAAACCTCAAGTGACGGCGATGGCCCAATAATAGACGATAACGTTATACGAATTCAATTAAGAAAACCTTCACATAGGAAATGGGAACTCCATACGCGAAATTTTTCTCCAGGTCTAAAGTTTCCAACTATACAACTTTTCGATTGCGAAGGAAACATTTTATTGGAAACAAACGATGACAATATATCTATAAAAAGTTCCGAATGTAATGAAACCACTTTGCGGTCTACACAATCTTTTCGTGAAAAAGGTTACCGACATATCATTGGAAAAAATCTTATTCGTAAACATAATACAATTTCAGGTGATAAAGTGTACACTCGAGTTTATAAAACTCCTGAGATATTAAACAATAGCAAAAATAATAGTTATATTAATGGAAATAGCAAAAATGTACCAAACATTCCAAATAAACTTACAATTAACAACCTTAACCCTAGCTCTCATAAATTTTTGTGGCTTAATTTGAGATTACATTCCCGATGTTAACATAACGGTTTTCTGGACCATTATTTGATCAGAATCTTTTTTAACATACCGAATTATATATATTTTACGTTCCGTTCGGTAAGGATTTCATTTTTCTTTGCCAAGATATATTCAG
Source organism: Baronia brevicornis (assembly GCA_031353405.1). Classification (NCBI taxonomy): domain Eukaryota; kingdom Metazoa; phylum Arthropoda; class Insecta; order Lepidoptera; family Papilionidae; genus Baronia; species Baronia brevicornis. Next base: position 186,549 of record JASFAT010000289.1, on the reverse strand, counting down.
GTGAGTCCTCAACGTCTTAACTGGGGAAACAAGAGAAGTTAATACGTTTTAGTCAAAAATCTAACAACTATTGAAACAACTATAGCTTTCGTTATTGAACATTTTTCTATTTTGTGATCAGACAAAAAATATTCATAAGCATCATACAGTAATATTTGAAGATTCTTCTAAAAATATGATACTATCAGATCAACTAAAATATCGTGCGAGTTTTAAATAGATATGTTGAGTCGAAAACTAGGTCTTAAAATGAATACAGTTTTTATAATAGGAAAAGACAGACAACTGTCCAAGCGTATCATTAATAAAGACATCATAATACTGTATAATCATGTTATAACCTGAGCATCATCTTCAATAGAACTATCATTGATCTTTATATCGTTCACTACTCCTCGAACTATCAATCAAAACTGGATTTAATATTGAGCCTGCGATTGACATGATCTGTGAACGCGCGAAATAACAGGGACATTTATACCCTACGACCTTTTTGTAGTATTGATTAAAACAAATAATATCAATTATACATTAATTTATTAAATAGATATTAATAATATATTTTACTAGGAATAGTAATCGAAAACCACAATTATAATAATTGAGGGAGAATTTTAGCATTTAAAAAGCTTAGATTAGTATTTCTTCTTTTTAAACTAAAAATATTTGAAACATTTAATATTATAACGTTCACGTGATAATAGTGCAATAATGGAATTGAATATAGTATGTACCTACCTCTACCTAAGTGCAATCATATTCAATTAGGCTATTGTTTATTATTTCTCTTATCTCATAAAATATTCTATAAAGTATTATAATAGAAATGTTTATAAAGAAATAACTGGTGTAGTTTCTACGAGTTTATTATTAAATATTTTTAATTACTGCCAGGTCCACTAGTTGTCTATGACTATGCGTAATAATTTATATATATATATATATATATATATATATATATATATATATATATATATATATATATATATATATATATATATAAATTATTACGCAAGTTCTATTTAAAATTAAATATTAAAAAATAATTAGTCATGTTATCGTGTCGTTAGTACTAAAAGAAAAAGACGATGAAACTTTGTAATCAATCAGGCGCTGAAATTTTGAGGCGCTATTGTAGCAAACATATTTTATGAACATGCTATCTATCATCTGAGTTGAACCAACATCCCATAAACATAAATAGATAATGTGGAAGTGAACACAAGTTTTCTTTAGAATTTTCAGACCTATATATATATGTACCTATATGAATAAGAAACGTGTGGTTAAGGTAATATATGTAGAAAAAATATGTTTAGATTGTTAACTGAATTTAAAAAGCCAAAATTCTAAAAATTGATAGAACACTACTGAACCCCAACTACACTGTTTTTTGACTAAAAAATATACACAAACTTTATTCAAATTTTCTTTATTTTAAATCATTTATATTTATATCTTCACTAATGAAGCCGATCACTAAAGTACTCTGAAAACTATTATTATAAATCATGCCCAATGGTAAAAAAGCAAAATTCTTTAGGTCATTTCTACTACTTTAAATTATTGCATATACTCTGACGAGCAACCAAGCTTTGGTGCAGGCTATTGCTGATTTGCAATAAGCTTCATAGCAGTACACATTTACAGAGTTTTAACAATTCTTCAAACAGCGATTATGTTTAAGTATTGTTATAGCCTCTTTATTTCCATAATGAATAATATATGGAGCAAGTAAATCATATGATTAATTATTACATAATATGTGCATGCATTAAAAAATAAAATAATACTATTAATAATCATTAAATTTAAATTCCAATCATAATAAATAATTTCAATGTATATAAATTTTAAATGATAAATAAATTAAAAAGAATCAAAATCAAAATTTATTTTTAAAAATCATAAATCATAAATCATTATGGACCCCTCTACGGGTAAAGGCTTCTTCCATTTTGCTCCACATTTGTCTGTCTTTTGCTTTGGTGATCCAGTTTTCACCAACTTCTTTTTATTTCATCATTCCATTTTTCCTTTGGTCTACCTCTTAATGTTTTATTTGTTGGTCCTTGCCAGGTAGTTACTCTTGGTATCCATTTTTCCTTGTCGATGCGTGCAATATGACCCGCCCAATTCCATTTTTGTTTTTGAGAATATTCTAAAGCGTCTATTATTTTTGTAGTTTTCCTTATTTCTGTATTTTTTTTTGTCTGATTTTGTCTTTGTATGTTTAAGTATATTGATACGAATAAAATCTAACGCATTGGTAGAAGTAACAAATTATATTGAGTAGTGATTAATCATGATATAGAATTGCTTTAAACTCTCACTAAAAATATTTAAGCTTATTTATACAGCATTACGCGGTATAAAATATAATACGCCCTATTAATTTTATTTCTTGCAGTGAAACGTTCTATAGGTCGTTTTTGGTGGTTGTTCATCAGTATTTTGTGTTCTTACCTTATAAACAGCCATTTGACGAATCTGCGATATTATTTGAAGGGAGTAAGTAAAAATAATTAAAATAAACTTGCGTTTGTTTATTCTTTTATATATTTACAGAAAATTGTTTCATTAAACACCTTCCCCCGGTACACCTTCCTTGCTTCCTCCACATTCATCCATCCTTCATCTTACATTCGTCGTAGCGAAACGGCTTTCCGTTAGTCGCTTTTCGTGGGAATCAGCACGTGACGAGTGGCGAACCACGCCGTCATTCAAATATTATTTAATTATAATTACTTATGAATTGTTAAATAACATTTTATAGTTTAGGACTACTTTTCTGCAACTACTATCACTTCAATAATATGTCTAATTAGTAGAACTAAGTAGAATTTGATCCGTTACCATTTATGTTTTATACCATACCAACCATATTTGTGTTAAGACCGAACTAATGTTTATGAGAAGTACATATATTTAGATTAGTTAATAAGATAAAATAATAATTTTCCTTTCTTAAATTCTACTTTTTTTCAGTATCAAATCATAATCAACATTTCAAATTCAGTTTATGAGACAAAAAGTTTTTCAGCAGCACACTTAGCTTGATATTTTTATTTGTTTGGACTCGTTAACAAAATTTACGAAGTTTTAGTCATCTGGGGACTTGAACTTTATATCTTCACAACAGCAATTTACAAACAAGTACCGTTTCGGAGTTTTCAAATACTAATCTCACGATAAACTCCTTTTTATATTGCAAATTTTTTACTCAGAATTTCTTTGAACGTATGATATTGAACTAATGTTTCAAATAAGATAATTTTTAACTAAAATCAACGGGATGTTTCCTTTTTTATGTTAATAACTCTGATATGAGCTCTGTTAAACCGAAATTCTTAAAGGCAGCTTCTCGCGCTTTATTTACACACCTCTGTCGGATGTTGAACTACATTTTGTAGAAACGGATAACTGAACACGCATGGAATGCGAGCGCAGTCATCTTATTGTGACTCACTAGGCTCTTACGATTTTAATCAAAGACTTTACTCTGTTTCTTTCTCAGTTTGATAAGCCGAAGAAGTATTTCAATTCGGAAAAGCCCTCATCTATTACATATTATAATTTTTTCTACATTTTTACGACAAGTAAATAATGAAATGTTCAAATGACTATGTAAAAAATATAATAGGTTAGTAACTACAGCAATGTTCAAGCTTAAAAATTTCAGAATTTCACGTTGGCTTCAAATACACTTTCTTAAAAACGAACCATTGTGGATTTAATTCCAATCGCACGCTAAAACAATCAATCGGCGTGAAACCGCTTTCAACGATTTCATGCCAGCCAGACGTATTGAAAATGTTTTGTTATATAACACTTTTATTGTTATTATATTAACATTAGATTGAATATTTGTTTGAAAACTTATATATTTACAATATGTAAAGTTTATATATAATTTTTGTTTTCTTATAATGAATTTCATTTCATTGAAATATAAAGGTATCGATATAATTTATCACAGCCCGTGCTTATCGTATCATAGCTTTAAGAATATTGTGTTATTTATCTTCATTAGGGATTAATGACAAATTAATTTATTTATTAACTGAAATGCTTATTTTTGTTTATTATTTTAATAAAAATTTGATTAGATTTACTATATAATATCACATGCTCGTGTCTACATTTTTTGGTAAAAATACACTATTTTTTTGTTTCTTTTTCGAATGGATATAAAATATTTTTGAAAAATAAACCCAAAAAATAGTCTTTCATTCAGTCAAAAAATTTTTCCTTGTAGTCACTCACTACAAGGAAAAATTTCATCCCCACCATCTGGATGAGTGGCGATCCAGTTTGTGTTCGTGTTGTGATCCAGTGGCGAATTTTCTTGAAAAACGCACACTGTTTTTCAAGAAACTTCTTTTCACGCACCACTACCTTGTGGAGTTAGCTACCTCAAGCAGTGTTTTCGAACCGATATGACATTAAGTGTCACCGCAATGCCTGTGGCGCTATAGGCGGCGTTAATTGCTTGCCATCAAGTGACACGCCTGCTCGTTTGCCTTTCTATCCCATAAAAAACTGTATATATATTTCTCTGCAATTAGTTTTGCATATTATATCTATTTATTTTGATTACACAAATGTTATAACGCTAACCATTGCTCCTACTATCGTCGGGAACTACATACAACAATTTGTTCTAGTAGGTCAAGATTAATTTTAGAAAAAAGTATTTTAATTAAATATTACAATTATGATTTTATAATATTTTTTTTATAAACAAAGTATATATATATATATATATATATATATATATATATATATATATATATATATATATATATATATATATATATTAAGAGAATGTTTAAAATTTCCTTACATAATATATAAAAATTGAAAGTAAAAAAATATAATTATCATATAAGATCTTGGTGTGACATAAAATTTGCTAACTTAATTTTTGAAGTCATTAAATCTATTGTTGTAGCGAATGCCTCCACTTTTAACTTAGATCGTTACCATGCATAATCTTGATAGCATCTGTGGCTTTTGATCTCAGAGTGCTCCATTTCGTACATTTCTTACATTAAACTACGAGTAAAGAGCTCAATTAATAACGTTAGCGTTTAGTTCATACTGGTTGTTTTAAGTTTTGAACCATTTTATTTTGTCAAAATTTTAACACGTAAACCGCCACGCGTGTTTACAATGAAACTTCCGTCAGGCCACCAGTGCCGTTGAAGAACCACCACCAAGCGCGCTGTTTTGGTGGTTTATAAAAACTGCGACAAAGATAATTGTAAATATTAAATTTTCGACAAAAATCCTTTGTAAGTAATCAAACCAGCGTCACCCGATTACGGATGATACGGCCCGGTGCGAACTTTTATTGTCACCCGAATATGGGTGACGCTGCAAGCAACGTGTTAAGAGAGTTTAAATATGAGATGATCTTGGTAAGTTGGTAAAACTTGCACAGCTTTACAGTTAAGTTTAGTTGTATGTTAAAGTCGGTCAGGGAGTGTCTTTGCCTAACCGCCTGTCCGGTAGTTATGGTATTGGTACACGGGTATGCGATCCCGGCCTCTCGATCTACTACCGTATCACTCCTTGTCTCCCGTTGCCGTAGTATCATATCCCTATCATCCTGTCTAAATCCATCTTACCTTTCCCCTACCTTTTCTTTTATTCTCTATCCTTTTCCCTTCCATTCCGCCAATCCACGGTCTGCCGTGACAATGGATGCGTGGCTAGGGGCAAGTGTGCGGACCGTCCTGGTATCGGGCCCCCCCGGGTATTATAGTACCTTACCTCAGCATGCGGGGGTCTGTTCGGTCAGACCTCCATCCTCGTGGGATTCACTATAACGAATTTTTTAATATACCTAATTTGTTAGAAATGACGGCGACGTTGTTCGCCACCAGTCACGTCCTAATTTCCACGAGGGCGAGAAGCGACTAACGAAGAGCCGTTTCGGTACGATGAATGTGAGAGGAAGAATGGATGAAAAGATAGATGAGTGTGGAAGAAGCAAGGAGGGTGTGCCGGTATCGTAGCGCATGGAGATCCGTGGTCTCTGCCAACCCCTACGGGAGATAGGTGAGATGATATCTATGTATGTTTACAGTTAATGTTTAAAAATGTACTTTAAAAATGTACTCTTCAATACAATTTTGGCGTCGAAGGCGCCACTAATATTTTTTATTATCTGTATATTCTTAGTTTATAATTTGATATCTTTCATACGCTTTTTTTCTCGATATACTATAGCTAGCTGACACGCTCTTATATATATTGTGATAATTATAGTTTAGTATTATATGATAATTTTAAATAGCTACTGAAATTTTAAGAGTACATTTTTTGGTTCAGCGTATTTTGAAGTTTCATTATTTCGCACCCCTTCTATCCTATACAATATTTATAAGTCTTCGTTCCAACATCAAAGGCATATAAAAGCTATTTATGCTTATAATATTTACATATATAGATTTACAAGAGTGACTGGACTTTTATATAACTCCCACGACTTAGGTCTTTTTCATATTTTTCGGCTTAAAGTTAGTAGAATATGCAAATTTTTAATCTAATTAAAAAAAAAACTTAAAAAGTTTCTTATACGTTAAAATTATGATGGAGGTTTATTTTAGGCAAAACATAATTTTTTAAATCGATAACGAATACCACAGAAAAAATATAAATTTTACAACTACATTACCAAAAATTCAAGCTAAAAAATTAATGGAGTTTGTCAAAAAGGAAATGTGACAAAGCCTTATTTTAGACCTCGCATAAATAAAGCCTACCGCAACAAAAGCTATGAAAGGAATTCTAGTGGGAAATCACCGAGCGAAACGTAATAAGTTTCCTTAAAATTCATTGACTCAAAGATTGCTTAGCATTTACATTTAATTTTAATTTTATTATAAATATTAATATTTTTAATGCAAATAAAATTAAGTACGCTAAAAAATCGATAAAAATATAAAATTTTCAAATGACTTTTGCATTTTACATGGACACAGAACTGCTTCAATTACGAGAAATGTGTAGTTGTAATCCTCTATTTGACGAACGCCTTATGGATTAGTTTTTATTCTCTGGTTGGCCCTCTGACCATCAACTGATATTTGCTTCCTTAATAACCTCGTAGATTGAATCATAGGTTGATTCCATAAGAGAGTTATAAATATAATAAGTATATGTTAAATTAGAAATTTTTAATTAAGAAATTAGAAATTATCTATATTCTTGAAAAAAAAAATTGTATATATATATATATATATATATATATATATATATATATATATATATAACGCAGCAGACGACAAGTAGCTTTACTTGTCGTCTGCTGCGTTTTTTAAGCCATCTTTTGTATTTACGTGGACATTGATCTCCTTTATGTATTAATATAAACATTAATCTCCCTCCCCTTTGGCGAACGCCTTGGGGATTACAGATTGGTTTTTATTCTCAAGTTGAACCTCTGGTCATCAACTATATAAATATAACTATATAAATATAGACTGACAATATACTTTTGTAAAATGAACTATTTGCATGATATGGAATAAAAAGCAGTAATCAAGCTGGTCGTATATTGGGTGAATTAGTTGAATTCATAATAAAATTATGGTTCATCGATTTATAAGGGAAAAGTAAATTTGAAGAGAACTCATTAAATCAAGAACAGCACGATAATATCGTCATCACGTACAATAATGCCGTTATTTCACGCGGCACGCTCTCTCCAACAGACCTATGTCATTTATTTTAAGCATATTATGTACATACATTACGTGATTACACATTAGGTACAGAATTATTTTAATTATCTTCCTCGTTATCTTCACAAAAATGTAGAACGGTTTAATTTATTCCTTATTTTTGTAAATTTACGCTGATTATTCAACGCATTGAACAGAGTGTCTTACTCTAGATGTCGTCCTCGGCTAGATGGAACGACGATTTGCGCAAGGCAACTGGCACAGATTGAAGGTGTGTAGCCTTGGTGGCTGGAGCCAACAATATTTGTTAGTAATGTAAAAAAGATTCTTGACGATATGTATGTTTATTCTTATTTAAATAATTATTCCCGTATTTATCAGCTACTCCATCAGTTCGTTGCAACAAAAGCATATACTACTATAATATATGATCTTTGGGATTTTGGCATTATTATTATTATGTATATGTTGATCAAAGAAAACAGTAAAGTGTTTTAAACTTTAAAGGGTTTTGAAAGAAAGAATAGCGAACTTTTGCCACTGCACCATTTTGTCACCACCGTCACAAATTATGACGATGACTCGTAGCTCATATATTGACTCCATGAAACAGTAATAAATACATTTTTTATATTATACAATAAATAAGGTCAACAATTTTTGGAACCAAATCATGTAACAAATAAACTTATCATCAAAAGATCAAATTTATCAATACGAAATGAAGTAATATATTTTAAAGAATACTTAAAAAATCTAATGAATTATCGCCCGGACTCTTGCTATCATTTGTTTTGTAGATTAATTTCCACTTCTGCTCACTTGAGGGAAGTAGTTTTTAATCGATTTTTAATTTGCTGGGATAAATCTATCGTCACTTTACTGTTTCAGTTTTTTTTATGGCATAGGAAGGCAAACGAGCAGGTGTGTCACCTGATGGAAAGCAACTAACGCCGCCCATAGACATCCGCAATGCCATAGGCAGAGCGGAAGAGTTGCCAACCTTAAAGGAAAGCAAATGGGAGGGATTATGGGAGTGGGAATCGGAGGGGGAGTGGGAATCGGAGGGGGAGTGGGAAGGGAAGGGTGTTGGGCCACCGGAACTCAGACCGCTCACCGTACGAAGCGCGGTAGACAAGCTACCACTCATACGCCGGTTTTCTGCGGGAGTGTGGTACTTTCCCGAGCGAGCCGGCCCATTCATGCTACAGACAAATAATATGCCATTCTTGACAGAGTATTCGTCTGCAGCGTGGCTCTACCACTATAAAAATTTTACTAGAGCAAAGGTTATTTAATAGCTGTTAAAATTATAGAAAAGTGATTATACATCGTGGTATTACATCAAAATAGTCTAACGCCATATTTGCGTTCCATCTGTCAACTAATTCATGGTGTATTTTGCATAATTCATAGAAGAGTTTTTAATGACCAGTTGATGGCGATATAATCAGCTTAAGATTAAAGCAAGGTATAAAATATCATTGGTCGGTAAAACAAATAACAGTAATTAACAAGAACTTCTAATTAATGGCTAGTGTAATTTATACACTGTGACGTATGCCTCTTAAATCATATCCAATATTAATCTCGATAAGATTATGTTCATCAATTTTAATACGATAGACTGTAAAAATAAAGTGATAAATAATGAAAATGTAATTTATGAGCGGCCAATTTAGATAAAGTAGTTGTAAATTATATACTAAGCCTTAAGGTTAAGCAAAGCCAAATATTAGATAGTAATTCAATTACGAAGATAAAAATATATTCAATCATTATAATTTCTATTATACTGCTTTTCAATCAACCGTGGTTGATTAAATGTATCGACAATTTACTTAGAGCGGGCGGCAGAGACTAGACGCGTGTAGCTCAGGTTAAATCAGGCTAGGTGATACGCCTTCGGGAGGCCTGTGTGTGTGATCAGTATTATACCATGATGAGTCTGTGACAGATCATCACAGACTCATCATGGTATAATATAATTTTACTTCTCTTTTTCATTAATTTCTAATTGTTTCATCAAAATTTCATATTATATTTGTATTTTCTCGGTATTATAACACTTATTGTGTTTTAATTATTATATTGTTGTTATCATTATTACAAACTTAATATATATTGATTTAAAATAATATATGAATAATAAAAAATAAATATTTAATTTTGGTTTTTGACTCTGTTTTACATAAAAAATATGTAGATTGATATTATGATGAGTGAAGAGCCCGATATGCACAATACAGGAAATTCCAGTGTGGGAAATATTGTTCTCTATTGATATGGTCACCACTTGTTTATTATATATCTTAAAAGATTTTTAATAACTGCCTGACTTTGAAAATATTTGAGTAAAATATCTATATAAAATTGTAATAATTTAAAATTAATGTTATTTAATAATGAATTTTTGTAATTTTATTATGTGAGAGATAGCAAACGATTATTTAATCACCGCTCCCCATGGAGATCATCAATCCTAAGGACATTACAGTTACATTGTTTACTTTAGGGTAAACATTTGAATAATAGGAGGGGAAGACGGATTTTACTGGGAGAAGGGAGAAGAAACTAATGGGCGGTGAAGAAGGTATATAAGAGAGGATAAATAAAATAAAGGATATAAATTAGGCCTCCGCATCCCTGCACTCAATCCATGAAGTGTGGTAATACAAAAAAAAAATGCCATTAATTAATGCCGATAGACTGTGAGGGTATAGTACATCAATTTGCTGTAAAAGATTTTAATTCTTTTGGAGAAGAAAGTTTTATTATTACATTTAAAATATTGCCTTGGTTTTTAAATTGAAATAATTAGTTGTAAATATGAATTAAAGTACGTTGTTAGTACAAGTGTCCCACAATTTAATCTAAAACAAAACAATGCTTACTACACATTGATCAAAACTGTCAACAATAGAACTCCTGGAACTTACTTCCTGTTTGCTACCGGAGTAATTGGAAAGACATTCTTAATTTTATTTCTTTTGTTATATAATCGCTGATGAAAAAATATAATTTCATAAATTGTATATGAATGTGAATATGGTATACACATGATCTGTGGTTTCTACGCGGATATATTATACAACAAGCATTCACCGGCTACCATATAGTAACCGCATTTCGTGGCACATACATTGTGACATTCTGTAGTAAATGTATATAACCATAGATATAGCAGGTCAACAATGCCGACCTGATAACTATATAACTAATGTGACCATAATTTTATTCGATTTGTCTTTTGGCTGAATTCAAATTTGACACGTTATTTAAAGTGAATTTAGTTATTATTCTGTATCGTGATTCTTTATTTACATATGGATTCTTTATTTTCCACAAAGTGTGTATTCATCAACAGCCTGCGGCAGTCCACTGCTGGACATAGGCCTCCCCCATGGAGAGCCACCTATCCCGATCTTCGGCTACACGCATCCAGTTTCTGCCAGCCGCCCTGCGCAGATCGTCGCACCATCTAGCCGGGAGGCGTCCCACACTACGTTTACCGAGACGCTTTTACGTTTTAAAGCGTGTATGGAATATTTATAAACGCTACACATAAGCTGCATGTATGTATAACTATCAAACTACACAGCGGTTGACATTGACAAAGGTAATAAAGATTTCACGCGAAATAAAAACTATTATTACGAAAAATGAAATTTCATATGGTAATACACATTTGGTGAATAATTCAAATCATCAAATAATTTGCTGTCCCTGTAATTTGATGAAAGACACAGAAATTTCCACTTGTTTATAGTAATGTGAAAAGTTTTAAAAATTGAAGAGTAGTGCTCTCAAATTTTCATCAAGCAAAATGACGACATATATAATAAAAAATCTAAAGAAAACTCACAATTTGTTGAATGTAAAGTGCAATATAGTTTATAATTCCGTATTAGTGTCATCTGATTAGTCAGTGTAATCATCTCATAAGTCAACGTATGTTTCGATACAGGTGTCCCACCCTGGTTGATTTCATAAGGAACAAATAAAGCTAAAATTATTAATGAACTGTCATGTAATAAAGCCTTTTGGTAAATCTTATAAAAAAATAGTAGTGGACTTTTGAGCTCAATACTTACTTCCCACGTTTGCTACGAAAACACAACTAAAGGATAAATCGCTTACAATGCTATGGATTTTATACGAACTGAAAGCTGGATCTTAATCAGTACAATTTTATGCCCTATGGACTAGAAATAATGTTATGGTAACAGAACATGGGCTGTTCAAAACAACACTCTGACATTGAGTCACTAGGGCTGGTTAGATTGAAATAGGCTCATGTATGGAGACATGTTATGCAATTTTTAAATTGGTTAAATATGTACAAATAACTTCTATTAATAGTATATTCAATCGACATAGTGAGTGGAAAGAAAAAAAACCATCTTATTTTGACATAGCAAAAGTATTTATTTGATAAAAAGTATTACCACAAATAGCTAACTTGGTGTAGTCGTCCTTTTGATGCGATTGGAATATATATAAATAAAAACTGTTACGTAACCAATTTTTCAAAAAAATTACCATAGAAATATTGTTATGAATGACTCACAACGACTGTTGATATATAAGATGAACCAATAATGCAAAAATATACACAAGTTCCGCTTGCTTGGTGTATTTGACTTTTTCAATGCAAGTTGAGACATATATTAACTGGAACAGAAATAATTTAACCTTGCTGAATCAATTTAATGATTATCTGAATAAGAGGAAGTTTAGAATACTCGAAAGCATCTAAAGGTCCATCTGCAATTACAGATTCATCTACCAAAGCTGGTCCGATTGAAATAGGCTCATAATCGAGGATAGCAGGGCCGACAGCAATTTCATCAGGTTTCACGATAGCTGGTCCCACTGAGATAGGTTTGTAGTCATCAACTAGGGCTGGTCCGATTGAAATAGGCTCATAATCGAGGATAGCAGGGCCAACCGCGATTCCCTCAGGTTTCACGATAGCTGGTCCCACTGAGATAGGTTTGTAGTCATCAACTAGGGCTGGTCCGATTGAAATAGGCTCATGATCGAGAATAGCAGGGCCGACAGCGATTCCCTCTGGTTTCACGATAGCTGGTCCCACTGAGATAGGTTTGTAGTCATCAACTAGGGCTGGTCCGATTGAAATAGGCTCATGATCGAGGATAGCAGGGCCGACAGCGATTCCCTCTGGTGTCACGATAGCTGGTCCCACTGAGATAGGTTTGTAGTCATCAACTAGGGCTGGTCCGATTGAAATAGGCTCATGATCGAGAATAGCAGGGCCGACAGCGATTCCCTCTGGTTTCACGATAGCTGGTCCCACTGAGATAGGTTTGTAGTCATCAACTAGGGCTGGTCCGATTGAAATAGGCTCATGATCGAGGATAGCTGGGCCAACCGCAATTCCCTCAGGTTTCACGATAGCTGGTCCCACTGAGATAGGTTTGTAGTCATCAACTAGGGCTGGTCCGATTGAAATAGGCTCATGATCGAGGATAGCAGGGCCAACCGCGATTCCCTCAGGTTTCACGATAGCTGGTCCCACTGAGATAGGTTTGTAGTCATCAACTAGTGCTGGTCCGATTGAAATAGGTTCATGATCGAGGATAGCAGGGCCGACAGCGATTCCCTCTGGTGTCACGATAGCTGGTCCCACTGAGATAGGTTTGTAGTCATCAACTAGAGCTGGTCCGATTGAAATGGGCTCATGATCGAGGATAGCAGGGCCGATAGCAATTCCCCCAGGTTTCACGATAGCTGGTCCCACTGAGATAGGTTTGTAGTCATCAACTAGGGCTGGTCCGATTGAAATAGGCTCATGATCGAGGATAGCAGGGCCGACAGCGATTCCCTCTGGTGTCACGATAGCTGGTCCCACTGAGATAGGTTTGTAGTCATCAACTAGGGCTGGTCCGATTGAAATAGGCTCATGATCGAGGATAGCTGGGCCAACCGCAATTCCCTCAGGTTTCACGATAGCTGGTCCCACTGAGATAGGTTTGTAGTCATCAACTAGGGCTGGTCCGATTGAAATAGGCTCATGATCGAGGATAGCAGGGCCAACCGCGATTCCCTCAGGTTTCACGATAGCTGGTCCCACTGAGATAGGTTTGTAGTCATCAACTAGTGCTGGTCCGATTGAAATAGGTTCATGATCGAGGATAGCAGGGCCGACAGCGATTCCCTCTGGTGTCACGATAGCTGGTCCCACTGAGATAGGTTTGTAGTCATCAACTAGAGCTGGTCCGATTGAAATGGGCTCATGATCGAGGATAGCAGGGCCGATAGCAATTCCCCCAGGTTTCACGATAGCTGGTCCCACTGAGATAGGTTTGTAGTCATCAACTAGGGCTGGTCCGATTGAAATAGGCTCATGATCGAGGATAGCAGGGCCGACAGCGATTCCCTCTGGTGTCACGATAGCTGGTCCCACTGATATAGGTTTGTAGTCATCAACTAGGGCTGGTCCGATTGAAATAGGCTCATGATCGAGGATAGCAGGGCCAACCGCAATTCCCTCAGGTTTCACGATAGCTGGTCCCACTGATATAGGTTTGTAGTTATCAACCAGAGCTGGTCCGATTGAAATAGGCTCATGATCGAGGATAGCAGGGCCGACAGCGATTCCCTCTGGTTTCACGATAGCTGGTCCCACTGAGATAGGTTTGTAGTCCTCAACCAGAGCTGGTCCGATTGAAATGGGCTCATGATCGAGGATAGCAGGGCCGATAGCAATTCCTCCAGGTTTTACGATAGCTGGTCCCACTGAGATAGGTTTGTAGTCATCAACTAGGGCTGGTCCGATTGAAATAGGCTCATGATCGAGGATAGCAGGGCCGACAGCGATTCCCTCTGGTGTCACGATAGCTGGTCCCACTGATATAGGTTTGTAGTCATCAACTAGGGCTGGTCCGATTGAAATAGGCTCATGATCGAGGATAGCAGGGCCAACCGCGATTCCCTCAGGTTTCACGATAGCTGGTCCCACTGAGATAGGTTTATAGTCATCAACCAGAGCTGGTCCGATTGAAATAGGCTCATGATCGAGGATAGCAGGGCCAACAGCGATTCCCTCAGGTTTCACGATAGCTGGTCCCACTGAGATAGGTTTGTAGTCATCAACCAGAGCTGGTCCGATTGAAATAGGCTCATGATCGAGGATAGCAGGGCCAATCGCGATTCCCTCAGGTTTCACGATAGCTGGTCCCACTGAGATAGGTTTGTAGTCATCAACCAGAGCTGGTCCGATTGAAATGGGCTCATGATCGAGGATAGCAGGGCCGATAGCAATTCCCCCAGGTTTTACGATAGCTGGTCCCACTGAGATAGGTTTGTAGTCATCAACTAGGGCTGGTCCGATTGAAATAGGCTCATGATCGAGGATAGCAGGGCCGATAGCAATTCCCCCAGGTTTCACGATAGCTGGTCCCACTGAGATAGGTTTGTATTCATCAACTAGGGCTGGTCCGATTGAAATAGGCTCATGATCGAGGATAGCAGGGCCAACCGCGATTCCCTCAGGTTTCACGATAGCTGGTCCCACTGATATAGGTTTGTAGTCATCAACTAGGGCTGGTCCGATTGAAATAGGCTCATGATCGAGGATAGCAGGGCCAATCGCGATTCCCTCAGGTTTCACGATAGCTGGTCCCACTGAGATAGGTTTGTAATCATCAACCAGAGCTGGTCCGATTGAAATAGGCTCATGATCGAGGATAGCAGGGCCGACAGCGATTCCCTCAGGTTTCACGATAGCTGGTCCCACTGAGATAGGTTTGTAGTCATCAACCAGAGCTGGTCCGATTGAAATAGGCTCATGATCGAGGATAGCAGGGCCGACGGCGATTCCCTCTGGTTTTACGATAGCTGGTCCCACTGAGATAGGTTTGTAGTCATCAACTAGGGCTGGCCCGATTGAAATAGGCTCATGATCGAGTATAGCAGGGCCGACAGCAATTCCCTCTGGTGTCACGATAGCTGGTCCCACTGAGATAGGTTTGTAGTCATCAACTAGAGCTGGTCCGATTGAAATAGGCTCATGGTCAACGATTGCTGGACCAATGGCAATAGGTTCGAAATTATGATCCAGTGAAAATGCGCGGTGTGTTGGCCCTGCGTTGGCTAAAGCGACAAAAGTCGCAAGAATAAATATTTTCATTTTACCCCTGAAAATAAAATAAAATAATTCTATTATAATTTATTTATATGCTACTTTTATCGATGTGTTAGTTTATATTAACAATTTCTTTATTTTACGTATATTTATTTTGATTTTTATACTTGCCTCTTCGTTTATATTAAACTGCAGTTATTGATATACTATAAAATAACTTGGAAAAACTTGTTTATATACAGAAAATTATCTTGCTACCTTTCTTGCAATAAATTTAAAGAGATAAAGTAAAAGATTAAAATTGTCTTGATTAGAGAATTGATATTTCCTTGTTAACTAATAATAATATCTTCATAATCACTTCTTAGTTATAACACGATATTATGATGACGTTCGCAAATTTTAATTCATCATTTTTTTACTTGTTTAAAATAAAAGAATTTTCGAAGATCGACTATAATCATAAGCAGTGACTGCTCCCCTCTGTTAGTTCTCTGACCTTAATTTACAAGTAGTTTCTGTCAGGCTTCTTGAAATGAAACTTACACCGTTTGACTATTATTACATTGCATTTGCCAAAATGTGATCTCCACTCCACCACTCATATGTATGCATTAAACAAAACGTTAGCAATTAAACATAAATTCGTTATTACAGCTACGTGCGTAGCAGTAAATCAAAGCAACAATCTAGTACTATTATAATATTAATTTGTTTGTATATTTATGATAAAAATTAAATAAGAATAACGACAGTTTCACCCAGCCGCCCTTGAATTTACCAACTGCAGGCACGTCAAGTCTTACACAAAGGATTTTATAAGAAACAAATCTTGTACCTATTTACTCTAACCCTTTATGATTTTATACCATATTAATTAAATATTATATGGTACAACAGATAAATATTGCGTTATCATCACACAAATAAGATTAATTAAAGTCTTTATTATTTACCTCGTCTTAATATCCGTGCAGCAATAAATCTTAAGAATTTCTTTATTGGATAAAAGAATCATAAATTAAGCAGTGACGTTATCATAAAATAAAGAAGATTAAAAAAGTATAAATCAAAAATAGATTAAATTTTTTAGGATAACAAGCATTTAACTGAGTGACTTAGGCAGTAAAGGTGCATAATGTATAATAGTTTCCTCATTACCTTAAAAAAAGAAGATAATACAATACGGTGGTAAAGAACGTAGATTAAATAATTATTTGAATTTATTTTCTTTATGTCACTGTAACTAACACTTTTTTGGAATCTTACTTTAATAAACTATTTAAATAATTTATTTATTAAATAATAATTTATTTTACATAATCGAATTACTTTAAACATTATCTTTTTTCGTTAAATATAATATGGCACCAAATATGTGTTTTTAAATATTTTTATTGAAAATGTTTATTTCTCTCTCCGCTTTGAAAAACGATTTCGAAGTTATTTCTAAAATCAAATTTCATCGTGATTACTGCACTCAGGTGTCAAATTAAATAAAATATATTCACGTAACTCTTGGCATTTTATTAAAGTATAAACAAAAAATATAATTCTTTCGTTTTAAAAAAATAAACACTTGAAAATATATATTTTGGAACTGCCGTTGTGATTTTCTTTCAAATAATAAATTATACATAATTGATTTCTTTATTATAATTAAAGTACTTTTTTTACAAATAACAGGCATCGCTCGTGTGAATACTGTGAACGACGTTTGTTTGGGTTTCTACCTAATATCGTAAAAATACTAAAAATTGGTCTTATTATTAGAATAATCGATGGACCTGAATATAAGGAGTAACCTTTGCATATCAATCGGGCACCTTATTAGCTCTTATTAGCTAAGGGCTAGTTATTAGCTTTTCTATGGACAATATTTATATTTCTAGTATGGCATTAGGTTAGATAACTAGAAATTTCTTCTTTTTTTAACATTTAAATACTAGAATCGCTATTTTAGTCAACGTAAACAGACATCTGTGTGAATGGACATTTTTATGGGTACAGTTGCATTAATGTTATTAGAATATATAAATTATATAGAATTTTTATAAAAATAGACGATTAATTAATAACGAGTATGACCTCCCCTTGCAGCAATTACGACATATAATCGTCTTGGCATGCTTTTCACCAGGTTTTTAATGATGTCGTGTGGAATATGTTC
Organism: Baronia brevicornis; assembly: GCA_031353405.1. Classification (NCBI taxonomy): domain Eukaryota; kingdom Metazoa; phylum Arthropoda; class Insecta; order Lepidoptera; family Papilionidae; genus Baronia; species Baronia brevicornis. The sequence continues at coordinate 168,575 of JASFAT010000289.1, read as the reverse complement.
CACTCACGAGATCACACGTCTAAGCTCCCTGTTGTTTTGTAGAGGTGGTTGGACAGATCGTACTCGCCTTTTTGAGAGGTCTCAGAATTGCAATGGGGTTAAAGTCGGGGTTCCGTGCTGGCCAGTGCGACAAATACCGACCTCTTGCATATAAGCATCTACGTCGCCAGAACGGTGGGCCCGAGCATTATCATCCGTGTAAATGGCATCTTCAAAAATTACAGAAAGTGCGGGTTGTGCGGGTTGTGCATTTTGATAAAGGATTCCTGTTTATAAGGATATATCTTGGTGAATTCCTGAGCCATTTTAAATGAATACTATCATATCTCGGTACGATAGCCGAAAGTTACGCTCGCCTCAAACATAACAGATCCTCCACCATAAGAGGTGACCACAAAACATATGTCAGCATTGCGTTTCCCTGGTCTTCATAACACTCACCGATATCGGTCCTCACCATGCAGATAAATTCGAACCTCACCAAAGAAGAGTACATACTCCAGTTACCTAGTGCCCAAAATAGGCAATTTCTAGCGAACTTCAATCGAAAACTTCAATAGAGCGAATCGCTGCTCATGGAGTAACTTGGGGGCCCGTGCTGGTCGTAAACTACGTATATCAGCCGCTATAAGCCTTCTCCTCGCAGTTCATAGGCTAACTCGTGCTCTTCATACCTCTTCAACAAGTGAGATTTGTGCCTGTTCTAATTAATTTTTATTTTATCTGTTAGAAACCAACCCTAGTATCTATTACAAAAAATTATATTAATATTTGTTACGCAAGATTTATTTTTCATTATAAACTTTAAATTATTTTTCATTAAAAAGTTCTGTAAATCTTCATTACAAAAGAGCATATAATATATTATACCTGCTTTGAAACCTTTAAATCGTTTTCATTTATGTGGCATTCGGTCGCATTCTCAAGAGCACCTGCGGCTTGGCGGTACTAGATTATACTATTAGCTATTTTATTTACACTATTTATAGAACACACTCTTCTATAGAATCCTTTAAGTGGTACAGCAATAAAAAAAACAACCTTTATTTTTAATGCACAGTTTCACATTTCTACTTGATATTATTTATTCTATAAATGAAAAAAAAAATGGCTATTTTTGTTTTTCTATACATATCAATCTCATTAAAATGATATAATTTAGTAGTGGAGTTGAATCATTTTTGGATTTATTTCTAACATGCCTGTTTTTGCAGGTAAATAGATGTGAACTTTCATACATATGTGTAATAGATTTCATTGTGAGCCTATTTTGAAAGGCAATTTGTAAATATAATATAAATATTGTGTGTGCGTGCGTTCTTACGTATTTTCATTTTGATTAAGTATCATTTAAATCATTGTTACATTATAAGTTAGAACAAGTAAGTTAGTTTTATACAAGTCATTATTATATTAGTATATTTTATAGTTTTACTTAGTCTCTTGTAAATGGTCGGTGTCTATGTGGCTATGTTTTAGTTAACAGGTATTTATGATAGACAAACAAGGTTCCAAAGGAGTGACTAATGAGGACATTAAAAAAATTAATTAACGCTAGATTGCTCAAAGAAGTTATTTTGACTGAAGTTATATTGATACAATTTCTTAGAATTCTATTCTTAGACTGCCTAAAGTTTAGACATTTTCATCTATCCCAAAAGTCTCCAGCCTTTCTTCATATTCTCCCGCTTGTATTATTCTACGTCATCATATCATCTTTGGAAGTCGTCTCCATTTAACAGAAAATGCGCTTCCAACGAACTTTCTGCTTTTAGGAGTAAACCTGATTCTCGTTTTTTTTGTTTCGCGCATTATCGAGGTGAAAAACCGAGTTACAGCTCGATTAAAGCTGAGGGTTTCTTTTAATTGCATCACGCAATCTTTTCATAACTTCAAGATAATATAAGAATATCGAAGGCAATCAACAAAGATGTTGCTCATCTGATCCCTAGGTCGGAAAGTGCGACACACATTTTAATCTTGCTCAGACTTTGGTAAGCTATTTTCAGTCACGTCTCCGTCAACAGCTTCCACAGCGATGACTGCCCTTTTTTTGGACTAAAAATCATAAACCGTAATTTATCACCATTTTTTCGAGTGTTAAGTATAATCCAATGCAAATTTATTGTTCTAATCTTTCTGGACGTAAAAATGTATGAACGTAAAAAAATATATGTAAGGAGTCTGCGGCGTCCAGGAAGTTTGTGAAGCTTTGTAGTTGATACTCTTACCCGGCAGAGGACGCTAAAATTGCCAGACGAGAAGTAAGGCCGCACATTTTCGCGAAAGTTCTCGTACAGCTGGATGCAAAGATTCAATATTCCAAGAAATTGTATCATTATAAATATATTCTTTTTTTAATGAAACTTTTTTTAATGACTACTTTGGATTAAATGTTAAGGCCAGGCCGCTTTTGTAAGGATTTGTGATATTCTAATTAACTATAGGTATGAAATAGGCTGGAAAATAATCATATCAAAGCAAAATTTCTAGCACTGTCGTCAATAACCCATTTACTCAGTTCATCGACTAACGTAAATCCTTAGGGAAGGCCTTAAGGAAGGCCAACATTGAACAGTGAACAGAAGCAAAAGGCCGTTCATGATGATGATTGTTATTTAATTTTGAATTATAATACTGCTATACATTAAAGCAATTTCATGTAACATATAATCGACGTGTTTTAAACCTCTCATCAAATATTTCCATACTAAACTTGTATATAAAATATTTCTATTACTTATACAATTACTTAATTTTTTAAATATATTTTTCCTACTCTTATTTGTGTTGCGTTCTTTTTACTCCGCAATAGTTGAAATACTTTGTCAGATTAACTTGAATACGATATATATAGTTTGATTACAGGAATATCATACTATAGATATGTAAGCGTATGTAAAGTATAGATATGTAATGTATGTAAGCGTGGGTGATTTTCTTTTAGGCAAACGAGCAGGCATGTCACCTGATGGAAAGCAATCAATGCCGCCCCTTGACATCTGCAACGCCATAGACAGTGACGAAGCGTTGCCGATCTTTAAGGAAAGTGTCATTATGGGAGTGGGACGGGGAGGGGCAGGGTGTTGGGCCTCCGGAACTCAGCCGCTCACCGTACGAAGCACGGTAGCTAAGCTACCACTCAGACGCCGATTTTCTGCTGGAATGTGGTACTTCTCCGGCCGAGGCGACCCATTCATGCTACAAACAAATATTATGCCATTCTTGACAAACGAGAAATATTCGACCTATAGCTAATATAACCTAATATAGATCTTTGAAAAATCTTCTCGATCAACCCGAAGGGTGACTGGTTTGGATTGGACCTTTGTATTATATAACTAGTCTTTAGTAATTCCACTGAAAAAAACAATATACATATTTTTGATCTCCATTCATTCATAACCTATATATTATGTATTGTACTTATGTCAAGTAAAGGTCCTTATATAAATAATTGATCCAATTCATGAATAACAATTTTATTGTTTAGTTTTATATAAATATAGTACTGCTGGGCATAGAGCTATCTCATTTCGGAAGGGAAATGGACAATCTCTGATTGCTAAAAAAATATCATTTCTTTAGAAATAGGGACCTTTGTTTTCGACAGTGGGACAAATATGAACTGGTTTATTTCAAAAATTGAAGTACATTTAAACAAAACAATATCGATAAACAGATACAATGATTTAGAAATTCCTCCTTGTAATTGCTCCAAAAATGGTTTCGTTTTGGGATGCTAAACGGATTTTCGGGTATTATGTAGCAAGGTAACTAAAAAGGCAACATTTTGATTTGGCGACTGGTGTAAAGCATTAATGTTACTTCAATTTTGTTAGAGGACGGAGAACATTTAATTATATATGAAGATAGTTATTTCTTATATCTTATATTTAATTATATCTGAAGATAGATCTCAGTTGCCATAAAAACTGACAAGAACATTTATATTGTAAAGACGTGCGATTAAATATAACAAATAATTAAAATATTTGAAAAGTGAATAAAGAAGATGTTTTCACGTGAACAACACTGCAAAATTTTACAAAACGACAAAAACTGCTACTTAAAATAAATACGAACTGTAGACTTAAACATCAAATGGTTAAGCGTACTACTACACTTTGCTGTCTGCAAATTTTTACGTCAAAGAAAAATGTATTTTAAAAGGTACTAACTAGTAAATTCTTTGGAATGATCATTAGTCAAAGTCATTTTCTTTACATAAAAATATTGGAAGTGGTATAGCCACGTTGCAGACGAATACTTTGTCAAGAATGGCATAATATTTGTTTGTAGCATGAATGGGCCGGCTCGGCCGGACAAGTACCACATTCCAAGTATTAAAAATTGAAATCTAATTCTGCCACCAGATACCCATTATTAGTGGTCATAATAAGAGAGGTAATTCAGTGTTTATTACATTAAAAAAAAAATTCATATAAAGTTTGAAAATAAATATACGACAAAATATCAAAACAAATTTTAAAGTTCAGAAGATTAAATATCTAGACGTTTTATTTTGTGGCAATAAGATACATATGAAAATAACGATAATACTGAGCAATTTTAAAAATGCAATTAAATAAAAAAGGATGCAATGTAGTAGTACATTTACTTAAGAAAAATTATCTTAGTGTTTTAAAATGTACAATAGTAAAATTTATACTTTGATACATATATAATGGGTTAACATAAAAAAGTTAATTTTAAATATTTGTAAATTAATAACACAATTTGAAAGTAATGTAGTCAAGCTAGAAAATCAACACAAAAGTTAATGACGAAAATGAATTCCCATCGACCCATCTCTGTTCAAGCGAAATTACGGTAACTTTTCAAAGCGTTCGGTTATTTTCAAGGAAAACATCTTCACTCTGCTATTTTACTTTTCCTGTTACAATTTTTCATTTAATTGGAATTAATTTGACGATAAATTACATTTGAGTTTGAGACTTTTAAATTACCTATTAACCGATGACATGACCTGACACATGATCCTAACTTTATTCGTAGCAGGCCGTTTGTACCTAAGTGACTTGTTTTCCTACTCAATACCGATCCAAAGTAAGATCTAAAAGATGACATAGAAGCCGAAAAATATGGGCCGAGTCTTTGGTAAGGTACTACCAAATTCTAAAAGAAAAGCGATCTCAGAGTAGTTTAATTACTACTATGCTTCAAAATTTGTGTGTGTGTCTGTTTCTCAAAAAGAAAGATCTAACTTCTCCCATTTCCCCACTCCACCCTTCACTTTCGCCAACTTCTCAAACCATCTTTCCTGCTCATCGTCCTAAATATTTCTTGTAAATCAGAAATCGCATCTGTTATATTACCTTCGCTGTAGATGTTCATCCGTTGACAACCTTTTTATTTTTCCAAGAAATAAATAGAGGACATGCAAAATCACACATGAAATTACTCAAATAATAACTATTCAATTTGCATAGATAATTTAACGACAAATTCATGAAATCAGAAAATAATATTTTAAATGAATTATATTCGAAGAGAGGTATTCGAAGAATCGTTTACAATATTTATCTATAAACTAATTATATCGAACAATTTTATATCAAAGGTCCGAGCCATCCGATAGGAATGATTAAATTCCAAAGGAAAGTATAAATTATTATACACAAGTGTGTTTGATTAGTGGTAACTAAATTAACACGAAGTACTAGCGAATTAAGCAAACAATTTTGACTTATACGTTTTCGCAGCTCTGAAATAGGGAACGTTCGTCCAAAATAACAAATGTCATGCTTTATAGTAGTCATTCCCGCAACTGTAAATGTTCGAGTAACTTGGTAGACATAGATCGTGTCAAAGTTTGTTTCCTTTCTGCGAACGACGTAGTATAAATGGCATAACGTTAGATGTGTACATTCTACGTCGTCCCTCATATCTTTAATCTTAACCTTATTTAGCAAAGTAAAGCGAGGAAATACCAAGAAAATTAAAACGTTACAGCCCATTCACAAAGATATTAAAAGTACCCTGAGTATAAATATCTTCTTTTAATAAACTACAATACAAATTAATTACGCATATTGTGTGTCAGTACATCTGTGTTTCTTTGTGTCTCGTCGTCAGTTGTACTACAACGCATGGCAAATAACAGCTAGTAAATTTTTAACACATAATAAATAAAAAATACACAACACTATTTTTTTTTAAATGTTGTTTGTGTTGAAGATATCGTCAAATAGCTTTTATACATTAATGTCAATGTCATGGTTTTCTTTTTTACTTGTCAATTTTTTTAAAGTCGGGGGAAAATAATTTTTGTAATGTCACGGAAAAATATTTTGTAGTTTTTGTTACGGAAAATTGTATTTGTAATACTGGTTATGGTTCGGTATCGAATAAATTATTATTCACCGTTGACTAAATTTTTTGTAGTTTTTGTTACGGAAACATATTTTGTAGTTTTTGTTACGGAAAATTGTATTTGTAATAATGGTTATGGTTCGGTATGGAATAAATTTTTATTCACCGTTGACTAAATCTTTCAATCTATTTACTACGTACTCTCATGTATAGTTTGACTATCGCCATGTGCATTTTTTTACATACATTTAATGATACCATGATTGGATAACGAACTCTAACCAGAATATTTTGAGCAGTCACGCAACCCTACTGCAATAACTGCAGCGACATTTAAATGCAAAGTACAACATCCGACAGTGATTCATTTTGTTTATTCCTTACATTTTATATAAAGCAGATTTTTTTTGAGTTAGCATTTTATTATAAAAATGATTTTTATCATTTAATCGTATCGTTTATCGTTTAATAAATTTCATAATTACGGTTATGATCATACTCAACATGTAATATTAAAAATTATTTCCACTAGGTTTTTACGCTTCCATTAGGATTATAAAATTTGGATTTACACTAGGATTAAAAAATTTTCACTAGTATACATGCCACTTCAATACGTAATGTCAAAATCCTTGTGAAACTATTTTTTTTAACAAAATGCTAATTTATTTATTATATTTTGATTTAATATCTTTGTGTGAGGGTGTATGAGTATGCGTGTATGTATGTAGGTGTGAATAATATAATTTTTCGTAAAAATATTTTACGGAAAATTATATTTTTACTTAGTAAAAAATTGTCTTTAGAAAAACAAACAAAGCGCTACAAAAAGTGAATCATTGTAAGAAAAACTCTAAAAAAATAACGAAAGATAGAAGATACGCTTTTGAGTACGTACATATATCATCTATCTATTCCGAAATATGTACAGGTGGTTTTAAAAGTATTTATTTTAAACTAATTTCTTTTCAACTAATTCAAAATTATCCGAAAAATATGAATTATTTCTAATATATCCTTTCATACACCAGCAGTTATCACTGACACTAGGTATACATAAGTATAATATATAGTTAATACACGATTTGTTTTATGACTACAGTTTATTTTAAATATTTATAGTACTGTACTGTTTAATAGTACTGTAATATAATATAAATAGATTCGCTTGAGCAAAATGATACTTCTTTAATAAAAGTTATTCTTTTATGGTTTTAATTTGTTGAAAATGACGGCGACGTGGTTCGCCACCTGTCACGTCCTGATTCTCACGAGGGCGAGAATCAACCAAAGGAGAGCCGTTTCGCTGCGATGAATGGTAGCGAATGGAGCTCCGTGGTCTCTGCCAACCCCTGCGGAGGATAGGCGTGAATATATAAATAAATAAAAAAATATTTTGCCCAATGATTGACTAAAGGATAACAAGGAGACAATATTTTCCAGTCAACGCGTACATTCTCTGTTAATTCTCGTCTTATAAATAAATAATAAAATTTTTGTTGTAGTTCTATTTATAATAGAGTTTAGTTTTAGTTACATTAGAATTCCAACTTTTGATCCTCCCAAATCGTGTCCATCCCTTATTTCCCCCACCGTAGATTGTATATCCAGTCCAGCGATAATCCAGTACTGCCTGTATCAATATTGAAAATAACTAATTAGGTTGGAATATTTCTGTTTAATATTTCTTGCAAACAAATGAATATCTCTACTGTCTACTATATAAAAATAATAATTTTAAAAATTAATCCTCTATAACAATAAATAATTAGCAGCTTCTTTTTTATTTAAAAGAAAGTCAAGTAGGTTCGCTAACGTATTATCTAGTTACCATATCACGGCTCGGTACCATATCACTGTCATCATAAAAATATATCATAATGACATGAGATCTACAGCATAAAACTGCACTGCAAAGCCACGGAGTCTTTAGCTCGTATAAAAATTAGTATTAACTGAATTAAATCTACAATAAATAATATGTAAGTAATGATCGTTACGTGGTGAATATAAAAGACTTGAATATATTTCTTGATAACAACTGAGAGCAATCATTTTGATTTTTACTTATTTTCAAAATATGTTGAGACATTAGATTTTTATCATCGACTATATAGCGGACAGAACAGAAATTTTTTTGGTTCGAATTATTTTCATTATAATAAGATGGAATTTATCAAAGGAATTTATAACCAAATATAATCAAAAAAAATTTTTTTTTGAATAAGTTTATCGACATGAGCCGAATTTAGATCTGCGGTCTTTACAGAAAAAATGTGTACCTAATATGTATATTGCCTTTAGAATGAATACATTTATATTATTTTTTTACTTGAAACATTACGAGGCAACATTGAATAAAAGTTAATTAAGTTTTAGAAAGTTCTGTTAGTAGAATAATTTGATTAAACAGAAAAAACAAAAATGCATATTAAAATATTCAGGATAATAATGATGATTAAGTTTATTAAATTAGAACTTTATATCTAATGGTTGTAATATATTAAGTTTTTTCAAAAATAAACAAACAGGCCTTTTTATTGTAAATATTTTTATATTTACAATAAAAAGGCTACTAAAATTTGTAATATTATAGTTTAAATAAAAGTTAAATAAAATACAGTTTATTAGCAAAAATATATATACTATTTTGCTACATACCACGATATATAAAACGAAAAACATGATGATATTGAAAAAATATTTAAAAAAAAAAATAAGAAAACTTAAAATTAGTTTACTTTCATGTATTTTGCTGCTTCCCAAGTTAAAGTGAAGACGAGCAAGGCAGGTTGTAAAACTTTTGCTATTAAAATAAAGTAAATCGCTCGTTGGATATAATGACTCGATATGACACGAGGAGAAAGAATATGTTAACAAACATGTCTATATTCAGTTTATACTTAGTATCTGGGTATGTACGAAAACCTCAACTGACTAACTTTTTAAGTAAAGAATCATTTCCATCTGTTCGAGTACAGAAATATTACATTATTTTAATATTTATATAAACGTATGTACATATATATTTCATACGCTTTAGTCAATCTTTTTTGCAAAATCTTCACCATTTGGAAAGTGCTAAACCACTGGGTAACTAAAAACGTGATGTCGGTTTCCCACCCTCGGGGTGATGCACATGAAACCGACATCATACCTACAATACTTTGTGCCCACCGATCACCAATGTCCTCTACATTCAGCTCAAACAGATGACACAAACCTATAAATATGGTAACGTTATTGACTCATTTTCAAATTTGTTGTCGTGTAAAATTTATAAATTCAATATCGTTCAATAAAATTAAAAAGAAATAAGGGTTTTTAGAAATATTATTTATTATTAAGTATAAAGTAAAAAGAATACCCAACAAATGTTGACACTGAAAAAAATAACCCTAAGATACTTAAGAGGGACACACACAAAAATATTACGACATTAGGATCTTGGCAAAGGCTCTTTAGGATCTTTACACGAGCAATTTCCTTTTAGAGAGGATTTGACCAAGTAGAAAGAGATATGTATGAATTTTACGAAACATATTGTTCCGATTATAATCCAGACTGAATTGTGGTTATATAACAATACTCTATACTTTAACATTAAATTTGTTTTAAAGTTTTATTGATAAAATATAATGTAGTCAAAAATAAACAAAAGCGAGCTTTGTATACAAATGATACGTTTTAGACAGTTCAAGTTTTGGTCATAAAATACTGACCGTTATTACTCAGTAAGTTTGAAATTCTCGCGAACAATAAAAATGAAATAATTACATCCGCTCGTAAAACGAAATAAAAATGATAGGAAACGTGTATGCATTATCCTAATTATATAATTGATTTTTTTTTTGTTTCGAATGTTACGCAGTAAAAAAAAACCTTTTTCTGATTAATGAGAAATTTCACAAATGCAAGTTGTTCTTACGTGTTGCGTAGTTGAAATATTATATATAACATAACATATTTGTATACCATATATATATATATATATATATATATATATATATATATATATATATATATATATATATATATATATATATATATATATATATATATATATATATATATATATATATATATATATATATATATATATATATATATATATATATATATATATTATTTTATATAAATGTAGGTAACGAAACTTATTATCAGACTTTATGTAATATTATTATAAGGACATATGTATATGTTTGCTGTTTAGATCCCGACATAGAATAGGGCCACCCCATTTCTTTACAGGGGTGTCGTACAAGGCGATTATGGAAGAAAACACTAATAGATGGACTGCATCTACTTGGGAATAAAAACCAACCTGTGACCCCTAATAAGCAAGATAAACTTAGGTGTTACAGCAACACCCCCTCAATTTTGAAGGATTACCAGCAGTAAACTGCGATAATGATGATGATGGTAAATATAACAATTTATACTCAAAGTTGCAAAGTGGAATTCCTCGTATAATGGGTGTCATGTACATACAAATGACATAGACAAAAGCCCGAACTCAGAAAGAAATAAATGTATTCGCTATAAATATTTAGCTTGATGCGGGAATCTAGCCTACGATCCGTAGCTAGAAAAGCAAAACTGAATTAATTAAGCTTTAAACATCTTTTGAAGGGTCGCAGTATAAGGCGTATCTAATTTGGAAGAAAATTACTAGCTTGTTACGAGTCCCTCAGTAATTTCCCAGGGGGCTGCTTTTCGTCGCTTCTATGGATTGACTTTATTATCATATTGTAGATGAAATTAAAAAATATAATAGTATATGATTGTTATTTCCATTACAAACACATACACATAATATGATATCATATATCTAAAGATAAAAAATAAGATTAGAAAGAATAGAAAATTAAGTTTAGTTAATGCAGTAATTATAAGGTCGCATTAAAAAAAATAACATAATCTGTATGCTTAACTATATATAACCTAAACATTAATTCTGGTTTTGTTATTTATAATAAAGAACCGATTTATTTATTTATGTAACAGACAAAAATATGTTTTAAAAAAAATTCATGTCTTGTGAGAAAATCATATTTGTGCTTTTGTTGTAGTAGTCCTCAATCAATAGGTACGACGTAAGAGTGCACCGTCGGACATAAGCCGCTCTTAAAATTGAAGGGTGTTGCTGCAGTCTCCACGCTTGACAGGTGTATTGGCAATTGTAGATTAGTTTTTATTGCTTCCAGCTTCGTAACATTCAATTTTTTCCATGGACGGGGCATTAACGACGCACGACTCCCGAAATGCTGGATGACCCCCACCCATCGTTGGTCAGCAAGTACACGGGACTTAGCCGCGTAGCTAGCTAGGCTGTACTACCGATCTCTCTCCCCTCCGCCATCCGGAAAATACTCCCTACGACGTGAGGGTCAGCGCAAGGTTTTTAGTTATACGTGTGGGACATGACTGGGCCGTGTCGCCCTTGAGGCGCGTCTGGAGCGGCCTAAGGGCCGTCGTCCGGATGATCGTTCTAGGTTCCGCTGGAGTGATCCCGTGGAGGGAAACCTGAAGGAGCTCCAAGTCGAGGACTGGCAGACAGTGGCACAGGATAGATCCAAGTGATGTCGAACTCTTATTGGTGGAGGCTAGGACTCATTTCGGGTCATTGCGCCCGCCAAAGTAAGTAAGTAAGTAAGAGTAGTTTTTATACGCGATAGGTAGATGCTCTACTCCATTTTTTTAAATTTGCTTCTATAGTTGCCTCGTACGACACCCAAGCGACAACTAGGAATAGCGGATTGGTTATTAATATTATTAGAATTTGTTATCAAAGTCGCTTCATACGATAGCCACCGGAAGACATGGAATAACAATTTGGTTATTATTATTGATAACGTTGGCTTGAATTCGGAATTCGTAATTATAAAATAAAAAAGAAATAAATTGTTTTATGAAAACAAATATTAGTTCGACTTTAGATAGACATGTCACCTGTCCGGCATAAGAAATTGAGATATAAATATATATATTGAGATTGAATGTAAATATTTTATTGAATATAAAGTGTGAATAAAGTATGAATAAGATATAAATGTACAATGAAATAATAAATAAATTTCACTTGGAAGAATTTTCTGAAGAAGAAGGATCCCGTGTATCGCCGTAAGTAGTACGACTGGCACGCTATAATACCCATGGAAAGACATGGAATAGCAGATTTTCGGCAGTGTATAATTTTGAAACTTATAATTTAAAATTTATCGAATTTTTCCGGTTTTGGAGAACAATGATGACAAGGTACCAAAACAAATCCCCTTAATTACGGATATTAAAGAAGATATTTGAAACAACAGATTTATTGAGGAAATAATTGAAATATTAATAACGAATCGATGATATACAATCATTCACAAAGGAAACCTGATATTTTCTATAATGAACGTATATCGAATACCGGTCGTCTGTTTTTTAGCATATTTTTAAGTCGCCATATGTCCGACTTGAAATTATGTGTTAGATCTTAACGTATATCAAATATACTATCTATATATGTCAAAACCAATGTATGTATTTCTGTCTTCTTGTTTGTCCATTACTATACCATTCATACCATCGCCATGAAACTTTGGGATGTTTTTGAGTACACTCCCGCTAATGTAATTAGGTTCTACGACCTAAGATTACATAAAACACTAGAGTTTGAGGAAAAACGACGTATATGTTTTCATTTCACAGAATTTAATAAATGGGGTCCCTTTATCTATGTCAGAGAATAAAATATTTTGCAGAAAATTATTGTTTGATGGTCTTCAAGCAGGACAATTTCCGTGTTATTTTTTTAAAATAACTTGTTAAATTTATATAAATATAAATTTATTAAATAATTAATACAAATTTATTATAATATAAAAATATAATTGGCCTTTATTTAAATTTATCAGGTATTTATTTTTAAATTTATCAGGATTTGGAGAGATGATACAGATTACAAAAGAAATTCATGTAGTCATTCGTGAGGTTAGATTTATGATATTATTCACAATGTCCATCTAAACTGTATATTGGACACCTAGTTTTTCAGTTAGTTATAAATAAAACAAGACTCATGAAGCTTTAATTCCTTGTTTTAAATGAAAAAAAAATATTTTTCATTTAAAACATTTATTTTTAAATTACCATACATTTCAAGATGCACAACGAAAAATTGTCTATTTTGTCGATGAATATACGTAATAGGGATTAGAAGCAGACAAAGGCTTTTGAACAAATAAAGAGTACATCACTTTTGTATTGTATACTGTTTACTAAACATAATAAATAATTTGTTACATAAATACAAATCATTACACGTAATTTATTATGTACATATATGAATGTAATAAAGCAAATGGTAGAGTATCGAAGTGGTCAATTCAATTGTTACCAAATAATATAATCAACCAGCATTTTTCTGTGACTAAGCAAGTGTTGTTACTTGTTATAAGTATTTGTAATTATACTCATTTCACATTATTTTTCATCGTCATTACATACTCGTTGCCCTAACGTGTGCCTAAATCTATGTAATATGTTTACAGGGTGAGAATTTGATGTAACTCATTAGTTAATTTATGAACCACTAATGGCTAGTCATACTTTTACGAGCATCTCAAAGGTCGGTCATAAATTAAGTAATATTAAAAATATGCAGTCTTGATTTTTGAAGGTTCCAATGTTATATCGGTTCGGGAATATTGCTGACGGTAGCTGGTTCCACAGAATGGTGGTACGTGGAAAAAAGTTACAGGAAATGCTTGCTTTACAGGAAATGCTACTAAATCCCTACTCATCCAGATGGTAAGTTGGTAATTGTACGGTAGCAATAGTAGCAGTAGCATTATTTAGAACTAATTCCATGGAGTGAAATGGTGAAAGCCTCTCCTTCCTCTGCAATGCCTAATTCTCCATCTGTTAAACGACGCGGTAATGGGAACATCTTCACAGCTTTGAAGAATCCTCCGTCCAGTGCTGGTCTTATTTGGATTTAACTGGACTTCAATTAATTAACGAAGCTCATTGTTCTATACTAGCAGTTAAATTAAATGAAAAATTGCGAAGAGCTGATTTAATTTTAATATAGTTTACATTCACCGCACAGAAATCCCTTTGTACTACAAAAGCAATTCTATTAGCACCTGTTCTAAAGAGAAGCATCTTAGTTTAACGCAAACAATGTTGAGCAGGGAATTTCAGCTTGTCACTTATTAGGAAGTACTGTTTAATAAACATGAACATAATACACAATTTCAATCTATAAAATAGATCATTTTTCTAATGTTCTGGTTTCATTTTATATACATTTATAACAAACTTAAAAAGATTGTTCTACTAAATACAACATTTTTAACTTTGTTCAAAATAAAAAAACATGTTATTAATTATACAAAAACATAAATAAATTATAATTCTGCCCAAATTTTATGTATAACCTACTCATTTAAAGTGTACTTATATATGTATCATATACAGTTATATGTATAATATACAGCTACAGTTATATTTTACTATATTCTAAACAATAGATCATTAAAACAGCATTATTATATAAATAGAAACAAGGGGTGGAAAACCTGAGGTAGAAGCTCATCCCTAGTTTAGGCATTAGCCCGCCAGAAAGAATTAATTTGAAGATTGTTAATTACTAAAAGTTGTGGTGCCATAACAGATGATGTTTCATTCAAAATGATTTATTAGAGGAAATGGAAAATAAAAAATCCAACATTAAAAATTGAACAGGCTTCTGTTATTACTAAAAGCACTTCCGATACGTTATGCAATTCTACAGTTTTAAGCAATTCC
Source organism: Baronia brevicornis (assembly GCA_031353405.1). NCBI lineage: Eukaryota > Metazoa > Arthropoda > Insecta > Lepidoptera > Papilionidae > Baronia > Baronia brevicornis. The sequence goes on along the minus strand of JASFAT010000289.1, from coordinate 153,440 downwards.
ATTTCGCATTTCACAGGAGACGTAAACACTCGAATTTATGCTTCGTAAAAACTTCCATAAGCTATAAGTGCCATTTGAAATAAGTTCGTTTGTCGACACTTCGCACAAAACTTTGAGATATCACCAAGTACCACATTGGAAGTCATAAATACGATACGAAATTATAATCAAATTTGAATTATTTTTCTTAATCTTGTGAATTGAAGTTATTGTATCTTATCGTATATGATTAATTATTTTATTGTCTTTCAGTCAATTAATCAGTATAGCTTCTCTAAACTTGAATGCGTTATTTGAATTATAAACGTTTTATATGCATCATTGGTAATTAAATGCCATTTAATTTAATTCTAAACATTATGTTTTCAGGATTCCCTCGATTATAAACTGTAAAACCATGCTGTTTTTTTATGAACTACAAATTATTACAATAATTTTTTACTTCAACTCATTACGATATTTGTTTTTTGTAAGCCCAGGTACCTTAATGGATATCATGTCTGTTTTAAGTTTTATGAAATCAGAGTTAAGGAAGCAAATCGACTGCCAATAAACTATTACTTTTAATGATACTTATTTCTAGACGTCAAAATTTTTACACCATTTTTTAAATTAAAGCTCCATAAAATTTGCCATTTGAATAGTAGGAAACGTTTATTGATATTCGTTCTTTTTGTTCATCCTCCCGCTCTCATCCTTTCATGTATTCTTATATTTTTGAAATACTATAAAATATAAAAATAGTATTTTTAGTTCTAGTCTTAGTTAGAAACTATAATCAAAATTATATCCATTTAAATTTGGAATAAAAGAAATAATTCAAAATAAAAAAAAAACATTTGCTGAGGCATGATTTCCTCAAAATGCAGATGAAACACGTTTGGTAATAAAAAGAATACAAATGGGTTTATGATATGATTTTATCTCAAATTTAATAAGAAATTATTCCAGTATATTAAATTGAAAAATAAAAATCAACCTGCTGTAGAACAGAGTCTTTGACGATAAAGCTTGAATATAATAAACAATTTATTTGTTTATTATATTCAGGCTTTATCGTCAATGACTCTGTTCTACAGCATCACGTATCCAAGTGCAAAGTTTGAAACGGAGTTCTCTAGTGGATACTAAGAGACAACTGTGGCAGATCCTAACAACTATAGTAAATTAATATAAATAATTAGGTACCGTATTTAGTTGTACGTATAAAACGATATAAGATATGGAAACGTACAAAATTTGAAACGTAAACTTGCTACAAATTTCGTAATATCTCTTGTTGCATCTTGTCACCTAAATTGTCGAACTAACCTGCATGTCTCTCGTAATTGATTATTGTTTATATGACATCCTAAAATGACTAATGAGGATGCAAGGGAGAGATGCAAGGGAGCATACTTGAACCTTCTGCTCCAACTGTCAACCTCACCTGCACGCGGTGCATCCTGCCATAAACCAACGAGGCAATGACGACCGATCGATGGCGGCATAACCATCGCACAAAATGCCAGGCCAAAGTAACTCAGGCCGGTAACGGGCAGCGGCGTTACCGGTGCGACGCGTCTGGCTCCGCGGTCGCCAACCCACCTGCCCAGTGTGGCGACTACGGGCAAACACCCCATGGAGCACACCAAAAAACCACGGCCCCGAGTTCCCGGTAGCCCCATTATTCCTGGCCAAGGTAGCGGTCATGGTTACGATGGGGTGGGGGGTGCGAAGAATCCCCGGGAGAGGTTAGGCTACCGACACAAACTGGACCTGGCGACGTACAATGGACGAAGTCTGCGGCACGACGAGCACGTACACGAACTCGTGGTAGAGCTGGAAAAGATAAGATGGCACATTGTTGGACTAAGCGAAGTCCGTAGACAGGGGGAGGACACGCTGGTCCTGCAATCTGGCCATCTGCTCTACTACCGAGAGGGACATAGTCTTTCCCAAGGTGGCGTGGGATTCCTCGTCAACAAAGTCCTCACTGACAACATTGAAGAAATATCCAGTGTGTCGGCGAGGGTTGCGTACCTTGTACTCCGGCTATCGAATAGATATAGTCTAAAGGTAGTACAGGCATACGCGCCCACGTCAGCACACCCGGATGTGGAAGTAGAGGCTATGTATGAAGACATAGCCAAGGCCTTACATAATACCACAAAGGCCCACTTCAATGTTGTCATGGGGGACTTCAATGCCAAAGTAGGGCTGCAAACAGGAATCGAATCGATTATGGGACCACATGGTTTTGGACAGAGGAACCACAGGGGTCAAATGCTGGTCGACTTCCTGGAGAAAGAGGGGCTCTATCTGATGAATTCCTTTTTCCAGAAGAAGCCCCAAAGGAAGTGGACGTGGCGAAGCCCCGATACTGTGACAAAAAATGAGATTGACTTCATCATTTCGGACAAAAGACACGTATTCAGAGATGTCTCAGTGATCAATAGGTTCAATACCGGCAGTGATCATCGAATCGTGAGAGGCACTCTGAATATCGACTTCAAGATTGAAAGATGTCGTCTGGTGAAGTCCACGCTCCGACCGACTCTGCTCGAAACTGTAGCGGGATCTCAACGCTTCCAATTGGAACTTAAAAATCGATTCGACATACTGGAACCCACTTTGGACATTGACGAGGACCTCAACAGCGTGGTGAAGACCTTGAGGGACGAAGGGAACAGGTTTTGTAGAAGGAAGCGTATGGGCCGAAAGTCCAAGCTCTCAGACGAGACACTACAGTTAATGGACATGCGCCGTGAAGTGACCACACATGGGGAACAGGTGGCACTCACCAAGCTTATCAGGAAATGCGTGCGGCGGGACATGCGTCGCTCTAATGCTGAAGCCATTAAAGAAGCAATAGAGCGACACAAGGGCCCTAAAGAATTTGCACAAAAGCTTGGGAGAAGCCACCTCACAAAATTAAAAACCCAGGATGGCAAAATACTCACGTCGAAGTCTGAGGTTCTCGGTGAGATCGAAGACTTCTACGGCAAACTATACGCTTCTCATGCACCACAACCTGAACCCATTTACAATGATCCCAGAGCCACGCTTTCCCGCCACTACACCGACGAGCTGCCAGATATTGCCCTCGAGGAGATGGAGTTGGCCCTCGGACAAATTAAAAATGGAAAAACCCCGGGCGAAGACGGGATTACTGTGGAGCTCTTAAAAGCAGGAGGTCGACCCGTGCTTAAAAAGCTCTGCAGAATATTCAATTCTGTCGTGCAGAATGGGAGAACTCTTCGGGCATGGAACAGGAGCATAGTCGTCTTATTCCACAAAAAAGGGGATAGGACACTACTTAGCAACTATAGACCCATCTCGCTCCTGAGCCATGTCTTTAAGTTGCTTTCGAGGGTCATCACCAATCGAATCGCACGAAGACTTGACGAGTTTCAATCCCCCGAGCAGGCTGGGTTTCGAGGAGGATTCGGCACCATAGACCACATTCACACAGTGCAGCAAATTATACAGAAAACAAACGAGTATACTCAGCCTCTGTGCTTAGCATTTGTGGATTATGAGAAGGCCTTTGACTCCATTGAGACCTGGGCTGTCATGGCTTGCAGCGGTGCCAGGTAGATCATTGATACATCGAAGTATTGAGATGTCTTTACAATGCCGCCACGATGTCCGTACGAGTACAGGGCAGTCAAACAAAACAAATCCAGTTGTATCGCGGTGTGAGACAGGGGGATGTCATATCCCCGAAACTGTTCACTAATGCACTGGAAGACGTTTTCAAGACGCTAGACTGGAAAGGACGAGGCATAAACGTAAACGGTAAGTACATCTCACACCTGCGTTTTGCCGATGATATCGTGATCTTGGCAGAATCGCTAGAGGAACTGCAAGGGATGCTGAACAGCCTAAATGAATCCTCTCGACGAGTTGGTTTGACCATGAACTTTGATAAAACTAAATGAAAAACATGGTCAATGATCATCTGGATCCACAACCGACCGTCGTCAGTGGTAAAACTCTCGAAGTTGTCCAGGAGTATATCTACCTCGGGCAAGTCTTGCAATTGGGTGGAGACAACTTCGAGAAAGAAGCCGATAGAAGGATTCAGTTAGGCTGGGCAGCATTTAGGAAACTCCGTCCGGTCTTCTCGTCGCCCATACCTCAGAGCCTGAAGACGAAAGTCTTCGACCAGTGTGTCCTACCCGTACTCTCCTACGGCGCCGAAACGTGGACGCTGACAGTCCGTCTGCTTCATAAGCTCAGACTCGCTCAGAGAGCTATGGAGAGAGCTATGCTCGGGGTTTTTCTGGTAGATATGTTTCGGAATGAACAAATCCGTCAGGGAACTAAAGTCACCGACATAGCCTTTCGAATTAGCAAACTTAAGTGGCAATGGGCTAGTCACGTCTGTCGGAGATCCGACGATCGTTGAAGCAGACGAGTGCTGGAGTGGAGACCGCGTCTCGGTAAACGTAGTGTGGGACGCCCCCCGGCTAGATGGTGCGACGATCTGCGCAGGGCGGCTGGCAGAAACTGGATGCGTGTAGCCGAAGATCGGGCTAGGTGGCGCTCCATGGGGGAGGCCTATGTCCAGCAGTGGACTGCCGCAGGCTCTTGATGATGATGATGATGATGAAAATGACTAAATCGTCTTAAGTAGTAGCAGATTGATAAAGTGTTACCGGTACAAGACATATGGCTTTGCGGTCTCATACATATGGCCTCTCGCCTATTGTAGGGCGTAGAGCAAAAAACAAAGCAGTAGACTTTCTTGTAAGCTGTACTCGTATTCTCTTAATATTGATGATAATAGTGCGGATTCTCTCTATTCACGAAGCAAATGTATGACACCGGACAATGACGCCTGTCTCTTTCAGTAGCACAAAGTCTCTTAGAGAGCTGTAGAGAGTGCTGTAATAGCAATGACTCTTATGGATAAGATTAGAAATTAAAAAATCCATCAGAGAACCAAAGGCCACTTGAATTAAAATATCAATGGGATGATTGCGTGTTGAAGAACCGACAATCGTTGGGTAAGGTGCGTATTGGAGGAAAGATATTTACTTTACAGACGCTGCGTGAAACGTCCCCTAGCTGAATAGAACTATTTACAATGCGCAAGGCAGCTTGTAGAAATTTCAAGACGTAAAGTCAACATTCAGGGTAAGTGGCGTACATTGTGAAAAATCTATGTCTAACAGAGGATTACAGCAAGCAAAAGACCACAATGATAACCACCATCGTCAGAACCTCCCTTGCAATATTTGACGATGACCAAATACTGCAATAAATTAATATTAAATGTCATGATCGCATTTGAACTCATTCCTCTATATAATCCTTTTTAGTTTCCAAAATTCTTGAACTTAAGAATGAAGTTGAGGGTACTTTAAATTTCATTAATTTAACAAACCAATAAATGGGACGTAAATTGTAACTTGTTGCACAATTGGACCGCTGCCAAAACAATGATATCTATCATCAATCTCGACGAGGCTTGTTGGTTGTCTGTGAGAACCAACAAGCCTCGTCGTTTTCTAAGTAATAAAAAATGGAATAACTATTAACTTTTTATTATTATTTATTTTATAGCCTTTTTAATTCTAGTATTACATTTAACAAGGTAAAAAATCACGACACAGTTTAAAAATTATGAAAACTGCGTAAAAGAAATTTATGGATATCATGAAAGTCAGTTGTGTAAAATAAAAATGTAATATTTCGCGATTCTTCATTATTTCGCAAATTTTTTCGTGTTCCTGTCAATTATAAGAATAAAGAAACCATCATGAGAAAAAAAAACTATCACGTATGAGGAAAGATATGTAGGTTACTGCCATTAAAAAGAAACAGCCTTTAATATCAATGCAACACTATTGATACAATTATAGCTTTTATTTTTGATTGTTATCAAAAATAAAAGCTATAATTTATAATTAACGTGTACTTTGAATATCTACCTGTATGATTATTTTTATTTTGTTTTTTTATCTATTCCTAGCATTAGGTTTAATTTCAGTATTGCAATATAAGTAGGTATGTTATAAAATGTATGAACATATGTATTATATATATTTTAAAAGAGAGAAAAGTCAATTTTTATTTATGTGTAGTTAAACTATAACTAAATACAACATTGTGCAATGCATCAGGATGTGGACGTGGTCTTGACTTCAGATGTTTGAATCAAAGCTAGCAAGACCCAGCCAAACATAAAACTATCAATAAATTCTTGTTAAATAATCGAAACCATTAGTCAACCCGTCGACCGATGACGCGCTGAGAGTTATATAAATTACGAGGTTTCAACTAAACTTGTGGAAACAATTGCCATGATTTGTTGACTTCACGTTTTACACGTCTTTTGTTTAGATTCATACACACAAAATTTTTATCAAGGCTTTACATATGTTAGTAACAAAAAAAATTGATTTATTTTATCTGGGTATAATTTGTTGAAATGTTTATAAATAACTCGGCGTAAGTAGGTAATTATACTTTATAACTGAAACTTTTTCTTTCCTTCACTTTTAATATCAATATAAGATGTAGATAAAAATCTGAAAATCCCCCATCCATTTTGTAAATAATATTAAAAAAGAAATTTATAATATTCAGTGTGCAAAAATGTATTATTATATAAAATTCCTCGTGTGATAAAAAAAGTTGTGTTACTTTTCGGGCCTATAAAGCAGCTACTCGTATCCACTTGTTTCATTATCCAACGTGAGTAGTAAAACTGAACTTTTGCAACCAGAAACGTGTAATTCCAAATTTTCATATGAAATTTTGTGTAGGACCCGTAAAGTACTAAGAATTCCAGGCTGAATATTACTGAATATTACATTTTCTTTACTTGATTATATGTAGTAACTTGAGCATCTATCCTCCTCTATTTTGCATTCCTTACAAAATTAATAATACATATAAAATGAGACTCATTATAGAACATTATACAAACGAAGAAGGTATTAATATAAAATTATATTATGTTAAATTAAATTTATTTCTTTTACATGAGGATATACATATGTATATCCCAATGATGAGCACAGGGACTTCCCATTTTTCGTGGAGGATTCAGACTTATACCCTTAAATCATAACGAACCACATCACGACACGATACAGAGCACATCATCATCATCAAAAACATTGGCCTCATAGTATGTAAATACGCCTGTCTAAACTTGCTTAAAGTCACTGCATTAAGCTGGTCTATTGCAATAACGCTACTACCCGTCACTGGCCTGAAACAATTTCTGTTGTACTGTAATCCTCGTTTGTTGTTTAACGTGGTGCTCCACGTGCAGGAATGGTAGACAATTAATACGCAAAGGTATAGTTAGCCTCAACCTTCAATTAATTTGTGAATTAGATCGTAATGTGTAAAATAAGAACCTAAGTGAATTTTCAAAAACATGTTCGTGGCTAACATATGAACATTTTTAATTTTAATTGTTAACATATTAATTGCATAAAAACTTAGTCTACGTCAATAACTAATACTTTTACTTTCAATGTTATAAATCTTTAAAGTAAAAGGACTTAAGATCACGAGAATAAATCTTTATTTAAATTTTATACATGTTTTAAAACTTTTAATAATATGACCATAAAACGCCTTAAAACCTGGTTTTCTTTGAGTATAATTAAACGTAAATATTTAAAGATAGAAAAGATTTATGAGCACGACATGCCAGTTCTCAAAAACTTGTTAGCGTTCTAAATTGCTGTTATGATGATACAAAGTTCAGCTCCCAAAAGGTGGAAAAGTTTCAAACTTTTGGTAAGCGGGTCTAAATGACAAAATATTAAGATAAGATGAATAAATGATAGCCATGAAATTCTTACATTAATATTAAAAATAGCGAAGATATTTCGTTAACGTTCTAAATGTAATATTAAGTCGGGGTCATTAAATACGTAATACTAAATACGATAAGACTTTTTGTCGTATCTTATTGAGTATCTATGTGTAAACTTGCTATTAAATTTCTTTGGTTGTACTCTATGGCATTTAATGGCACTAATACCAGCCAGATAGCTGGTATTGGTGCCCTAGTTTACTTACTGTTTAAAGTAAAAAAAGGTTGTTTGTTTTCCCTAATTTCAATTACCTCTAAATCTAAAAAGCTGTTCTCTATAACAAAGTTTTCACAGCATATCGTTTAGAATTTGAATAAAATGTAACGTATTCATAAAACGCTCCGCGTGGAGCCATTTCATTAGACTAAAGCTTATTTTCTTTATGTGCCTCACACGAATACGCATGAGGTGCTTTTCAGATGATTGCTTTGAACAAGTGGCAATTTTTTTTTACATTAATGTAAAGAATTAAAAAGTGCAGACGGTTCATTCTTTCAAGGCCTAAGACTTTAACATTTGTTAACAAATAAAAACAATGTGAACAAAACAAAAAATATTAAAGCAAATAATACTGATTACTTTGTCCGCTTCGATTTATTACAAGCCATTTACCCAGTTTTTTTTCCTATTAAGCACATATTAAATAACTAACTTCTTCACAAATTTTCATGCCCTATTTAACATCCAATAACAACAAGGAAAGGAATTTACAATTATTCCTTTCTTAGTACTTATATACATCTAACGAACTCCTGTTCAAAATTACATACTTCTTAGTAGCAAGTATTCGAGGTACAAATTTTAAGTACAAACTATATTAGAATACATTGTATTGATTATTTATAGCACTACTCAATAAGTACTTACAGCAATTACTCAGTATGTTTAGGATCGCGCTTACGATATGAGGTCGTGATATCTACCATTGGCCTACTGATGTGAACCATGTCCTAGTACAAGCTTTGTCATGTTAAAATAATAGTTAGTTCTCTTTATAAAAAAGAATAAATAAAAATGTTCATGAAATGACTGAAATTCAGATGTTTGTCATCGTTTGGAGTTTGTGACGTTAAATTTATTTTAAAGCAATATTACTAATAAAAGTAATTTTAAAACAATTAATTAATATTATATGTAGGGAAGGAATCAGTGAATTTAAATCTATCCCATTTCTTCCGGTGGGTGTGATAAGGGTCGACTATGGGTGCAAATACCCGTGGACAGGCAGCAATATCTATGTGAATAGTAAAAAATAATATACAGACGCTGATCCGCTTATCAGTCGTAGTTATTATGGCAGCATATTTGTAAAGAAAGATCATTGTCCAAAAGTGGACTATTATGCCTGAATTATCTTTGACGTATTTACCTCAAAAATACGTCAAAGATAATTCAGGATAAATTAATTAAGCGACCTTTAAGATTAATACTGAATGTGAATTTTTATCTACATATTTTGATTAGCATAAATGTATTCACATACTCTTAAATTTATTACAAAATAAAACATATACAAGTACTTAACTCAATAAAATCTTCCCAACCAGATGCAATAGCGTAGGTGTAGCGGAATAGACTGAACAAGGACCCCACTTAGGAAGCTTGTAAAAGTATAATAAGAGATTTGGTTTATAAGATACCGAGTCGATTTATTTATTTTGTCCAATAGTCGAATTTGATTTTATTTTTCATTCATTCTCGTTATATGCTTTCACTGGATTATTTTAGTTAAAAATATATGTAGACTACATCATTACTTATTATGATTTAAGATCAATATCTAACTTTTTAAGAAAGGCCAGGAGTACCCTCAACCGGCGGGCTTGCATGAGGAGAATAATGAGTGTGGAGGAAGCAAGGGAAGTATGCCGAGATCGTAGCAGATGGAGATCTGTGGTCTCTGCCTACCCTTACGGGAGACGGGCGTGACGATATGTATGTATGTATGTATGTATCAATATCTAACAAATTTTATAGCGTTTAAATAAAATTTAATATAGATGTGAAGAAGTAGTGCGCATTAAAAATGTATCTTTAAATATTATTTTAAATTAAATAAAGTTAAAGTTACATATACAGAATATCACCAATACAGCCGTAATAGTCTTTGCTAAACATCGACCTCACAAATTAGTTATTATTGCTTGTGTAGATGTGATGGTATTTGTTTCAACAATCGTACGACACCCACGCCTAAAAATGGCGTTAACCTATTCTATATTAATAACCACACGGTATATGCTATTATATATCAATGAAATATCATCAGTTAATAATACAATAAAAAAATATAACATTTTTTCGACGATATTAAAACCAGTTTATATCAATGCTGAAACGATCGCATCAGAGATAAAAATTTCAATCCGTTGGAAGCTTGCCAAAGGAAGGCGGCCACAAAATAGCCATTTCGCTATATCTCTTTTCTTGTCAACGCTATTTATTTAGCAAGAATTATTGTAAAGTGGTTGTTTCATTATTTTTCGCGAACGAAATTAAATTTTTTCAGAATTTAATAATTATACCTGTCATTATTGAAAAAACGTTACTACACAAATAAGTAAATTGAGAATTTACACAAATCATATAAAATGTACTGATATATTTATCTTTTTTTTATTTAATTTAAATTTTTATTTCTAGAATGGGAATTCATATAAAATGATGACTTTCCATACCATTGAGAATTATTCTATGACATTATAACCGTTGGTAAACTCTTTCGTATTTAACATTGTCATAACCCGAGGCTTTTACGCGAACTAAATTTAGATTTGGTATAAATGAGTTGAGGAATACACTACTACTTTTTTTGAAGCACAATAAAAATACCATTAATTTCGATCTTATAGTTAAAACTGTAATCTTAAGGTTAACTGATGAGTGAGTGATTGAGTTTAAACTGATATTTTTGAAGACTTTTTGTCTTCAAAAACATCAGTTTAAATGTAATACTCTTTGAATTTTCTTCTTATTGCCATTTGACGTTCAAATTATTTAATTAAATATCAAGGTCACTTTTTATACACTTTATACGGATATTTTGACACGAGAAACCTTGTACCTTGGTAGAATTAAAAACACACATTAATGACAAGGAGAACACCCAGACTCAGAATAAGTAACTAATAAATATTTATCCTAACACAAAAATCGACCTTATGACCCTTGTTCAGAGAAGGCAAATTTTTATTTACTTTTATTTAAGATTATATTAATTTAGGGACTTTTGTGACTTTACATTGATGATATAATATAAAGAAGAGGTAATTATTACAGCAACAAACCTCCAGAATAGAATTGAGAGCGGGATACAGGAAGCGGTTACTTCCGTAGCAGCCGGAGAGCTTCCTAGTAATGCTCCCATTAGCTTTTGAAATATATTTTACTCAAAGAAAACAATTTCAAGATTCATTTTAAACTTTTTTTTTAATATTTTATAAAGAATTTACACATCTCGTATAAAAAAATAATACATTTGTTACACCAAATCCTAAGTGGTAAAGTTCCGGTTTCTCTAGGGTTGACAGTTCTATTGGAGCTAAATTTAAGTTGATGAGCATCAGCAACATAACAAAATAATCTACGGTCTCGAATTTACCTGCCAAACGTAAAGATGACGGTCACCTCTCAAATTGCGAGCGAGGATATATATATATATATATATATATATATATATATATATATATATATATATATATATATATATATATATATATATATATATATATATATATATATATATATATATATATATATATATATATATATATATATATATATATATATATATATATATATATATATATATATATATATATATATATATATATATATATATAGCCTTAACGGATCAGTTAAACAAATCATGACAATCCCTTTTCCCAGAATAAAGATTTCCATCTTCTATTTTATCTTCAGATGCCTAACCGACTAGCGAAGGTTGACATTTTCGGCAGCAGTCTTTATCCTGATCGACTACCTGATATTAGACAAGAATGATAGCCAAGACTTTTATTCGTCAATCAATACATCTTTAGTCCCACGACTTTTCTGCCAAGATTAGCTGCAACACTAAAGTAAAATTAGAGAAATTTTATTGAGCGCGTTTTATACATTTCACTTCAGTGCCCTTGGTGTGAGAAAATTTTCAGTATTTAATCGCGTGAATATAATTTCAGTAAATTTTAACAATAGTTTTACATTAGACATGGTTAGTTGAAGTATACCGTGGAATTTTGCGTGTCTGATCACCGCTCCGATGAGACAGGTAAAATAAAATTATACAGCACTCATATCGCGCGGTACACGTTGGAGCTAATGAGCTCATTACGGGGCACCTTTTGCGATGAGGCCCTCGGGACTTTGTGTCAACAGCTTTGCTATTCACCATATTAAAATATATTTGTTAGTTAGTTTATTTACAAAGCTATTTCACAAAAGAAATTAACAATCGTTAAAGTAGTAGGAAGGTAGTAGTTTAACGTGTATTTCCTATATCACTTCGTGCAACACTTTTGTGTATTTACTCCGTACCTAATTTTTTGTTTAAATGTTATTCAATGTTTACATTTATTTTTGACTATAAATTTCTATATTAATGAATTTTGTATTTTATTTAATAGATAATTTTCTACAAAACAAAGTAAATGAGATTGTGGTGACCGTACCATGTAAACGGAATATAATTAATCTATGTTAATTGTAATTCAAGTTTACTTAATTTCTGTATATAGAAGTACATGTTATTTCTTATAGGAGCTGTATAGACACTTATTTAATAATAGACTAGTATAAAGCCAACATTTATTTAGTAATAATATATTCTCTGTCATATACTCTGAGCTTTTTTGTAATATAACTATTCTTTCATAAAGCACAAGTACGTTTACTAGGAATCCTATAAGAAATTAAAAAATAATATTCTTTTCTTTTCTGACAGCTAATGACTTATTCGCATGCTCAACAATATCGAGAAGCGAACTGCATCCACTGTTATTATATTATGCTACACTTGTTCAATGGAAATCTGCAACGATTTACGAGAACGAGAGGGTATTAAAATTTCTTGATGACTTTCTGAATGACTTTTCATTAGAAGAATTCATACAATATAAAGTAAAATGATATACATACAATATATAATAAAATGTAAGATATTAATTATCTAATCGCTTGACTCCGGACATATTTATTGACCGTCGCGCACATGATCATAATTCAAAATCTTTATCGAATCGGATCGGATTTAAAACACTTAACATTATATTTATGTTATATAAATAAGATAATATATGAATTGACAGCATAAGGAACATTTGATTTAAGCAGATTTTTATTTTAACATTTAGCCAAAACAAATGAAACAAAGCAGTAGCATCACTTGCTGGCACTTATGTTATTTTATTATGTGTATATATGTATGGATATGTATATATAATGTGTACGTATGTGTGCATAAATATATACTTTATGTATGTATGAACTTATAAATGTATATTTATATAGATATGTATTCCAAATTTGAATAATAACCGAATCAGAAGGTCTCAGCACGAGCGCGCTTAGTGAGACCTAATATGCTCCATCCAACTTCACCTGTAAATTGTCACAAATAAAATAAAAAAAGATTTCTGAAATTTATTAATATATTTAACCTTTTACTTAGGTATACGTAGAAGTGTTTTCCGATTAATTACTTTGGCTTTTTTTGTAGTAGAGCCATGCTTCGGTACTAATGAGCCTTCTAGAGCGGTGAAGTACCTCACTCTCACTGGGTATCGGTGTTAAGTGGTAACATTTTTTATTTTGCCGCATTTCGTATGGTGAGTCCAGGGATTCGGAAGCCCTACTCCTATCCGCTTCGTTTACAAAAGTATATTCACTCTTATATAGAATTGGCAACGTATCTGCAGAAGCCTTAGATGTTGGATATCAATAAGCGACAGTGACACCACCCACCAGGTGACTTTATTGCTCTATTGCCGGCTTCATACAGAAGAAATCAAAATAAGTACCAAAGGTAGTTTTTTTTTTCTTACATCTCCCTAATTGGGTTGATGTGAATGAACGTTGTCGAATCAACTTAAATGCGATCCCTTTTTGGGTGACGAGACGTGACCGCTGTACCAATTCAATTGATGAACTATATATTACACTATAATTCGAGCACCTTCATAATACTTGAAATTACAATTTGCTGCTTTGTGTTGACAACTTATAAAGAATTAAATTGATTTGACGACAAATTCAGCAAATCGACGATCAATTGGCTGCCGCCTACGATGTTAATGGTCGCGGGTTTGATCCCCGCATCGGGATAAATATAATTGTGGCCTACAGATATTTAGTTCGAATCTGGTACCAATCTGAAATGCATTAATGTCCATTCCTGTAAGAAATGGGGAAACCTATGCCGTGCCCAGCAGTGGAACATACATATATGAGCTGTGAAAAAAAATGTTTTAAACAATTTTCATCCAGCATATTTACGTGCAAATTATATATTACGATATCATACTTATTTGCAAAGTATGCTTTTTAGAACTGTTTTGATTGTGTTTTAAAACAAATATGGAGGCAAAAAATGTTTTCCATTACATCCATGAATTAGGAACTATACTCGACTTAATTTTCATATTTAAAAAGTTTTTACTATGATTAAAGTCTAATTACAGTTTTTTGGTAGGAAGTTTAATATTATAAGCACTTTGAATTTATAAACCGATTTTTCTACCGCACTCCTTTACATTTTCATCAAAAAAGAGCCGAAAGAAACTGTTTTTGCTGGGTTTATCTCTTCGCTTCTAAATGACTTTGTTTAGGCGTTTAAGCTGAGATAATTCTGTTTTTCTTAAGCTTTCTGGTCACCTTGAGAAATCGCAAAGCTTACAATTTTTTTCCTGAAAGTTTAAGGTCCTAATTAGTATAATATATCTACATTTCAAGGATATGTACACAATTTTTCAGAAACGTAGAGAAGAAGCACACTAGAGTATAACTTGGTGTGCGTTTTGTATTATATTTAGTATTTACAAAATGTTTTGTAGAATCTTTTGATTTTTTTATGGGATATGAAGGCAAACGAGCAGGCGTTTCCCCTGATGGAAAACAAACAATGCCCATAAACATCCGCAGTGCCATAGGCAGTGTACAAGAGTTGCGGACTTTTAAGGTAGGTGTCATTATGGGAGGGGGTGGGGGCAGTGTTGGACCGCCGGAACTCAACCACTCAC
Source organism: Baronia brevicornis (assembly GCA_031353405.1). Lineage (NCBI taxonomy): Eukaryota > Metazoa > Arthropoda > Insecta > Lepidoptera > Papilionidae > Baronia > Baronia brevicornis. Next base: position 138,376 of record JASFAT010000289.1, on the reverse strand, counting down.
CGAACAAAGCGATAGCTAAGCTACCACTCAGCCGTTGGTTTTCTGCGGGAGTGTGGTACTTCTCCGGGCGAGCCGGCCCATTCATGATACAGATAAATAATATACCATTGTTGATAAAGTATTCGCCTGCAGCGTGGCTCTACCACTACAAGTATGATAATAGAAAAGTTCCATTCGATGTCAAAAAATGCTGTTAAATTAGACATGTGTAGAAATGTGTACATCTAAAAGTTGCGTTGATAAAATTAATGGGTTTTGTGGATATAGCAGCGATTCATTAGATGATCTACTCAAAACGCCTGTGGATACGTTGATGGCTTTCCTACCTGAACTTTTACTATTTTTGAAATCTCAAATATATAGATAAAGGTTAATGTTTCATGTAACTGAATATAAGTTTTCAAGTATTTTTTTTACCATAGTTATGCATACTTGACTTATTTTACTCAATGGAGAAGCTATCTCACTTTTTAGTTTTAATTTTATTAAAACGATTAGTTTCGTATAAGGGGTAAATTTGAAACTCATATTTATATTTAATCTAGGGTCGACGTTAATTTCAGAGCGAATCCTTCGCTAATTCCAATTTTAATCTTGATAAAATTGAAAATTTTATTGTTATATGTACCAATAAATTGTATGAATTGGAAGATCATTTAATACAATTTATTGGTTTTGTTAACAAACTAATATGTTTTTAAATTCTGGAATTTGTTGTTAATATTGTGTCCATCCTACGGTTGTCTGGAAGAATCGCTATAAGCGATAAGACCTTCATTTGTATACAAATATTACAATCAATAATTGATGTACAATAAAGAATATATCTATCTATATTTCTATTGGCTTAAGCCTCTTTAACCTTCACGTGTACGACAGTCAAATAGTCAATCAAATGAACGTTTTTTTTTCTACAATTATTTTTTTACTTTGCTCAGTTTTAATTATGACGAATTCTATTTTTAATACCAAAAAGAATAATATTTCAACTATAAACATTAGAAATTTTGTCAAATTTGTAAGGTCATTCTCAATGTGAAAATTAAGTTAGGTATGATAGAGTTTGCAGATGTGGACTGCCGCAGGGTGTTGTTTATGTTGATGTCGATATGAAATATCTCTGTGTAATAATGTTGATTACCATTTTATGATTAAAATTAATTTAAGCGTTAATAACATGTTTCATATTGTACGAGTATTTGTTTTGAAAAGGAAAAGTTATCTTATTAAAAATTAATATTGATAGCCAAATTACGTTCCTCTTCGTTCATCCTTTAAATTGTTTCTTTTGACGTGTAAAAATATATACAGCTCCAACTATATTTTTATTAATATGTTACTTTTGCTTAAGATTAACTTTACGATTATATCTAATACTTCAAATGTTTGAATCTTATGTGCATAAATTAAACTCTCAGAAAATTATTAAAGCCGAATTCAAGCTACAATATTGTGTAGTGTCGTGATGTTCATGGACGTGCAGACTAGCCTGTCTAGTACTTGATTTTACGACGGCTAAATAGCCATGTTGGATAATTCCAACAACTGACTGTTGTAGTTTCCTATGTGAATTAACTAAATACTCGTAGACCACGTGCTAATGAACTTCATAGTTATGTCGATAAAATGTGTTTAAGCACTATTTCCTTATTTCATAGTGTAGTTTTTACGTTACTGTGATTACTCCAAAATAAAATCTAAGCAGTAAATAATGAGGTCTATTAAAATATAATTTATGGCTTGAAGTTACTGAGTTGCAGATATAAAACTTAATTTCATTTCAAACAAGTTTCACTTTGCAACGATTAATGGCGAAAAAGTTAGCCTGTTAGAGTGAAACACGCCAAAATCAGGTCGTTGCTTAATAAAACGTTTAAAGTCGGCTGATCGTTTTCAGTAAAGATATTAGAAAGAAACGCAACCGAAATTAATTTAGTAGTGTGTATATATATATATATATATATATATATATATATATATATATATATATATATATATATATATATATATATATATATATATATATATATATAGAAAAAAAAAACACTTTTTACACTAACGGAGCTGTGAATGCTAGAACTACTCAACATCATAAAGATAAGTATAAAAACTTATCGACGTTTGTTGTACACTCAGTTTTGTAAGTCTATTAAAATATATCTTCTCATGACAAGACGTATAAATTAGTCAGTCAGGGAGTGACTTTGTCAGTATATAAGTAATATGTAACGCCATCATTAATTCGATAAATAGTCAGTTCATCATTTCATCACATCGTCAGTCGGTCCATTAATCTATCAATCAATCAGCCACTTTGAGAGTCAATCAGTATGCCAGTTCATCAATCCATCAATCTGTCAGTATACTGCCAATCCTTTAGTCAGACCTTCACTCCATCAGACATCCGACATCAGACATTCGATTAGTCAGTTTGTTCGTCGACCATCACTTGATCATCGTTTGATTTTTACGATCCTAAAAGGAAATAATTTGAAACAAATAAATAACAAACTACACGAACATATATATATATATATATATATATATATATATATATATATATATATATATATATATATATATATATATATATATATATATATATATATATATATATATATATATATATATATATATATATATATCCGTCCTTACAACGTTAAAAAAACAATTAACTGACAAAATGTCACAACTTTAATTATTATTTAAGCTACTATGTTTGAATTTCAATGTATATTCATTAGGTATTCAATAAAATCATATGAATTTCAATCAATCAAGTCCTTCAATCATATCAAGTAATAGGCATTTTGCATTTGCGTGACTGAGAGTAGTGTTATAAAAATATTAATTCTATCTTAGTAATGTGTAGTAATTTATAGTAAATTAATTTGAAAACACAAAACACAGATATTGTTTTGTATTACTTTTTTCGACATGGACCTAGTTGAAAATTAATGATTGTAACTCCTCCTTCAAATCGGATATATATAATGATTCGTCTTTTCACGTTGCAAGAACGTCCCATTGTCTCCTTGTTGAAGGTCATTTAGGTGTATTAATGGACAGAACTGCTAACAGCAAACTTATGTGGTTACTCCATCGCATGAGTAACCTTCTATGAGGTCGAGTGCCTTCGACTCTGCCCTGCACAACAAGACGTTTAATGGACTGAGTACTATTACAAACATGCAAATATATATGTACATACCTACCAGTGAACCACATACATGTTTATTCTGATGTGAGATTTAAATCGTAAAGGGTCGTGACCCTCGATTGAAAAAGCGACCTCTTCGCCATCATTTGTCAAATACGGAAATTCAATTTCAATAACGCATATAGGAATACACTACGCAAATGAACAAACGCTATCCTGCAATGCTGCTGTTCAAAGTTTCGAAACACAAAGTAACATAAATCAATGAAGCATACAGATATGATTGCTTGCTTAGTCAGGTGCGGCTTGGGACTAATTAATGGTGTCTTTTTAATAGTGATCGAAGAAGAAATATATAAATATATTTTTTGACGTTTTTGACGGCGTGTTACCTGATGAAAAGCAATTAACACCTCCCGTGAACATCCGCAGTGCCATAGGCAGAAGAGTTGCCCGCCTTTAACAAAATAGGCTCGTTATTATATGGACATTATTAATATAGGCTCGTTTTTTGAAGGTTTAAATATCGTATGATTATAATAATAATGGGATTAAAAAACCATAGGCGAAAAGCCACAAATCAAAAGAATGAAGGTCCATAGCAGTTATATAAAATAATAAAAAAATGCCTTAAGAAACATTAACAGTATTATAATTTAAATATTACATTAAATTTATATTGCTAAACATTTTGTTAATAAATTTATAAAAATTTTCAAAATATAAGAATTTTTTTAAATTTTTGTCCGTAAACAACTGAATATTAAAAAATGAACAATTTCAAGCATCATTTTGTGAAAAATCACAAAATGATGCTTGAAATTTAAAATACGATAACTAACCAAATATATACACATACATAGTTTTAAAAATATTTTAATACACGTTTATTTATTTGGTAAAGCCATCACTGTAGATAAAAAATCACTATATATATTAAAGAATGAAAATCATAATAAAAGAGCTACTAGAAATAGATAATAAAAAGTAAAATAGGTGTTCGAAGAATTTATTACATTTTCATGTTCTAAGTAAGTTTTTATTTATGATTTGATTTTGCTGAAATCCTTTTATTAAACTTTGTTGTCGTTACAATTTTCGGTTGCAAAACTACTAATGGAATGAAAAAGTTTTTCAGCGTAAAACGATCAGAAACTAGGTCGCCACTTCGGTAAACATTTTAAGTTAATTGTGAAATATATGAAACGAGTTTACAAATACACTTAACGAAAGCACTAATTTTGATTTAAGTCAATAATTTGACTTAATCGAAATTAATACGAACAAAGATTTACTAAAGTAAATTATCTTTCTTTTTTACTAATTAAGTAACCCAAGTTCTAATCTGAGTTACTTAATACAGGAAACATATATTAATATTTTTGTATAATTAAATTAAATCTATGTTATAAAATTTTATACTATTATTGCAAATTATAATATCATAGTATACCTAATTACTTAATAATTACTAACAAATTAAAATTAAAGGATTATTACAAATATTTCATTGTCATTAGCCACAAAAATGGATATTAACATCATGCGGTAGCAAGATGTTTATGTCCACCGCTGAACAGAGACTTCGTCTACGGCACGCCACCTAAGACAGATCTTGAACTTGGTGTATTTAATTTTTGCCAGTCGACTTGCGCCGATCGTTACTTTATCTATCCGGGTAGCATCCCATACTACGTTTTTCAAAATTTTATTTTGTAAATTTTAATTAATTAAAATATTTAAAAACTTTATTACAAATATTTCATTGTATTCGAAAATATTTAAAATACATCAAAACTTGCCAAAGCATTTCGGTAGTTTGGTTACGACAGACCTGTCGAAACCTACTCACCTAGATGGACTACTAATGGATTACACCTTTTAGCTAACGAACTCTATTTCAAATATATTTCTCTTGTAAGAAAGAATAAATTTAATGGTATTATAATAAAAAACAAATATTGTGAATGTCGTAATTTACAATTTATATGCATATTTATTTATATTCTATGCTTAACGAAAACATACACAATTAAACATTAAAACATTATGAATACTATAAGCTATAAGATTTTTTACTACTTTACTATTACTACTGGACGTTAGTCTCCCTCGTTTCTGAGGTTCTCCATCATTTATAATGGCCTCCCTCTTTTGTTCCCATGATTGCCTCGGAGCACCACCCGGAGAGAAATCGGTTAGTTCTATTCTATGCCGATAATGAAACGCCTGTATTTTCATACAAATCAATAATTTTGTTTCTATGTTACTCAATAAATGAATATTGCAACCGTGCAAAACCTATAATCACCTCGGATCTAACGGGGGAGCTAGGGAAAGGAGAGGCTAACCAGGACACCTGGCTTGGGCGGCAATCTAAAGGGGCGCCAAATTCATAAATTTGACAACAAAATGCTTTGTTATGCAAGCTATTATCCAGAGCGCTTCATTCTATTGACAATATCTGGAAGCCGTGAGCGAAGTTTCAGCAAACTGAAAATAATTAAAACGTAGCTACGTTCACAAATGCGTCAGGAACATTAATCTGGATCATTAAAGATGTCTATGAGACGAACTTTGATGAGACAATAGAAATCCTCACGGAAGAAGTATGGATGGTAAAATTTGTAATGTGCAAAATTTACAATTTGTAGTTGGGATACACCTTCAAGTATGTACAGTCTGGCTTATGCGTTATATATACTATGGTTGTAAAGATTCAATATTAATATCAAGAAAAAATACTTTGATAATTAATATCAAAAAAGTGTTAAAAATGGCAAGTATATATAATATAATATTATTGGAGGGTTTATGATTTTACCGGTAACAAAAAAATCATACCTGATATGATCGTTTTTTTTATCTCAATTGGTGAAGGGAAAGATCGCTATTCTCAAGTTTTTTGTCTTGGTTCAAAAAAGTCGCAGATACGAGACTGTACGCGAGTGTTAAAAGTTAGCACTTTAGTTTGTTAATTAGATCGCTTTGTTCCATGCCTGGCGTCAAATTTTCAAGTCTCCGTATAACTCCCGCACGGAAGACTAATCTTGTTTGGGAAGGTAATGTATATATGTAAGTTATAAGTTTTTGAGATAAGTTGCATGAAGTATTATCTTAAATGTTTTGAGCGAGCTTATGATAAAATCATCAGATGAATTTTGGAATAACAAACAATGATAAATTAGTAAAATATATAAAATCATTGTTACCGATACTTTATTATAGTTGATCCAATTCAATTAATTATGTTAAACGATTTATGCAACTTAAATAAAGTAGTTCATACAAACAACTTTATTTATGGTAATAGCAATAAGGTTTAGAATTACGAAATAACGGACAACGTATTTAAAATGTTTTTCACTATATATACAATATATTGTGATCTTATCATTCAAACTTATACATATGTATATTAAATAGTTTTTAGATAATAAGTTTTGTGCTCACTGCTTTTAAGTTGTTTGCTACTTACTTTCAAAATCCAACTCCATTATTTCCATTATCTACAAGCGATATACATACAATATTAATCATCATCATCACCAACAACCTGCGGCAATTCACTTTTGGTCACAGGCCTCCCTCAGTCTACTTTTGGGCATAGGCCTCTAACAAGAACGCCTAGCGTGATCTTCAGCTTTACGCATCCAGTTTCTGCCAGTTACCCTACGCAGGTCATCGCACCATCTTGCCAGGAGACGATCAACCCTACGTTTGCCTAGACCCCGTCTACTCCTGTTGATAATAACAACACTATCAGTCCTCCAAAAAACCTGACGGCCTTTTGCGTCTTCAGCTTTCTGACTCAGACAATTATTTTAGTGACTTTGGTTCTCTGGCTATTCTATTTTCTATAATTATCCTTCACTAAAAACTATTATATAACACTAAAACCATAAGGTTTTAAGTGACAACCTATTACAGTCTAAATTGTATAGGCAAACTATTTATATAGCAGAGCAGAGCAGGCAAACGAGCAAGCGGGTCACCTTGTGGTAAATGATCACCGCCGCCCATACACATCCACAACGCCGAATGCATCTCAGATACGTTGTCAGCCTTAATAATCACTCATTATACTGGCTCATTATAATATTATCTCAACCGATGCCATCACGGCAACTCCTGGGAAAATATTAATGTAACGTGTGGTTATTGCATGGTGTACATTTGCCTATGCGCAAATACAGACATTCTTTTACCCGTATCCTGCTTTATCCAATGTAACTACTTTATTTTCTCATAATATTTAAGGAGAATCAAATGCAATCTTCGTGATACAATACAAGCACTGTATAACAAATACCACCAGAAACAACAATTTTACTTTTAAGCTAGAACACTAAGCTCAAAAATGAGGTACTCTACTTACCAAGTGACTAAAGATTTAAGTTTATTGTATCCAGCACTATCTCTTCTGGTGATCTTCGCTTTGTAACTATTGAAATCACTTTGTTAAGAAATTTTGATGATTAAAACATAATATAAAAAGTGTTTCCAATCTCACGAGGTTTACAACCGGAGATATAGTAAGCAAATAAATTCAACAAAAGCTTAGAAACGTTTTAGTGAGAGTTTCGTGTTTTCCCTCTAGGCCAAAGTTAAATTTGTGTTTGGGGTCCAATGCAAAAAATTTTTCAAATAGTTTATACTCTTATATTTTCTGCACGATAAGAAAATTTTCAAATATCTAAATTGTTATTGTAAGCTAATTATAATTATTATTTATTGACACGACATACCTACAATATTCTTTTAACACTACATATAAACTATTAGATATGGTATTCTAATTATGTTGACATATGTGCTGTCGAACTAAAACCTTTTTACAATTTATGTTTAATATTAGTCTGGCTTCTAAAAAGAATGTACATTGTTATCAGTTTATTAAAAAAATTAAAACGTTACAGTTTTCAGTTGTTAGTGTAAACTTCCTTTGTGTTTACCATCAATATACATACATACATACATGGACGTGTATAAAAGGCTGTTTTGTTAACGTTGTAAAGTGACTAATAAATAGACTAACCGATATTCAAGCTCTCTAAACAACGAAGTTGTCTGTTTTTTTTTTTTAATAATTTGTCTGTCTTATCATATTTTTTTTAACAGCCCATATATGTCCCACTGCTGAGCACGGGCCTCTCCATTTCTGGAGGAACGGACGTTAACTCACTACGCTTGTCCAATGGTAACCTAACTCGGAGAGCCCCGCCACTGAGCCAATTGGTTGTCTTATCATATGACAAAGCCAGCTCCAGGAACTTCTTCAATGAATACTTAGGAGTACTTTATATAGGTTTTTAATTATTACGACGACCGATTGGCTCAGTGGCGGGGCCCTCCACCCACGGAGTCAATGGTCGCGGGTTCGATTCCCGCATCGGAATAAATATATATATGGATTTATAAAATTTATTCCGAGTCTGGTAACCCCCCCAATCCGCATTCCGGTCCTGCTCTTTCCTTTCTTCTGTATCCTTTCCCTTCCTCTTCGCCAATCCTCGGTCTGCCGTGCCAAAGGATGCGTGTCTAAGGGCGAGCTTAGTCGCTAGCGTGCCGACTGTCCCGGGATCGGGTTCCCTCGGGTACTATAGTGCCTTACCTTAACATGCAGAGCTCTGCTGGGGCTGACCTCCATCCTCCCTTGCGGTTCGTGGGATTCACAAAGACGAATTTAATATACACGCTCCCTCATACTTAACACTTTTAAATGTGAAAACTAATTTTAAATTGGAAGTTTGTTGTCGTATATAAGGTGAATGATTGGCAATATGCGTTTAGAGTCTACCAGCCAACCTGCACAGATAAACTTTCTAATGAAATATATAGTAAATAAATAAATAGGTAAGATTATATAAAGCAGGATTCAAGTTTTCTTTACAGTACATTAACAAAAGGATTGTTTTAAATTAAGACTTGTCAAGAATTAAAAGCACTCGCAATACGTCGAAGTTGCCAATTTCCACAAACTCGTTGCAACCTCGCTTCGAAATACGACGAAACATAAACACTCGAATTTATGTTTCTTACAAACAGTAAGCGGCAACAAGTGCCAGGCCATTTAAAATAAGTCCCACTCTCTGCGTCGCCTATTTCTGTGCATAACTTTACTTAAATATTGCCACGGTGGCGTACTTAAGATATTTATAAGTCGCCGACGTTCAATTATGAGCCAGAGTTTCGTGGACTGTAGTTACAATTTATTTGATTTTTACCAATAATAAAATATATTAATTCTCTTTCTCCAAAATATAAACACTTCTTTAATTACAAAATTAATAGATTATTTTAAGAAATTAACACAAATTCATATAATTTGTAAACGTCACTTTTACCCATATTCAAGTTTCGTAAGACGTCTTTATTGTTTATAAAAATTATAAATACCTTAAATGATTCGATAAATTCCTTAAGGTAGGCGAAGCATATGTAGTGCCCGTAGTACTTACTGCAAATGTTGGGTCACGGTAAACCAACGAGGTGACCCGCTTGCTTGTTTGTCTTTCGCTTCTATAAAAAAGCACGGTAAATGTAAATTACTTTTGTATAATTAAACAGGATGTTAGAAATAGTAAAAAATACGTAGTATTCAATATACCTAGTTAGATTGTGAAAATTTGATGATATGACCTTTGATATATATGTATATTTCGTGAATCTATTTATAACTTTAAGACTGAAGACTTGTCGTTCTTGTAACTGGATGTATTACATCATCTATGAGCCGAAGTTATTAAAATGTAATAATTAATTTACGACAAAAAATACAAAGCACATAATATTGATAGGAAAATAAAATTTTGTATTAAATAAACATATTTATTCACATATAAATAAACCAACACATTTTGTGATACGTTTGCTCGTTTGCCTTTCTGTTCCATAAAAATGAAAAATATATATTTAATTCGTATGTAAATAAATGTATCTCTGTCGAAAAGAAACGCTAACATGTATTTAAACGATATGTATTTTTTTTTATTTAATACTTTATTGTACACAAAACACGACATACAAGAATTAAAAGGAAAGAAGATGTACAAGGGCAAGCTTAACTAAAAAATTGAGTTTTCTCCCTGCAAACCCAGGAGTGAAAGAGACATAAGAGAAGCTGTGAGAATAGAAATAAGTGTACAACAACAAAATATAATAATAATATACATTACAATACATACTATATAAAACCATACATATATAAATACTAATAATATATAACATAATACTATATAAATAAGATGAGACATATATATAATATACACATAAATATATACATATATAAATATTTTATACTGAAAGGAAATGTTCTTTCATTCTTCTCTTAAATACATATAATTTTATATCATAATAATTTATATCATATTAATAAACAAGGTGGAAACTTGAGTCGAAAGTGGAAGGAAACGAAGGTTTTGTACCACAATTTTCTTTATGAAATAACTTGTTAAAAATCTATAATTTAATCTTATATTTCGACAAACTCTACACGCATTATATTAGTATCTCTTTACAATAAAATACAGTTAATATCAGCAAAACAAAACATTTAAAGCGTTTTTTATCACAGCGAAGCTATTGTTGCGTAGCATGACGGAAGCGCCGGTAACTTCCGCATACTTTTATTTACGACCAATTAAAAGCCTCTGTCGCTTTGAGCTCCCGCCCTCACAAAGTGGGGTTGTTTCGTTTGGCCTTTATACTCACGGTATTGTTTCGGTATATTAACTACAATCCTTAAGGAAATTCCCACGCTTTTACGCATTAATAAAAGTAACGTAATTTGTAGATTTTACAGATCCATTAAACCTAAATTAAAAAAGCGTTGCATAAAGAAATGAATACTATCTTAGTTTATCTATCTTGATCTTACTTGAAATTAATTCATAATATAAAATTATGGCATTATTCTGGCCAAGTTGGCCACGACGACTACCTCTTCAAATATCAAAAGCGCCAACTGCACAGGATATATATTTAAGTAATAAGTGTGTGTGTAAAAATAAGGCACGCTCACATCCACATCCTCTTGTATACAATAAAACGATTTTCTTTCGATTCAATTAGAAGAAAATGAGGATGCCGTGTCTTCCAAACAAGGTTAATATTACATAGTTAAGCTTAGTTACATAGTTAATTACATATTACATCTAAGGACACGAAAACTAATTTTCGAATTTCTTAACGTTTCATATCTCAATTAAAACTTTAATTTAAAGTCTAGATACTCTTACCGCTTAGTCTAGCCATCGTCAATAAAATTATACAGATCAGAAAAAAATACAAATTTCACTTATATCTAATAGGAATCCGCTTAAAGGTATTTTATATATATTTGACACTTTATATTATTAACTAAATATCAAACAATTGAATTAGCTGAGTTCAATTAACTAATGGCGCTTAAACGAAGCAGTGAATTTATTTTATTTACTTCAGTATTAGAAGCAAACTTAATCTACAAGTGCGCAGGTTAAAGTACCAGTAAGTTAGTCGGTCAATTTTGTATTGGAGACACGTCTCATTACGAACTGTAGTACGGGTGTTAACCTAATCCAGCGAGCTATGTCGGCTTTTCGTTTATGCGATGAGTGAGACTCACGAAAATTGCGTTAACCTAAAATCGCTTTCAATAAGATCCATTTTGTCCGTCCATTTATAATATATATACACATTTTAGTTATTTACACAAACATATATTTTATGTAATGATAAATGTACTGTATGTAATAAATGTACTTTCATTAGTTTCACAACTCATATATCTCCCACTGCTGGGCCCGGGCCTTTCCATTTCTGTTGTTGGTGGGGCAGTCAGACTCGGAATGAAGAGGTATGCTACATATGTATATTGTTTAACCCGATGCGGCGTGGAAAACCGCGACCGTAGACTCCGAAAGCAGTAACTATGACCCGGATAGGTCGACAAATATATTCTTTGTTTAATATATAATAAATGTGACTAATATTTACCATTTTTGAACAATATACATATATGATAAAGGAATATAAGTATTGTAAGAGTAACAATGCAATGCATTATTATTAATCTTTTTCATTTTTTATGTATGAATAAATTTATATTTGATTACATTATCAGTCTGATAATAAACGGTAGAGGAATCCATTTCATTTAATTAACTGTCTATGACAACCTTATTATTTGCCGCTACAATTATATATAACTGTTTAATAATAAACTGTTACTACTTTTATTGTAATTATCATCATCGTCAATACAACGCTAAGAATCCTCTGTTGAACATTGACCTTCCTCAGTAGTTAGAGATGTTGCCGTAATCCCCACGCTTGGCAAATGAGTTGGAGATCGCAGATCGATTCCTATTACTCAAGTAGACGCTGCTGCCCAACGATGGTACTACTACTGGGAAAAAAGGTACCACTCCATTTCTAAAATGGCATTAGGCATGAAATGAGATTCGCGAATCATGAATCATGAATCATTCGCGATTCGCTAAGTCGCGAATCATGTAGCATACTCTTTATATATTTTGAAATTGACAAAAAATGTTTAGAACAGAATTTAGATGGACGAAGACTATTTCAGTGTTATAATGTTCGCATTTGAGAAAAGGGAACCAAAAAATTCGTAGGGATACAGAAGATGTCACGTAGAAACGTATCTAGTTACCCGATAATGAAGGTCTTCAGTCAGGTAGTACCTCTCCGCCCTCATAAATACATCGTATATTTTATTCAGTAAATAAATAGCCAAAAATTTACTTACCTCCTCTGTTTGATTTTATTAAAAGTGATTTAATGGAGATTAGTGTATTAGAAGTTAAAGAAAAGGCATTCACTACACTTTCTGGAAAATCAAAGCAAAGCTTATTTGATATCTTATTTGTAAATTTTGCTATAATATAATATTTATATTTATAAACCAATTCATTTTATTTAAAAACAATTTTAAGAACCAAGATGGTTACAAAAACGAAATATAAATGTATTATTTTGCCTTTAAAGTTAAAATAATTATATTTCAAGGATCGTTTAAAGAGACATCACGAAAATCAACTTTTATTTCTATTATCTTTAAAAGGAAATAAGTATTTCGAAACATATTTTAAGCTTATTTGGAAGTATCATAGTTTATATGACTTAAAATTAATAAATTTTACGAAAGGCAATGCCCTACACAGTCCACCTCCACCAATACATAATATCAGGAAGTTATGAAAACACAGCAATCTTTAATTATTGTAAATAATATGTAAGCTTCATTGTTATACTTTTTATGTAAAATATAGTTGCCATGTAAGAAATTGTACTTGCTAATACTAAAATACTAACACTCATTTACATGTATTGTACTTCATTGAATATAAATAGGTACCAAAGGCTGTACAAGGGAAACTCACGCACGAAGCGAGGAAATACAAACAACCGCTATTAACTTAGGAGAGCTTAATTAAGTGAGTTTACTCGGTGTTTTACCTACTTCCAAAAGCTTCCGGGTACTATGATTTCTATTAGAGTTAGAATACTTATTGAGCAATTATTATTTACATTAAAAAATAAATAGAATTTTTTTTTTAAATATACTCAGCGGCACAATTAACCACCCACCGCTAGTCTTCTGTAAAACTTCTATCTTCTGTAAAGCTGTAAAACTTCGAAACATCTATTTTTTGCCACTTTTTTGACACTATTTATTTATTTATTTTCAGTAAAAAAAAGATAAAAGTTATAAATCTGCACCTTATATTAAAAAATAATTGATTATTAAAAAAAATGTCTCTAATTTCAAAAAATTAGCTCATTCATTTATATGAAATTTAAACATTTTAGGCAGTGGAATTTGAATATTAATTATAAGTGCTGCCTCCTGTAGCTCTAATTACCTCGAAAAAACGATTTATTTAGCCATTCATGATATCTTGAAACTGTTGTTCAAGTATGTTTTGTTATTCTTCAATAATGGCATCTTTCAGCTCTTGCCTTATGATAGGTGCTAGGACTAAACTCTGAACATCTATTATTTAAGTTGTGCCAGATATCGGACTTTGAGATGGCCACGGTAATCTTCGAATCTCAACCTTATCAAGGCACTCGGTCACGATTCTAAAAGCTGGTATGGCACGTTCTTCTTATCTTGTTCAGACATGTTTCTTGCTTCTCGGAATTGTATGCGTGCTCGAAACGCCAATTTGTCATGAACCAGTTTCTGAAAATATTTGTGACAATATAACGATCATCCCGAGCTGCATAACACCGTTTGCGACCTTGTCCTGGTCTCCGCCCTTGTGATCCCATCTCTCGAAACTGTCTAATGGCATCTTTCACAGAAGTACGGGGTACTCCTAAAACTCGTGCCGTGATACGTTGACTAAGTTATTCTTCAACTGAAGCTACAGCTTGTGCAAATTTATGAGAGTCCATGATAAGATTTGTTTAACAAAACGCTTCCATTATTTTGATGAATTATAAAAGTTGAAGGACTATTTATCTCTTGCGAAAGTCTACGAATATTAGATCTTGTCTCAAATTTGAATTAATCATCATCATTAACATAGCTATAATAGTACAGTGTAAATGACCAATAAATACTTTTATAACACTATCGATTCTAAGTTGATGAATAGAAGAAATAGTAAAAATTTCAATAGGTAGCAAACTACATATGAGATGAGGAACTTCATATACTGTTATGACAATATCTTAATTTCTCTAAGAACTTAATTTCTCAAATTTACTCGGCATTTTGACTTATTCTGAAAGATTCTGAGTTTAGAAGCTTTTTACTGCAGTTAGAGTACTAACTAAAAACTACAAAAGAAAGAGAACAACAAAGAATATCAACAAGAGAATAAAACATACCTAAGACTCTAAATAAAGAATATACATGTGATCTCAAAAAAATTAAAAGATCTTTTATGCCAAAGTTCTTCTTCTTTTCGCAATATAACCTATTACACAACTTGCCTCCTCGACGATTCTCCTCCACTTCACTGTTTCTGGCCACGGTAGCCGAAATGTATTGTAATAATTGGTAATCATTATAATTATTTGATAGTGAATTTTTTAATACTTAAATACGCTTTTATGCATAGACTTTAACAAAAACTATGTTTATGTCATTATCACCTCGTAATTTATGATTTTGTTGCAGTAAATAGCAGTTTTCATTTTAATTAAACATTATAAACATAAAAGTAAAAATCAGCGTCTACTAGCACTTAGTGGTATAAATCATATTTGCAGTTCTGAGACTGTTCAGACTGTTACTTGTGTAAAAAATCTTCTCATAGATAAACGAAGAAGATTTAATTTGTGGGATGTGCCCACAGATGGACTGCTCTAATACACTCAACTAGATCACGTATGTATGTAATAATTTAACTCGACTACAGGTGACTAAGCGCAATTAGTCTACTTGACTATACGAATATAGGTACATATGTGTCCATCCCAGTGCAATCCATCTGTTTCCCCACTCATAGCATCTAACTTACGATTATTATTTCTTTGTAAGGTGTCACTTACTAATAGTTATTTTTATATTTAAAGCGTTATGTATCAAGGTATTATATATTATTAGTATTTATATGTTTATATATGTTTGGTTTTATATAGTATGTATTGTAATGTATATTATTATTATTTTGTTGTTCTACACTTATTTCTATCCTCACAGCTTATCTTATCTCTCTTTCACTCTTGGGTTTGCTGGAAGAAAACTCAATTTTGAGTTAAGCTCGCCCTTGTACATCTTTTTTCCTTTTAATTCTTGTATTTCCTGTTTTGTGTACAATAAAGTATTAAATAAGGTAAACGGGAAAACCCTTACATGCTACTTCGAGGTGCAGTTTTGACGTTTTTTCTGATCCTGATCTGAATTAATAATCGTTATATGAGGATTTTATAGATTTCGTGGCGCCAACTTATATAATATTCAAATTTTTTACAAGGCCGATTTTACATATCCCACTGCTGAACACGTATCTCCGCATTTCTGAAATCTTCAGGTTTTTAGAACCTATTAGAAACGGACATTAATCCTGCACGTTTTTTGAATGCAGATTGGCGAGCTACCCTTACTCGAAACAAATGTTTGTGGCTATTCATATATATACCCCGATACGAAAATCGAACCCGCAACCACTGACGTTGTAAGCTTTAGCTTAAACAATTTTTCCTTATCAATAAGTAAGGCAACATCAAAAAATCAAAAGTGTTAATGCATAAGTTCTATAATGAAAACAATATAATACCTAAACAAACACTTAGGGTACCATGAAATAAGCACAATTCTCACCACCTTATTGATTAGCGATCCACCACCGTGCAATGTAATTGCATTATCCTAACACGATATGTGCAAGTCTGGAATGATATACCACTACCAAATGCAATGTTCCCGAATAATTATGAAATTGATATTAAAAAAAACGAGTGTAAGTTTTAAAAAACCAACAATATAAATAACTCTAGTGTTGCAGATATTCATTGGACGACGATGATCGGAACAATGATCATCCACATACTCTGTACCTGCTCCCAGATTTAACCAATGCCCACGAAAAGTAAAAAAGTATTTTCAATGTAAATCTTTAAAAATTATTATGGAAAAACAAGCTGCTTCTCTGTGTTAATAATATCTGACTACTTTGAAATAGGTAGGTAACTGATTATATTTTTTATGTAAAAGAAGAAATTAATTTTATTTTCTCAAAGAATATTACAATCTACTGGGTTATAATAAATGTTGAAACTAAAATGTATGGTTGCAGTTTTTTTTCCTCGTGTCAATGCTTTCAATAGGTTTCGTGACAGATGTTGACGTATTTATCAAAGAAGGCACGTCTTTTATATTTATTAAAGAAATAGAATTATGTATTCTATAATACTTTCTTTCCAATTTCCGCCTTTCATATATCGTTATTACTTTTACTATAAAAACTCATTATTAAATTAAAAATCGTAAGTATTTTATCAATACGGACAAGAGCTCTTTATAGCTTTTTAAAAATATGTTTTAAAAAGAGAGAAGAAGGGTTGAATTGGAGGGGAAGAAGGCTTTAATAGGAGGAGAAGCAAGAAAATGGGAGTCCGAATTTGCGTCTGGAATTCTTGCAGACTCCGTACGAAACGTATTAACACAATAAAGTGACTATCACTTGACACACCAATATTCTGTGAGGTTGTTATACTTCCCCAATTAAGCCAAACTATCAATGCTACACGGCTGTACCTATAAAATAGCATAAGAATCGTTTGTGACTTTCTCTTTGTTTTGTTGATTTTCTCTATAATCAAACATTTTTATGCATAAATTAAAGACGCGTAATTCCTTAAAACATCGATCAGACGTTTTGTAAATACTAATAAAAATAATAGTTTTGCAATGATCATGAACAGCCTATCATAGTCCAATTTGAATATTCTAGTAAGACTGTCCCAAAAGGAGGATTTCGTGTAGTCACTACACCAGACAAACGAGTGGGCGCCAATGTTAGGAAATAATTTTGTTTTCATTAGACAGAAACATTTTTTTTCTTCTTAAATTATTATTTTTTCATTCAAAATTGTAGCAAGAAAATGAATGCCTTCGTATTACACTACTTTATTTTTAAAGTTGCACGGATATTTCATTTCAACATACTCGAGTAAATATTTTTACATTTCCACCAAAAGCACTATCCGTAAAGCCGAGATGAGCTTATTATGTTTGTGCAAGCTCTATTGCTTTGCGTTTACTCTGTTTACTACGCTTACTTAACTGGAAAATGCACCGTCTACGTAAACACACGATTAGAAATTTCTTATGTACTAATTATAACACCTATATCTGTAATATTTACATATGTATAAGTGCTTTTTTTATATAACTTGTGTATTACTATTATTATTTTTAATATGCATATTTAATATTTAAATATAAAAATAACTATTAAAAAATAATTAATTCGCTTCTCTCACTTCTTTAACAATGCAAATAGTAACCACACCACGATGTGTAGTCTTCTAAATACTGAAAAATCAATCAATTCCATCTGATACATTTTATATTAAAGATCAATAAACTAAAAGAGATTTACAGAATTCAATTATATTGGTGGGTTGAAGCATTTATAAACCAAACAAGTCTATATATTATATTTTCTACGAAGAAAAAACAATTAAACTCGTAAATGAATAATTTTGTACAAATAATATTTTCTACAAAATTTTAAAGGGATGTTTTCCATATAAATAAAAGTAATATAAAACAATATTAATAAATATATTTACTAAAAGTAATAATTGGATTCGAAGATATTAATGCTGGTAGCCTATTGGCTTTAACAGCTTTATCGTATATAAGTAATAATACTTTACTTAATTTGTTTGTTAAAAAAACAATGGAACTTGACGTGAATAATCCTCTAGTGAGCAGAGATTGGTTCTCCGGCTCTGATCGGTCACCGCACAAAGTGCAGTAGCTAAATTACGATTCGACGTCGATTTTCTGCAGCAGAGTGGTACTTTCCAGTAAAAGCAGGCCTTTTCTCTAATACATCAAAATTACAAACAAGTATCCCTGTTGAGTAACAAACAATGTGCTATTAAATGTATCCAGCCTACATTCACTCGATTATGAAATGAATGTATATCGCATTTCTTAAATATCAAAAATCTTAAAAGGTTATATAAGTATAAGAAATGACAATACATATATTATATGTAAATATAATAAGTGAAATATAAATCAAGTAACTCTGTTTAGAATATACTACTTAGCTATTCATATACTAATTATTAATGGTAAATGCTAATAATGGTAAAATGCTGAAAAATGGTAATAATAGAATATTTTTTCAAATAACACTCAACATAACCTCCAACTGTAATTCATCACGGTATAATGTTATATTTTGGTTTAAATTTTAATTTAAATTCCTAAAATTCATACAATCATTAAAATGTCATAGCTGAATAATGCCTATTGCTGGATAATGTCTGTAAAAGGAAATTAATATATTCTTTTATTTTAAAATATTTTAGCTAACTCATCAGAGTTCATTTTTGCCTTTATTAAATATAATATATACAATAATATTACATTGGAAATAGGTCTAACGATTGTAATGTATGACAAAACTACGTTAATGGCATTTGCGCCTACTTTACTAGCAATTGTCATGAACTGTCGCTGTATGTAATGTAAGAATAATAATAACAGTTTTACCTATATAGTTCTTTTTATGTAACAACAAAAACGTCTACAATGGTAAAAACAAAAAAGTCGTAGAGGCTACAAAAAGTATTAAACTGGTATAGAATAAAACACAATAACGTCTACGCATCTAAAAAAAAAAATAATATAACACTTGAAATAAAATTGGTAAAAATTTTGTAATCGCCACCGCTTGGGAACGCGTGCAATTCCAGAAGTTCCAAAATATACGGCGCAGTTATAAAACACCACGTAAGATAAGATAGTCTTACATGGTGGAGGTAAAACATTTCATATTCATTCTATTACTCAAGCGCTCGGCCCCAATGTCACGGACACAAAAACACTAAACGCCACTTACAAAGCCATCAAAAGGCCAATGCATACATGTGAATAATTCTATTTATAGGAGTCATCAATTCGAGAGAAAAATTCACATGCCTTCTTAAATACTTACTTTATTTACTTATTTATTATTTACGTTATAACATGTAACAGGTTATTTTGGATGGAGCATAGTAGGTCCCACTAGTGTACTACTTATTCTAGTAGTACATCCAGTACTAGTACTATCCATTAAGCTACAACCTACTTAAGGGGCCTTCACTAAAGGATAAGTCCTCAGACCAATCAATACAGGAGCGATTTTCTTTAACGTGGCTAAAGCCTTCGACAAGGTCTGGCATAACGGTTTGTTATACAAACATGAGTGTGCCCGATAGACTCGTTCACATCATACAAGAATTCCTTAGGAATCGAACCTTCAGCTTTCGCGTCGAAGGAACGAGCTCCTTCCCCCAGTGCTCCTTCCGCAGGGATCCTGCCTCTCGCCACTACTGTTCTCACCGCCGACATTCACGCCGACAAGCACGCGAACGTGTCGCTCGCCCTATTTGCGGATGACACCGCCCTCTACACTTCTGATAGGGTCAAATACCGCGTGTCGAAACGGCTCCAAACCGCGGCCACCACTCTTGGTGAATGGTTCCGAAAATGGAGAATCGAGGTAAATCCCGAGAAAAGTTAAGCAATTTGCTTCTCAAGGGGCACCAATAGAGTCTCTATTGGCCCACAAACGAGGCGGCCGACTGTTAGATATCACTCTCTTTGGCAGACCTATCCCGTGGAAAATGTCTGTTAAATATTTAGGCGTCACCCTCGACAATCACCCGACTTCACCCTTTAATTAACGCCCGCAGCAAAGTGTCCCTACTTGACTTAAACTTGCTTCTTTACAAAACATGCGTCCGGCCAATTATTTCCTACGCAAGCGTCGCCTACGCGCACGTGCATAAAAGGAAAATAAATAAACTTCAAGTGATACAAAATCGCTTCATTCGTCGAGCCACCGGTGCTCAGTGGTTCCAGCGCAATATCGACCTCCACTGCGACCACATAACACACTTTAAAACACTCTCTAAGAAACATTTTGAGAGATCCGAATCCCTGTTGGTACAATCGGTAAATTATTCACCCGATTTAAACGCGCGCCCGAAAAGACGACGCCCGCATAACGTGTTACACGATCCGGACGACGAAACAGCGTCATTCGGATCCACTCACGACACCAACACTCACACGCACCCCGGCTCTAGCCGAGCACGTAGAGTAGGGAACACTTCTACACCGGCCGTTTAGACGAGATTCTCTCACGTACCCGGTCGGTTCTCACCCCCTAGACCTTAGGGTCTATGGGACTAATAGGGACTATAGTTACTAAAGTTCAATCCTCCCCTACATGTTTAACGTAGAATCATGAGGAATTTAAAATCAGCACACACATATATGTGTACTTCCGACACGGCGTCAGGCCGATGGAGTATGCGATTTGCGCAGTTTCCCAATTATATTTTACTAGCCCGGGCCCTGAATTCGATAAAGCTGTTAAAGCCAATAGGCTACCAGCATTAACATCTTCGAATCCAATCAATCATAAAGGATAAGTATAGTAAAGCTCTTAACGTCCAGAGACACCAATAAAACACAAATGTTAGTATAAATCAGATTGCTTTAATTTTATTTATTTTTATACAAATCGAATACTACTTACGATAGTCAATTTAACGAATAAATGTTATTACCCGTTGTTTTTATTATTCTTTTTTTACAAATTTACCTTTGTATCATTTATATTTTTAATTATTATAAAAACCTCCATAGGGGCTTTTTATTATAAAATTACATTAAAATCGGTTGTATTTAATCAGCTTACTTGCAGTCATATTTTAATTATTTTAATTATTTTGACTATGGTTAAGCCACAGGAACACAATATGGAGTATAATTATGTGAGACTTACAAAAATAATGTGATGTGTTGTACAAAATGGCGTTTATCTGCTAAAATAAAGTAATACAGTAGTGTGGTCGTATATGCTAAATATATTTTAAGAGGTAATCCTCCACGTTCTCTTCAAAAATAAAATGTATTTATATTTATACATTACAAAATTACTTGTTGCATTCAAGTTTTTACTAAATAGTATAAAACGTTAAGAAATATTATTTAAGCAATGCTAAATAAGTATACAAACAATACATTAACTTTAATACTTGTAACCTTATTAAAATATTTATAAAACAATAATTTGAAACATATGTATATTAAGATAAAGAGATATAGATACATTTTATTTTAGCTCCAGAAACAAACTATACAATTATAATATTGTAATGTTTGTAATATTATAATGTTTACAAATATGGCGGTCCTATCGCTAATAGCGATTTCTTCCATACAACCATTATCCGTGATCACTTACTTTCAAAAATACTGTTTTATTTCAAAAATTAATATTCCTATTAAATAATATTGAATAATTTCGATAGTAAAAAGTAATCAAAATAATAGAAGATTGCAATGAATAGTGTTGTATTGAAATAATTAAAAATAATAGAAGATAGATAAATTTATAACATGTTATTATACTATATCAGTAATATTTGATGATTGCCGTGAATAGTAGTGTATTGAAATAATTAAAAATAATAGAAGACAAATGAATTTATAACATGTTATTATACTATATAAGTAATTTTTGATGATTGCAGTAAAAAGTAGTGTATTGATATAATTTAAAATTACTCTTACAGTACAACACCCTGAGAATAAAACATATTATAGAAGTTGAATCGAAATCTTTAATATCAAAGTACAGAGATAAAGTTAAAAATATGATATTCCAAAATACCTGTTTTATAATTAAAGCATTCTTTCGGTTGTGCAGTATGTTGTTTTTCAAAATGAATATTATTAAAATGTTATTAATTAACAGAATGAATAAAGTTAAAAACCAAAGCAAGGCCAAAATTATAAGAAATTTTAAAACATATTTTATATCTTGATAACTATATTTCTTTTAATATAAATATACATTACAAAACGTAGTCTTATATAAACTTGTGGTAACACGTAAGAAATACCTAAAATTTAAAAAAATATACATGATGGAATCTGAACAATTAATATTAAAAAGCAAGTGTTACCTTTTAATAAATCTAAATTCAATTTATAATAGTTTTTAAACTTTTCAAAAGTTCTATATTTCATTGCCGTAGTCTATGATAGGTCAATTATTATTGACCTTTAAAATGATTAATTATTGAAATACTAAAATTATTCGCTTACGAAGGTGTATTTCGCACTCAGAGTCTTAGTGGAAATCTTATAAAGCACAAATGCAATATATGTAATAGGTAATAAGTACATCTTTTATAACATAATAACAGCATACATACATATACATATATATTCCCCTCACTTCGAAATATTACAATAGTATCTCAAATAGAACAATGCGAGAAAGATAGAGAGAGATAATATTTTTTTCTTTTATGTAATGAGTGTTTTGTCTACGTGGAGAGGAGTCCACAAGAGGAGAGCCTGGAAGTTGCGGTACTTTTTAACAGAGAATTATTCAATATCAAACAACTATGGCAAAAAATTACTCAAAAATATAAATCTAAAACGCTTGAAAAATGTATAATAATATAATAAGATGATTTTTAAAAGATGTGAATTGTCATTTGTCAAACAGACTTTTTGTTGAATATTGCAGTTTCCATTAATAGCAATACACTGTTATGATAAAATGTCTAAATCGTACAATGCGTCAATAACTGCGTCATTTAGATTTATATTAATCTTATGTTTCCCTCTGTAAATCTAAAAGATTTATTAATAATGAAATGTTATACTGAAAATCAAGACTATAGCACTGGTTTAGTTAATTCTGTACATTAAATTCTAACCCGGTCCCGGGCAGGCATTTATTTAGTTTAGTTATTTAATTTATACGTAGATTGTTTCTACATGTTCGTTTATATGTATAATTTATCTAACATGGCGCCGCAAGCTGCGGGCTTTTAAATCGTTTCACAACCTCTCGTTTATTTTTTCTTTAAATAAAATAAGTTTTTAAAAACTGGCTGATTACCCCGTAAATGCGGCGCGATGTTCCGATCAACGTTAATTTCATATTAACAAAGAGCCTAGTTCGTTTTTTTTTTAATTTACAATAAAACTCTTAACTTCATTCTTTATTTATATACCTCTATAATCCAACTTAACATGATATTTATAAATCCTATATTTTGGCACTAACATATCTAATTAAACATTGAAATACTCTTAAAACTTTTCTTTTAATAACCATTTCGAAGACGAATTAAGTAT
This sequence comes from Baronia brevicornis, assembly GCA_031353405.1. Taxonomy (NCBI): domain Eukaryota; kingdom Metazoa; phylum Arthropoda; class Insecta; order Lepidoptera; family Papilionidae; genus Baronia; species Baronia brevicornis. The sequence goes on along the minus strand of JASFAT010000289.1, from coordinate 114,356 downwards.
TACGATTGAAAACATACAACATCAATGAAATAAATATAAAAATAAAAAAGAAACATGTCAACTACTCTGCTAGGTAAAAACATGTAGTAAATAAGGATAATGATTTTAATGCTATTATTTGAGCATCACACAGTACAGGTCAACCCAATTGCTGCGGGATAAACAAATCTCTTTTACTAATTAAGATATTCGATTAAAATGATTTAACATGCAATCATTTTAAATTATAAATCAACAATGTAATAATTTAGAGATAAGTATACAATATTAATTAAAAACATCGTGGCCAAATTAACTAGATAATTGTTTCTATAAAATTATAGAAATTATAGGAACTGAAGAAAATACATGAAGATGAATGATCTAGTTTATCACTATTATTAGTGAGCTTCCTTATAGTTTATTTAATTTTATAATTCCGTAGCCTAATACAAATAAGGGACACAACACTCACTAGGCTATGACGACATCTATGAGACTGAAGTAAGGAACGGACATAGATAAAGACGTGAATAAATGTTACCTTCATTAAACGATACTATTATATATTACTTTAAAGTTTCTAAAACTACATTACGTGCTAAGGGTAGAACTACGCGAAATATGAAATAACCTCACTCTGTAAGAATTTTAAGCAATTTTTTTTTTAAATCTTTCTTTAGTATTTTAAATCTTCAACATTGTGCAAATAAATATCTTACAGTGAGATTATTTTCTGTATAATAACATATGTGTGAGAAAGTAGAATGTATATATTTTTGTAGCTTAAAAATTGCCTACTCAAAAAGAATAGTTAGAATATATGTTAGAATAGTTCTACGTAGTAGAAGCGACATAATTAATTACTCATTCATATATTTATTTATAAACTCACATATTCAAGTAACAATTTGTTTTAAATCAAAAATAATTTTCATATATTATAATATAACGGTGCCGTACACACTGCCTCTGTTTTTTTTTAATATAACTGTTCCGTTTATTATAAGTATAGTTGGTCTTAAAATTATTTAAAAAAACCATCGAATCTAAATATTTAAGACTTCATAGTACGATATATTATTATGATTAATTACGTTATATTAAAGAGAACTTTAGCGAATTAATTGCCTCTTTTAATTTATTACAAACAAATGTTTACTTTTAAATTTCAATATTATTTGTTTGACTATAATTTATTACTATCTTTACTTTGGTTCCTTTTATTATGTTGACTCTGTATCAATTCCTTTAATGTAAACAATTCCTAACGCGAATTGTAACACGTTTACTGAATACATAATATTTAATTAGGTTGTTTAAATTGCGTATCAGTATGAGTCTAAATCCAAATCAAATGAAACATAAAATTTAAACTACACTCGTAAGCTATGGTGGTACTTACAATATTTGATCCTTTATGCTATATACATTACTTAAAACCCTAGGGTAATGTCATCGCCAGTGATCCCTCATTTACTTTTATAAAGGATGCTTCGTAACTCTCGTTTAAAATTTGTCGTCTCAAATATTCCCGTCAAATCGATTACTGATTCATTCACCAAAATAATTTATCTTCATATGTTTATTGATAAATATTTGTTTACAATTACAGTACATATTTAACATAGTATCATGTACATATTTAACCATATATGTTTCGCATATTTAATCGATTTGTAAATTTTATAGTCAACTAATGAACCAAAGTAAATCCCATTACAATCGAGTACACGCCTTCCATTCATTTATCAGAACCATTTAAATTACAACGTTAACCACATTAATTAGAAATATAATAATATCATTTTACAAATTATACTCGACAACATTTATCTGTATAACTTTCTAGTTAACATCACAATCGTTTTACAATAATTAAATACGTTGGACTTAACTAGGTTATGTAACACGTATTAAATTTCTTATATTTACCGTCTTTCGACATATTTAGTGAAGACGTGTGCGTTCGAACCACGTAATTAGGTATATTATTATAATAACTATAGTTACAGCATAATCTAAGATTACTTCTCTCATCAGTTGATAGCCCCTTGATGAAGTCACGGGTATCACTGAACGATGATATGCGGCGCCGACAACAGTACGGCTACTGTCGCGATGATTGTGAACAAAGTGAATACGAAGAGGCAGAACCTGAACAAAATATAATTCATTGTAATATTTGTTTATAAACGGTTACAATGTTTCTGCAGGTAATCTGTCGTCATAAGCACGAAGCATTCACGCTGAACCTCTTAATGAAACATTTCTTTAGTAGAGAGTGATCATTTGAAGTTATAATATATTTAGGAAAATAAAATTTTACACACAATTTCTAAATAATATGTGCTTAATAATATGTGTTAACGTAGGTATGTCAGTGAGTATCTTTGCCTAACCGCTTGTCCAGTATTTATGGTATTGGTACACGGGTATGCGACGCCGGCCTCCTAAGCTACTACCGTATCACTCCTCGTCTTCCGTTGCGCTAGTATCATATCCCTATAATCCTGTCTAAATCCATCTTTTCTTTAGACTGCCTTATCATTTCTTCTCTATCCTTTTCCCTTCCTCTCCGCCAATCCGCAAGCGTCCTGATCTTCTCGGGATCGGGCTCCCCCGGGTACTATAGTGCCTTATCTCAGCATGCGGGGCTCTGCTGGGGCTGACCTCTCCCTCCCTTGCAGCTCGTGGGATTCACTATGACGAATAATATAGATATACCTAATTCGTTACCTGACGAACGGGAACCGTTTCGCTACGATGAATGTGAGAAGAAGGATGGATGAGTGTGGAGGAAGCAAGGAGGGTGTGTCGGGGTCGTAGCGAATGGAGATCTGTAGTCTCTTCCTAACCCTACAGGGAGACAGGCGTGACTATATGTATGTATGTATGTTAACGTATGTTTGTGAAGATTGACAATGCTCGACATTGGTAGACTTAATCGCTTTTAAATTCGTAGACCTAAATAGCAAAGTAGTATAAGATAAGAGCTAAAAGTTCGAGCCCTGCATCAGGATAAGGAGTTTGTTCTTGTCATTTATTTTATAATGATACCTATGAAATAGAAAAATGTAATGTAGGGCTATGAGTGTGAAACATTTTATGGTGTATATAATGATTACAATAAATTAGTCATAACGTTTATAGGATCGACATCTATTTGCGTACTCGTCTGTTTTTTTTTTTGTTAATTACATAATGATAGATGTGAATGTATATTATATTTATAGTGATTATAAATATAGTATATTATCACTATTCTAAATTTAAATTAAATCGAATGACAACCGACTGAACCAAAAAGAATCGAACGTAACTCAGTTGCACTTATAAACACATAGTAATTTTACAAAAAAAATTTTACATAAGTATCTATTGTATGTTACTCATTCATAAATTTTAATTAAATGCTTACCTATCAACAACCATAGCAGCGAATTTCCAATCACTTATTAATTCCGCCTCCTCATCTGCTTTCTTCATCCTTGCAGTGATAAACTGTAATTCACGTAGAATAAGGTGAAGCTCCCGGTGGTGGGTGCCTAGTCCTCCCCCGACGTCTTCCATGGTGGAAGGGCGAACAAACGACCGGCGGAAATCCGTGCGGAAAATTGAACACCTATAGAAACAAAGTCTAACTAATGTAAACCAATAATTTAATTTAATTTGCTGCAAAAAATATGCAATAAGAAATAATTATGAATCCTTTGATTGATGAAATAATTTTAAAGTGCAGGTCAAGAACAATTAAGTTATATTTTTAAAAGTTGTTAAATATATGTACGAAACTATTAACTTACCAAAAGATCAACTTTTATAAATTTATTAAGAAACATTAAAGATGGATTAATTTGTCAATTTCGTCGCAAATGTATGCAAACCTAATTAGTGTTACAACTGTCAATCTTACCTCTACGCAATAAATTCTGCCGTGTTTGTGTTGACCACCGTAAAACAACGAGCAACATGATAAAAACGATAGTCAGCGCAGAACAAAGTATACAAGTGATATTAATACGTATTGATTTTTCGCCAAAACTTCACAATAGATATCCAGCTCATCGTTCGAAAACGTATAAGAATGCGAAAAACAAAAGTAAACTATAAACAAAAGGAAAAGTACCCGGGTCCTAAGTTCCCCGTTGACGCAGTACTATTGGGCGGTGGTGGTGCATGTCTGAAATCGTCGTCGATATCGAGCACGTTGGCCAACAGCGATTTGGACGAACGCTCCTTTAACTCTAACTCCCTCATTCGATTCGACATCATTATTGTTTTCCTCGTTATCTTCTTACCCGGCCTCGACATTCGCAATATCCATGGCAGCCATTGTAAGAATACTGTTTTAATCTGCGATAATATTAGCATTATCAATATTTAGCATATATACACACATACACATATAGCACTTTATACCCAATGTATTTTTTTTTCAGATTCCAGGCAATTACTTTATTTTATAAATGAATATTTATTAACCGAGTGCGGGCTCAATGTTATAATACTGACAAGTAAACTTACCCATTGTGGCATTTCATGTATATCTGCCGTTCTGTGATGATAGTTTAATACCACTACTGTCAGCACCACAGAAGACGCTACCATGAACATGATGCAGTTGAAGTATGTCCCTGTCATTCAGAAGATTAAATTGTATATTTTTATATTTACTCGTTACTTAACTTTGCCAGTAAGAAAATAAATAGTGAATAAACATGTTCTATAAATATCATATTACCATTATTATGACTATAACATATATTAAATTACATAATAGGAGTTTAAATATGTCATTGCCGTTTTAGTGTACTGGTCAATTGTATTAAAATTAAATCTATATGATGTCAGAATACAGGATAAAACTTTTTTCGGATGGACTGTTCCTGCCAACTAAAAACTGGTGTACAATGATGTACAAATTTTTATTTCATTTTCATAATCTTATGTTATTATCAGTTATATTGTTTAATTGTGGTGACGCTTTATACAATATATGAAATGTCAGATTTTTAAGTGAATATATAAAACTGCATATATTCTTTCAAAAGCTGTTTATTCAATCAAAATATGCTCCATTCGCTTCAATACACTTTTCCCAACGAGACTTTAAAGCTGTGTAATAGATACCTATCTTAAAAAAATTCTTATCTTTAGAATCAATAAACTCTGATATCGAACTTTTCAAACTCTTCATTTTCATATTATTCAGCTCGTAAAAACAGATCTAAATGTTTAAAAAAACGAAAGTTGGTTTTCGAGAGATCCGGTCAATAGGCGGGGTGCTGCAAAACTTAATATTTCAATTAATTTAATTTCTTTGTTTTTATGCGATATAAAGGCAAACGAGCAAGCGTGCCGCCTGATGAAAAGTAATTTCATATTTTAACTCCTAATATTTTTGATTTGAAAACAAATACTACTATTTACATTATTTTTATTTATTATAGTGCTTATAAAATTGAAATTATTATCGATGTCTTATGAAACATTCTAAGCTACTTTACAAACAAGTATTTCATGCATTTAGTGCGTTTGGTTTACGAAACTCGTAAATACAATCATGCATTTTATATATTCCTCTTAATGGAAGGACCTACACTTATGTTTGTATATTTTGTTTCATTATAAGTCAATGATTAATTTTTTAAATTTATAAACATATGTTATCACTTAATATATATTTTATAAATTTTAAATACATATATTAAGTATGAGTAAATAGGTCCTTTCTATAATAAAAACATTTCGGATGACAAATTATATTTATAGAAAAATCATAAGAAAGAAGGAAAATTTTAATATAACAATAAGTAGTGACAATATTGACAAAGGATTTTTTAATAATAATAATCAATAAATATATTAACGATAATCTAGGGACCAATACGTTGTTGCAAATTCCTTTGAAAATATTGTCATAAATTCGTAGTTAATTATTGTAAATTTACAGACAGACCAGGCAAAGTTTCGAGATCCGATGTTCGCGAGATACTTGGAGGCTGGACCCTCACTACCCGCATCCACTTTGAAGTTTTAATCACTGTTTCACTTTAAAACATGTTTTAAAATAACTACAAGCGAAACCATTTCTAAATAGCATTAAGTTATCTTGTAACTTGCTAGATTAGGAGAGTTGTGCTTTTAGATTTTGTTATTTATTTAAGGCTATTTATTAATCATGCTATAAGATATATGAAATCAGTAATAACAGATAAAAATCCTTAACGTTTTGAAAATAGCTTCTCGAGCTTAAATTAAAAATACAAAATAATCACTGAAAGGCAAAATTATGTATAACTAAAAGTGTAAAAAATATCCAGATATTTCAAGAGACAAGGGAGGGCCAAAGCAGATATAAAATGATAATTACAAGAAGATTCAATGCCAATTAAAAATTAAACTTTTTGAACACCAAGATTTCATAGCAAAAATTCAGAAACTATTAATAGCGCCACATGGAGTGGAGTACAGCCCTTTCATGTGGTAACAGGATTCTTAAAGAAGTTGCCGAAGCATAGAAATCTCCGAGGTGAGAGTGATATAGATACATATCGAAATAATAAGAAATTAATTTTTTTTTATTGCAGTTATTCAAGCAAAAACTGCAATCTATTTAGGTTTAGTATTTTTATAAATGCAAAGAAGGATATTTTTTAGTTTTCTTAAAATTATACGAAACATAAATAATATCCCTCATGCTTTTTTTATTTGTATGTGGGTTACTGCTATCAATAAAATTAATTGTTTAATATTTTGGCGGCAGACGCGTATCTCTCACCTATTAGGGGGATCGCCTCTGAGGTTTTAGTGATGACGTGTCCCACCAATAGAGAGAAAACAGTTTGCGACAGAAGAATTGTAACACCTGCAAAGATCAATATTAAATTCTATAAGAATAAACTGTTTTAAATACTGTTAAACCTACGCACAAAATGTTTCCATCCAGATAACTGCCATTGTCTGGATTTAAATCTGAATTCCTGTTTGTGTGCTGAGTCGGTAACAAGGGCTCTAGAAAAATCATAAACAAAAGAGAACGGAAATTGTTTTTATAGAATTTTAACTTTATATTTATTAATAAGGTAGTAAATTTATAATAGTTTTATTTGTTGACTTAGTCGTAAGCAAAAATATTGTTACAAATTTTAAACTCCCACCCTCCAAGTATCAAGGACACTGCAAACTTCATGATACTATTGTACGAATTAAAAATAAAAAGCAGTAACACCAAAAATAAAACAATACACATTTTGCACCATGGAATCGATTCCGTGTTCTATGGTGTACATAAATAACAGAAAGAAGATTAGCGAAATAATAAAAGATCATCAAAACTTACCTTCGTGATTCCATAATAAATAAATTAAGAATTATAATCATCAAAGTACTCAAAAGTACATGCCATGCGAAATAAAATGAATATTATGCTTTACAAATAAGTCAGTAGAGAGTGATATAAATATGTATATCAGCAGAATCCTACCGTTATCAATATTATATAATAAATAATAGTATATTTCGAAATATTGTTATTTGAAGTTAAAAAATGCAAAGGAAAAAAACACGAATGTATGGAGTTAAAAACATTTTTAACCTGTGGTAGATCACGATATCGATTCCAATATACATAGTTATGTAACTGTATAAAATCTAGATAGGTATTTTTTATTTTCGACTAACACAATTATGTTGAAAAGCAAACTTATAAAATCTTTGATGGCGGTAAATCTTGATATACAAACGAGTTAACATGTCAGTTTTTAAGTTAATATATATTTACATATTTTAAATGTCATTTACACATCGTCATGATTTATAATGTGATAATTAATATTTGTAAATGAAAAAAGTAATCATAAAAATACATAAGAAAGATGGTAAATGAAAGAAGAAATGAGTTAAAATAAAAGATAATGGGATATAGTGGGATGGGTTCGACAGGCAACGGTCCGGCGTGGATAGTGTACCTAACAGAGGGATTGCGTCGGAGACTTGCGGCAGAGTCTCGGCAACCAGGTTGAGGAACACCGTCAGCGAGAGAAGAATAGTGACTCCTGAAATCAAAGACATCGTTAACCCCATCGTGGGGAAACAAAGTAACTGAGATAACAATTTCTTAATACAAAATTTTTATTTTTCAAAAATTTTCCACATTTTTTTTTCTTTCTTTACCTTTGCGGTTATTTTCACAGAACTAGCAATGTACTGATGTACCTTCATATATTGCAATAACTTACCGAGACGTACTTATCTTTATTAAATTGAGACGGAATTAAAAAAACGGAACTTTTATGTTTTTAAATGGATAAAACAAGAAATAATAAAATAAGAATAAGAATAGCTCACATGCAACTGTAGCCTACTTAAATTCAATACTATATGAGATTTAATGTTAAGTCCTATATGAGATTTAATGTGTCGTGCTGCTGTTTAATTAATGGGAAGCAACGAAATATCGATAAGAAGAAAAGAAAAATAAAAACAAAATTATATATTACCTATATATAATTTTGTTTTTATTTTCAGAAACCAAGTTTTAAGACAAGGTTAGGGATAATAAATTTAGCACAAGTAATTGTAACAATTCAGTCAAACACGATATTATTAAGTGCGCAACTAAGGTCTCGCTGTTTGTCATTAGATGTATCCAGCAGTAAGTGTTGGTCGATTTTGACCTATCCAAAATCATGAACCAAGCTTAAACATACGGTAAACAAACCGAGCGAGAAAACTCCTCATTCTCATCATAGTAAAAAGTAAAGAAATCCACAAAAATATTTAAAAAGTTTAATTTTAATTAATTACATAAATAATTTTAAAAGTACCTACCAAGAGTTAATTTTTCCCCAGAGTCAGGCGGTAACGTAAATCCCAGAAGTGCCATGGAAGATATCAAAACACATGGTACTATCAAATTGAAAAAATAGTACAACGTCCTCCTTCTGATCATTATAGTAAAAGTAACGTCGACATATGGCTCAGGGCAACATGCGTATGTGATTGTGTTCTTTTTGCCGGGCATTCCTGAAAGTATCAAGCACCTCGATCGAATATTAAAGATAGTTAAATATTAATACAACACATACATACATATATTTCAATGTCCAAAATAAAGAAAGTTTTATGTATAATAAAAAGAATGTTTTAAGTGTAATAACTATATCAACAAAACAACGGAAAATACTAGCCAACACTATGATTTATTTTTTGCAATTCTTTTAGATCTCTAACCTTTATATCGCATTGCAAACAGGTCGCTAAGACTCCATTCGTTGGAATTTACTAAAGACAGCCGTGCATTGAATAATAACGATTTTAAACAAAATAGTTGAGATATTTTTATGTTACAAGCGAGTCGGTACAGGCTACGGCACATTAAACTATACTATAAATATAATGAAGATCTCTGTGTGTGTAGTGCACTATGCACGCTAGGCCCTATTAAAAAAGGCATTTTCAGCATTTATTATGTGAAAAAATATATTTTTATGCTTACCTATTAAATACCACTCTCCGTTCGTAATGAAATCAGATAAATCACCACCTGCTTCATCTTTTAGCACCAGGTCCAACTATTAGGATGAATCAAATGAGGTTAAACAGATAAAAGATTAAGTTAGGATAAACATTGTCTATACACATGCACATGCAATCATAATTAGGCAAACGGTACAAAAATTAAATCTTCTTGCAAGTCCACAGAAATTTCCTATGACATTCACTAATTACCTCATTCTTTTCTTTTAAGTCATAATTAAACCCATGTGCAAATGAAGATTTTACATAAAAAACCTTAGTATTATTTTATGGCGACTGAAGTTTCTGTGCATATAATATAAGAAACAATAATTAAGTTTACTACGCGATTTAAGTTCAACATTGAAAATAATCAGTGTAAAGGCATAGAGTATCGCACTCACGTTAAATGAACGTAAAAACTCAGAATGTTTAAAATATTGTATAATCTTCTTCTACATCCACTCATGTCTTCAATTAAAAGTATGAAATATCCTAGACATATTTGATCGTGCTTTCTAGCTCTACAACGTATGTTGTCATTATCAAAACTACACATGAAAAAAAATTAAAACTTACGACAAAAGCTTTAGACGGACTTTTTCCGCCAACTTAAATCACTGACGTTGTGTCTTTATTTAATCATCATAATCTTATATTATTATCAATTATATTGTTCAATTGTGGTGGTGTATTTTACAATATATTATATAATAGTTCGATTAAGACTTATAAGTAAAGTGATATGAAATAAATGCATGTATCGTGCTTTTTAAGTTAACTGAAAAAGTCTATAGAAGGTTTTAGTAGAATAGCCACCATTTTATCAAGACGTAACATGACAAGCTGACTAGACACTTTACTTGACACGGGCATAGTTTTAACTAATTGCCATCAAAAAAAGAAAAGATAAAAAGGCTTCAGACACGCATATGTGCCAATAAAGCGTTAAGAACACAAAACTTTCATTATATAAATTAAAAGATGATTACAATTAAAACTACTAATTTAAATGAACATATGAGACATATTATTAAGGAATTAATAAATGACATAGAAGCAGCAACAGGTTATAGAAAATTATTATTATAAAATAACCACTGCCTAAAAAATCAATAAACAGCACATTTTAATTAAGTACTAAATTTAACCAAAAAACTATTAATGAAGAAATCATCATCATCATCAGGCATATGGACAGTGAACACTAAAAATAAATATTGATAAATTCAAATAATTTAAAACTAAACAATAAATGTCATAAAATTACAAGGAAATTAATCGTAACAATCACAAGGACATTTAATCGTAACAAACGACTAAGTTTAAATTGAGAAATATAAAATATTAATTACATTTGTACAATATGAAAGATGTTTTAAAATGTAGTTTAACGATAATGGCGAAAAGATTCGAAGCGTTAAATAATGATTGTTTCTTTTTTGTGAATGGAATATTGTGATAAACAATAGATTTTGCCATCCGCATCAATTCTGACTTGGCCTAAAAATCATTGATAGACAAGATAAACAAAAGACTCATTTCATTTATGTTCTTATCAAGCGCGAAAGATCTCTTAAAAGATAATATTCTTATTTTAAAAAAACTCTACCATTGTATCAAAATATAAAAAAAATATATTTGTAAAATTTAAAATGGAACCCTTGCAACCCTTGATTGTGTAAGATTTATACCGAAAAGAAAAACAGATATAAATTTGTTTTTTTTTTTTAATTTTACCTGATAATTTTACCTATCTTAATACAAAAGTAAAATTTATAAATGTACAAATAATTATAAAAGACTAGTACAAAAATTTAAAATAAAACTTTTAAAAACACAAAGGACGACCATGTATGTGGGTAACAAATAAAACTAGAAAATTCATTCCACACACAGCGCAATAGTTCTAGAGCATACAGGTTTTGAAAAATCAATCGCAAAACCCGGACGACATTCAATATGTATTCACAATTATCCGAAAAAATTGAGTAAATGTGAATACTTTATAAATACAATATTTCGTTTTACCCTTTAATTTACATTTTTAAACGAAAAAAAAATCGTCTGGGTTTTACACGTTAACATTTTTTAAAACAAAAGCTATTTTTGTTTGCATAATTTGCATTCACCGATAGCTCTTGTTTTTTTTTTATACTTTAAATGAGTAAGTTTTAAAATTTTAGCGTATTAGCGTAGAAAATCATATATTATTTATTTTTTTATTTTAAATAATATGCTCCAGTGTGATGACTTTTGCCCCATGCAAAATAGTACATACAAAACTTTTGGGATATGCATATCCTTCTGGTTTCTCACATGGTTCCCTTATTTCGAATCAGCACATTTCTTATACTTATACTTTATTTGTGATAATAGACAATAAAAAAAATTTCCAACATTTTTATATAATTATTTATTTATATGTATACTTTAATGTCCAATACGGTTAAAACAATTTATTCACTTTATGTGTTTTACCGTTCAATATATCAAAAGATATAAAAGTTAGTAATCCTTTTTACATATACTTTTAATTAGATCATAAGATTATAATAAATATGCAAATCAATTTCTATTTCCAACTCCTGAGGCTATACCTGATTGCCATCGTAGGTCCAACTACCGAACTTCATGTCACAGTGTTGGTCGTCGAAGGGGAACCAAGTGATGTCTATCTTGCATGTGCTCTTGAATATGCCCGGGGGCACGTACAGACAACTGCCGTTGCTTCTGACCACCACGTTCGTCTGGTACGTCCCGTCAAAACCCTCGTCAGCACTATATCAATAAGATGACCGTCAATACTACACTCAACATTTAGTCAAATACCTTTACCGACACATCGAAAGATATATTAATAACTTACTCGATTATATCAATTATTTACCCTTTATTATAAAATAGAAGTGCGCTATCCCTTAAATGATCTAACTGAACATGAATACTACTATATGTATTGTCCCTCGCGCTTAATTCAATGGTTTAATTTCTTCCACATTCTTACTCAATGTTAAATAATAATAATGGTATCGTATTAATTTACAAATTTCATCAAACATTCAGAAACTCCTTAAATTTTATGAATCTGTAATTATTATAGTTTTAATAAGGTTTCAACGCACATTTTGCTTGCCGCCCTTTCAGAATAAATCTGATATACAAAAGTTGATCAAATTTGATTTGAAGAATTTAATTAAAGTTTCTTCTGAAAGCTTTCCAGTCTAAGCCAATACTAAAAAGAATTAACGAATTGCTTACGAATTAAGTAAATCCGCACCAACTCCCATAAAACCGTAAATAAATCCGAAAGCTTTCTTTAATCAATAAAGAAGCCTAATTCCGGCTAAATTGTTTTATAGCCCTTATAATTAAATTCGCTCAGAAGAATTGAAATATCCAACCTCAAAATTCAATTAAAAAGTATAAAAATGAATATACTGTACAAATACCTACTCAAAAATTATTTTATTGGTATATATAATAAAGAAAGATCAAAAAGAAAGAGAAAAAAAATATTTATGTGATTTACTTTGTTTTATATACATTATTGTTTATTTCGTGTTGTATTCAAAGCGAGAAAAAAATATATAGCATTTTTATCTATAAATTATTTTAAATTTAATAGTGCTCAGGTTTTATCTGGGACGATTAATAAAACTGTGTAACCAGTTGTAAAAGCATATAATACTCTTACTACTGACAACAACAGAAAACATCCCTTCGCTTTTTCAGACTGAAAAGATGTTTTTCTTCTACTATGACAATGAAAGATAAAAAGCCTTTTCTTCCTTCATTATACAACTGATATTGTCTGAAAAGTGAAACGATGATTGTGGTGTTTCAAATCAGCGACAAGCATGCCATGTACGTTTAGTTCCATATTTATGTGTGGCAACACCAAGTAAATGTTGACTAATTTGTAAAGTCAATAACGGGTACTTAAAAATAGATGTAAGTACCAATTATTTAAGCTGTTAGCCTTCTTACTGTGTTGTCACACTATTGAAAATAATTTCCATGTTTGATCTGCTTTTAAAATTAATAAAGCAAAATAAAATATTTTTAGTAAAATGCATGCATATATAATATTATTTTATTTATATAAATGTAACATGAAATTATTTATAGTTTTTATAAATGTTACAAGATTTAAAAATTGTCTAAAGAATATTTCATAGGGAAACCTTAGTATATAACTTAGTTTCGAACATAGATATACATATTATAACAGAAACAAAAAATACTTTTACATAACTAGAATTCTTGTTTACTAACCGAAATAAAAATAAAAAAAACATAATTTGTTAGGAAAAATGGTTCACATCAACAGCTAAGCGAAAAGATATGTAAGTCATTATCTTTATTTGAACTGTTAAATAACGTTAGCCGCTGTTTATTTCTTCGAAAATTTGTGATAGCATTCCAAAGGAATACAAAATTAACTTTTAGTTTTCCCTCATATAATATATGAAAAGCTAATTTTTTTCACAACTCATTATTCTGTGCCCGTTTGTAATTGTTATGAAAAGTTGAGTTTCAAATTCTTCCACCATCCATTCTTCGGTGAGCTGTAAACTTAAAATACAAGTACATTTATACTACATTCAACGGATGTTTTCTGTGAGCTCTGTTTGGAGAGAATCTAGAGTGAAATGTAAATTCTAGTCTGTTTTCTATCTCGTCGTACCGGCCACAACTAGTTTTAGTGGTATGTTAAAAGAATCTCTTAATGAAACAGTAAAATAAACGGTCATTTTTATTCTTTTATACCCGTCTCGGTAGTTATCGCTGTTCCTCAGTGAATATTAAATTTTTCTTTTATTGAAATAATATTTTATTATTTCAATAAAAGGGCACCGACTGAAATTATGTCGCTGAAATTTTCCTGATAGACATATAAAAACATAATATCCAAATTAATACATAAATAATAATATATGTGAATAGGTTAAAATGTTAATTTATATCGTGTGTGATAAATGTACAGTAGTAATTGGTATGTGAAATACCAATTACTACTGTACATTCTAGATTCAATCATGACCAAAAGTGTATCATCGAGAAGAATTCCAAAGTCTTTATCAATCGATGAAAATAAAATGAAAACACTAATTACATACGCAATTAATTATAAAATTACACATAAATGCTTCATCTATTTCAACGAGCGGCCAGGTGCTTTATTATTGCGATGGAATGTATCATCTCTTAATATATTCACCTGCTCCGCCATGCAACATATTCCGAGCAATTGTTTGCAATAATTCCCATCATTGAATTCTACTGAAAAATTTCTTCCTTACAACCTAAATAAGGTGAGCTTACATTATATACATTACATACATTTTACATATACTGAAACCAGCGACCTTCAGCGGTAATTAGAGACCGATACGACCTTCAAGAAAACAAATCTATAAAAAATTTCAGGCAGAAACTTTTTATAGATTTGTTTTTACCCCCAACAATAGCATATCTATTCTAGCATTTATTTGCATTGAACCTTTGTAAATATAAATATGAATAAAAAATATCTGAAAATCGAATCAAGATCACTCAGGTTTACTTTTAGAGAGTACAAAAATTACACAGAAATTTTAAAAAGCTTAAACTTAACAAGTATTCCCCCAGTCCTGCGAAACAAAAGAAGACAAAACAAATTATTTACGAACGGAACCACAAAGAAAATACTCGGAAGATATAAAACCGAAAGTTTGACAAAAGAAGTATACGGCATTAACAATTGAGGCAACGGCAAACCAAAATCGCCGCAAATTCACTACAATAGAAGTATCCTCTCGTGTAGTATTCATGAATGGCGGACGTGTTGCTGTATGTAACCACTCCGATAGTTGGCGGCCCGCCAGCAAATCCGTATTAACGTGACCACATGTTACACCGAAACGAAATGTCGTAGTAACGTCAAATATAAACAAAGCCTTTTCTAACACTTATTTTAACAATATGCTAAGCATAAATCTTCCCTATCACTAAAGTATTTTCGTTTATTAAAAACCATTTAAAGATGATTGTTATATTAAGTTTTACAAAGTAATTTCATCGTACCTACTAAAGGCAGTCTCCGCCAAAATACCCAACCTGCTCCTGCAAAGAAACTGGATGCAAATGTTAGTGTTGCCAAACGTGTTGCGGAAAGTTTCTCGGCCGAACTATGGTGAGCTATTAATGGCAGGTTCAAATTAGAATGTTTATTTTACATATGATGACGCGAAATATTTTTTGTAGTTAACAGCGTTTCATTTGTTATCTGGGTATAGAAACACGAACACTTTATTTGCTTTAAGCATTTCAACACATATCGGCTTGCTTCTAGTTTCATCATCATCGTCAGCCTAGGGTAATACACTAATATATATATATATATATATATATATATATATATATATATATATATATATATATATATATATATATATATATATATATATATATATATATTCTCTCTACCAGCTAGTATGATAGTATAGTTTCTATTGATATTAATATCATTGGTTCATGGTATATGGATTCGAAGATGTTAATGCTGGTAGCCTATTGGCTTTAACGGTTTTATCGAATTCAGGGTCCAGGCTAGTAAAATATAATTGGGAATCTGCGCAAATCGCAGACTCCATCGGCCTGACGCTGTGTTGGAAGTACACATATGTTTGTGTGCTGATTTTAAATTCGTCATGACTCTACGTTAAACATGTAGGGGAGGATTGAACTTTTGTAACTATAGTCCCTATTACTCCCATAGACCCTAAGGTCTAGGGGGTGAGAAACGACCGGGTACGTGAGAGAATCTCGTGTAAGCGGCCGGCGTAGAAGTGTTCCCTACTCTACGTGCTCGGCTAGAGCCGGGGTGCGTGTGAGTGTTGGTGTCGTGAGTGGATCCGAATGACGTTGTTTCGTCGTCCGGATCCTTTAACACGTTGCGCGGGTTGGTTCATGGTGTGAATTCAATGTTACTAAGTCAAAAGCGGTCAGTTTATTCCAATGATGGCTCAAGACCGCAAAGACAGTAAACTACCTGGTGGTATTTCTGAAACCTGTAAGTGGTTTAAATCCGTGTTGTCAAACCCCTTATCCACTGATGACAATTTTTGAACAAATAGAATAGAATTTAGCATTTCAGTAAATATTTGGGGAGTTCTACGAAAGGTCGAAAACAAGGTTATGTATGTATGCAATAAATTGATTGTTAGGTGGCTTAAATTCAATTTGGTAACCAGCATTGGATACATTTGCCACATAATTCAATTATACTATAAATGTATCAAATATACAAATTCAAAAATAGCAAAATTATATTTGTTTTTCCTTTTTCATTGTTATGGGAACATCGATTGAAAGCTGAGCAAATCAGAACCTAATATCAAAAACTTTATCAAGATACTAAAACATATTTTTCTTATATCTTTGTAACGAAGCATATAAGATGAATGAACCGTCCGTGGCCTGAAATCATGATTAACGAGTTAGTATGACCACATATAAATCACTGATAATTTGTGAGGTTTTGCGCGCTTAAAATATACCTAAAAATCTGGCTCGCCTCCAACAAGACTGTTCGAAACGATACTACTTTTATTACTAGCCATTTAAAAGTATTATCATCGCTTCAGTGATATAAGTCTTGAAAATACTTGCCGTATGTTACGAATTTCTTACTTTGAAAACACATTTTTATAACTACCCGTTGTGCGTTAAATTAGTTTTTCAGTGGTAATTTAATGTAAACTATCATTTGGTTATTTTTTGAATTTAAACGATCCTATATACACTCCTTTGCAAAAAAACGGGCGGGCACCTTACAGTCAATGGCATGCCATTAGCTTAGACGACTAGAAATTTCTTTTTTAGAATTTTTTTAACACTTAAATCCTAGAATCAATGTTTTAGTCGATGTAAATAGAAATCCGTGTGATAAAAATTAAGGCTACAAGTATTTTATGGTACTTTAATAAAAAAGACATATAAAATAAAAATTAATATTGAGTACCTTGCAGCAATTACGGCATTTAATCGTCTTTTTCCAGGCTTTTGATGATGTCCTATGGAATATGTTCCCACTTAACCGAGATTACACATTGTTGTTTTGATGATGGAGAGATCGTTCTCGCCTTTTTAGGAGGTCCCAGACGTGCTTAATGGGGTTAAGGTCGGGGCTCCGCGCTGGCCAGTCCAAACAACGAATACCAACCTCTTGCATATAAACACCTACATCGCCAGAACGGTGGGCCCGATCATTATCATCCATATAAATGGCATCTTCACCGATTACAGTCAGTGCGAGTTGAGAATGTTGAATGTTATGTAAAAGCACATTTAGTGAGCCATTTTCAATTAATACTATGTCGGTGCGATAGTTGGAACTTACGCCCGACCATACCATAACAGATCCTCCACTATATGGGGGTGATTTCTTTAAAACACACGTCAGCATAGCGTTGCCCTGGTCTTCGTAATAGTCGCGGGCTATTCAGTTTCCAGTTACCTAGTGTCCTTGATAGGCAATTTCTAGTAAACCTCAATCAAGCCATACGCTGCTCACGGAGTAACTTGGGGGCCCGTGCTGGTCGTCAACTACGTATATCAGCCGCTAAAATTCTCCTCCTCAGAGTCCATAGGCTAACTTGTGTTCCTCATACCTCTTCAAAGTTTCTTTTGAGTCTATGTAACTGCATTTACGGTTTCTCAGCGCCTGAGCTACTAAAAAACAGCCGTCTCATGGTTTTGTGCAACATTTCCTATGCAAATTCATCTTTGCAATGGAAATCTCTGTTTCTGTGTTTGTGCACACACTTAAGGCACTTGAATGTATGAACTTTGCAGTTGACACTTCTGGAATTTTCCAGAAGACGTCAACTTTGCCGAATCGTCTAGGATAACATCATTTATATTAAAACAAAATTATTAGTGCCTATAATACATTTAACAAAGCAACATTTCGCTGTTTTCTACTTATAAATGTATTGATTTGAAATAAATATTCTACAGTGTAATTTCATGTTATAATGAGGCAAGCTCAACTATAATCGCACTCATTAAAGGCTTATATTACGAATAGAAATTCGCTTCCGGTACTAAAACGTTAACTGTGCTGGAAGCTAATTAAATTGTCGACATTAATGTCCAAAATTTAACGTTAAACCTATTAATCACTTGAACCTTTGAAATTTTCCTCCGTAACTAAATATTTCAATGTTATTAAAATTCAGGCAGCTGATAGAACAACAGATGGTTAAAAAGAGTTAAAATTCTGACGGTACAAAAACAGGTGCATTATTACAATAACTACTCGATGGCATTAAGTCCGCCTGTTGTTCTTACTTTGTACAAAATTAATTAAAAAATAGAAATAAATGAATAATCTACTTTTGCCACCTTCGGGAAGGTTTATGAATTAGTACAACCATTTTAGTTATGTGGTTCAAAATGGACTATTTATGTAATTTAAAGGCATGTGTTTTCCGCTTATTCCTTATAAACACTCATTATAATTTATAAAACTTTAAGTCTAAAGTTTAAGAGTTTTAAAACTTTCAAGTATAATAACAATAGAAATGATTCTATTGTAATTAATACGTATACCTCCCATTAATTAGTAATACCTAATTGAATTTTCAATAGCTTATTTGCGTGACATTAAATTAAGGTTATAGCCATATGTTTAACTACATGAATTTTTTTTGTGTGTTTTAGACATTTGTGTGTTTGAGTGGTTTAGACAATTTTTACCATGAATTCCAGCACGGAAATTGAAGAGCCTCCGAAATGAAAAAGAACGTAAATGAAATAACGGACATGTTTCAAAATGTTATGTATAGTTATAAAAATAAAAGAATATAATAGAATTATATATAATTTAGCAACTGATTTGATAAGGGAGAATATATCGAAAAACATGAAATTTGAATTTATTTATTCTTTGTAATTTAATTAATATTGAACTAGAGCAATGCAGGCTGATGTAGCGACTATCAACGCAAGGTAGCTGGAAGAAACATTACGCATGTAACCGTAGACCGGGCCGGGTGGCATACAGCCTTGACGAAGGCTTATGCAAAACTATGGATAAAAAGGCAATGAAATATGAACTTTTAACCTTAATCAGTTGCAATACATACTTATTGAATGTTGTTAATTTATAGATAAAACTGGATATTTTATTTTTTTATTTTTATATATTCACGCCTATCCCCCGCAGGGGTTGGCAGAGACCACAGAGCTCCATCCGCTGCCATTCATCGCAGCGAAACGGCTCGTCATTGGTCGCTTTTCGCCCTCGTGAGAATCAGAACGTGGCGAACCACGTCGCCGTCATTTTTCGACAAATTAGGTATATTAAATTCGTCTTAGTGAATCCCATGAGCCGCAAGGGAGGACGGAGGTCAGCCCCAGCAGAGCCCTGCATGCTGAGGTAAGGCAGCATAGTCCCCGGAGGAGCCCGACCCCGGGACGATCGGCACGCTTGCGACTAGGCTCGCCCCTAGCCACGCATCCATTGGCACGGCAGACCGTGGATTGGCGGAGAGGAAGGGAAAGAATAGAGAAGAAAGGATGGGCAGGAAAAGAAATGAGGATTGGGGGGGTTACCAGACTCAGAAAAAACATTTATTTAGTCTGAGTTCTTGCAAAAAATATAAATAATAAAACTGAGCAACGATGTCTAAATTATTAATGTAACAATAAGATTTAGAGGTTTTAATATTAAGACGATCGAATACATAATATAGATATATATATATATATATATATATATATATATATATATATATATATATATATATATATATATATATATATATATACACACATGTAATCGTTTGGTTCATCATTTAAGGTTATAAGCGTCACGTACATTACAATAACTATACCCATATCGGTCTACAGTTAAACGACACTGTTAAAATAGTGTGTTGTATCAGCTTAGCAAGCTCTTAAGATGTAAGCTCGTATGGGTCTTTATAAGATATTATGAACGAAGCGCGGCCATTATAGAAAGATACAGTGTAAACAGCTTTTGTTGTTACCGATTACATCGCCAACAGCTGTTGTTGTTGTTATCAGCTGAGGAAAGGAGACTGAGCGAAATACTTAAGGTTTTTATATTGATATTCCTGACAAAATATATCTTTCGTTTCTGAAACTTTATGTACGCACATCGTTATGTGTGTAGTTACTAAAGTGATTTACGAGTATAAGCTGTTAAAGTACTAATTAATATTTGATTTTTATTTTATGGGATGGGAGGGCAAACGAGCAAGCGTGTCGCCTGATGCAAAACAATCAACGCCGCCCATAGACAACTGCGACACCGCAGAAGTCACGGAAGCGTTTCCGGCCTTTTAGGTATGTGTAGGCTCGGTTTTTGATTGATTAACATTACTCTGAAGCCATAAACGGCCTGTTATCCTTTTTTCAATTAAATTTTCAATCATTACACGAATAATTCTATACGAACATTCATACAACAGATCAACGATACCAGGACATTGTTTGACTTCTTCATAGTACATCGTTTATCAATCTCCGAAATACGCACACAAACAGACGGTCAATTATAATATTTTTTTTGTCTAGAAAATCAACCTAAATATTTATCGAACATTTATCGAACTATATTCTGAATTTTAATCCGATTCATTAACCGTAAAGGTATTGGTTTTCTAATTGCTATACCTATAGGAGTAGATAGATATCTAGATACCTGTATCTAGTTAAATCAAATAATGTTTGAAAGTAATACAGTAAAGGCCAGTTTTATCAAATTAAAAATAGTTTAATTAAATATATATTGATAATTAAATAAAATTATCCAACATAAAGTACTTTTTTCAATCTACATAACCTACATCAAAAATTACCTATTAAAAGAGAGTGTTAAAAATAGAACAACGAGAATTTTGTGTGATTCTCTTTTCACTTCTTTGCAATCCAATCGCTTCATCTACCTAGCAAGGTCGTAAGTATACAAAACTAGTTATAACATCTAGCTTTATATATTATTTATTTGATTAGTAAATGGGGTTACTATATGACAATAAGAAAATAAAATTTAAAAATAATTATTTCACTAATTTAATTTATTGTTAAAACACAGCTTCAAAACAATATAAAAAGTACTGAGATAGCTCATAGTAGGCCTTTAAAGCCAACCTTTAAGTCAAATAAACTTATTATTTATTTATTTTATTTCAACTATATACGCTATATACGCTATAACACATTCTGAATAAACCTTTTCATGTAGAACAATGGTTAAAGCAACAATGGTCTATTTGAAAGTTTTTGTATTATAATAACACTATTTAATCCTGTGTTTTCACACCATAGGTTAAAAGTTAAATGCGTACATAAAAATTACAAACAAAACGTTTTGTTTCATTTCCTTTGCGTTTATAACACGATAATGCGATGAAAATACTTGTTATATTATTATTTGTTTCTAAAATTAATAATTTAATAAATTCAAAAAAAATGTAACTGTGATGAGTTTGTTCTCATAATTAAAACTTATAAAACGGCACCCTGCTTAAGTACACGACATTCTAATCACTCTTCATTGTACACTTTTTAAAGTAAAAACTGATCAGAACGTTATAAGATTCAATTTCCATGTTATAACTACTTCGGTTATGTTATTCTAACATTAACTATTTATTTTAATAATATTCCTTTTTTACTCTTACACCCAAATATGACCTGAAGATGAAATATAAAGTTACAAAGGCTCAGAACAACACTTCCTCTCCCAAGGCGTAAACCATTGGAGTTCTATAATATGACATATGAATTTTTATTGTGTTGTTACAAGGATATAATAAGGTCACCCAAATTCTACTCCTGGGTATTGTACGAAGTTGCGAAGGAAGCAAATATCAGGAGATGGGCAACTACATAAATCTGAATATAAAAAACCAACCTGTGAACCTCAATCCGCCTGCCAAGTGTGGGATTAACATGTGACAACATATTTCATTTCAGGAAAGCCGAATGTCTAGCACTGGATTTTTAGTGCTGTAAATTTTCTTACATAATTTACCATTTTTACATATTTTTTCAGTTGTAGACGACGCATTATCGGCAATATTGATGTACCTGGACTCAAAGAAATTTACTTAAAAATGCTATATTGTCTTCCTCCACCAGTTCTTACCTATTGTACATCAACACATCTGGTTTCCACAGCTTGTTCGGAGTAATACGAAGGTCCTTCACACCACCAAACTCGCTGTCATTCCACCGCAAGTTGTAATCGTTCCATTCCTGTCACATAAACATAGCTAAATATAATAATAATACAAATATCCATATTCAGTTTATCTTATAAAATATTTTACATACCTAATTTGCCATTGCATTCATATTGATTGAGAGTTGCCTTTGTGATAAAATCAATTAATGGCACAATTAAGTATGTATCACTAAACAATCCAATTTTTATAAGTAAATCGTGTTAACGATTTTTGATTTTTTGTTTGATCTTATAAATTAATAAAATAATAATATTTATCGTCACCAACGTGGCTGGCAATATTGCCATATATATCCTTACAGTAATTCTCTAGGTAAAATGCAATTTACTTATAAAATTAGACTAAATAACACTTTAAGCACAGACAATGTGTGAAAAACTAGGATTTTTCAACAAACTTAACCATAAATATAATAGTTTTGCTATCTGCATATTTTTAAATTCTATAATAAATAATTCACTTATTATTAATCAAATGGATCATTGTATAAATTATCTGTGCCTATGCGCCAATCAATTATTTATTTAGTAATGCAAATCACAGTTATATAGATGCAATACATTCATATATTGAAATCATCACTTGTCATTTTTCTACATTTAAATGATTTTTAATAAATAAATATAAAAGCTTCGTGGAAAAAAATTCAAAATTAAGATGAAAGAATAAAAATTATCCCATGCTGAAATCATTTCAAAATAATTTATATGTCCGTTTAAAATCAATAAATAACTTGTAACAAATTTTAATTGACATATAAAATGTGAAATGAAAATCAATAACTAACCGAGAATACGGCTCGATAAGTTTCAAAATTGTTTCCAACAAATCATTACACACCAGACGGGCTATATAACTGAGACTCGGCTTCAAACAATAACCGACTACGCTATTTAGATAGCATAGTAACAAAACTGACTTAAGGCCATACAAAGTTAAGACCTTCTCCACTTATATTACAAAAGTTTGCCGTAACTTACGAGGCTTTATCTAAACCTGTTAATACATCAAAGTTTATACAGTAAATTAGTCATATACAAGTTATTTTTATAAAATCTGATATGAAATATGAGACTGCACCATAATACGAGGATGATGTTTTATTCTAACTAAATATAACCGATCGAATGTGTTACTACAATGAATCGTTTACAAATATAAAATAGTATTTTTTGAGTCCCATCTAAGATCGTCCTTTTTGAAAAGTTAATTTATTTTTAGTAAGGGTTTGTCATAAGCAATGAATATAAAAATAGTATAAAAACCTTAAATTAATTCATTATTAATCTCCAATGTGTCGGAGCACAGTTAGAACCAATCATTGATCTAAGATATGGACACATAGTTTATAATACATATATGTTTATATCAGTTTTGTATGAAACCATAAATGAACCTAAATTTAACTTTTTTGTGGTAAACATTTAAACAAAAGGTGGTAAAGAATATAATAGAAAATATTCTAAATGTCAATTAGTTATTAAATTAAACAAAAGTAATTCTCTTATAAAAGTAACCATTATTAAGAAAATAAATGATTATAAAATACAAAATAAAAGACAATTAGAATAATTTTATTTCTATTTAAAATTAACATGCTTTAAAGAATTTACTTAAATAAAGAACACTTAAGTACGTATGTAACAAAATTACTATTAAAACAACAACGTCTACAGCACAGAATAATTTTGAATATTAATGGATTATTGCAACAACAACACTACTAGCAAAAATCAAGCACTACAACACTATAAAATATTTCTGGACCTCTCAAGTTTTTGTATTGTACATCACTGCAGAGTAGCGACAGTGAACAGGCAAAGATCATGTACAATATGAGTTGCGATAAACGAAATGCATTCTGATATGTAGGTCTACAAATATTTTATCCAGTCTGTAAAATGTCTCCACTACGTATACGTGCTTTGGAGCATAGCATGCTTAGGATAATATAACCTTATTTATAAATACACCATCCTTTTTTGAAGAATTATTTCTACCTATTCAAGATTTTTTCAAAGATAAAATCAAGAACATGGGGATAACTACAATTTTTAAGGTCAACAATGCTGCCATATTGGTAAATGCTATAAGTATTTTTTCTTTTATCTGCCTATATAACATACCTTTATTGTTAAGAATAAAAATGCAAATCGTTTCTTTCGCATGCAAATCAAAAGAAAATGCGAATTTAATATATTACAACAGTAAAAGTATGTTAGTAAAGCAAAAGTATTTATCTTTTTTTTATATGAAACAAAAACAAAATAATCTCTTTTTTTATATAAGAAAAATCTATTGAATTGTTAAAGAAAATTATATATATTCTATGTAAGGTTAAACAAATAAAAATTTTTTCACCAAACTTATTCACAATCAATACCATTATGCAATTAATAATTAAATAAATTTTAAAGGTCATGTTAGTATTGTTTAAAATTTAAATGTTAATAAACGTAATGAATTATCGACCCATTGTCGCAAACCTCCCAAAACATTATCAATATAGCATTCCACGGCCATGCAAAGTACGGATAATTACTACAATCCAATTGTAGCCAACAAAAAATTTCAGCGAATTTCCGGTATGTGCATTACCAATTTACAGTGGTTTTCTTTTATGTCAAACCAAGGAAAGTGTGCATTTTTTTATAACTTCGACGATAAAATCGGCAAACATCCCTCACCAATATGATACTTTCAATTGACCACAGAGTTTCAGTTTAGTTCCCATGTATTTAACATTATTTAATTTTGTATTTAAATTGCCAAAGATAGATGTCGGCATGAATGTGTACTTTAATGTTTAATAGTTCTTTTATTTTTCTTTAAAATGGGCAACGTCAACCTTTAGTACATATTGTTAATGCATTGCGGTTTACACGGCAGTTGTATAACATTTCAAATTAAAAAAAGGATAAAAAAATACTGTTTATATCTAAAAACTATAGTTTAAAAATTACGATTCTTTTTCTAGCAAATAAGGAAAACAAACATCCTAAATACTTATTTTATTTATTGTATATAATGAACGTCATTTCTAAAGCCTGTCACTCATTTTATGAACTTAAAATTAATAATCTTTTGGTAATACTACTTTCCTCTTCAAAATTGCTTTTAAATGCTGTCAAATATTTTTTAACGCTAAGCGAATGTTACTCACTGTATCTGTTGCATACACTTTGTAACATGTACTCTAACATAAAAGTTATTGTAGGAAGATTATGCAGTATTTTCTACACTTACCTAAAATTTTCATTCAAATAATGCTTCACGAGAATCATTTTTTCGAAAACATAATCAAATAGTTGTTCAGTACTCAAAAACAAATACTAATCTAATTTGCAATCATTTGTATGGTTAGGATGCATAAAACAGGGACTACCAACTATTCTACTTGCATGTCTGGAAATCAACATAATAGCAAGAATACCGAGGAAAACTCACTAAACAACTCTGATACAGGTAACAGTATATTATCAAAACTGCCGCATACTCCACAATGCAATGCAATTTTCATAGAGAGAGACAAGAAAAATTAAGAATAGTTGTAAAGTATAGAATAGTTAAAAGTCAAAGAAAAAGAACTTAGAAAGTAAGGTAAAAAGTAAAGTAAGAAACGTAAGAAATTTTATTGAATGTTAATTTAGATTTGTTTTTAATCACACTTACCAATGACAGCCATATATTGGTTATAAGTAGTTGATTCTTCTCGTCCTATTTGGTTAGACGATGTCAACATAAACAGAGAGAAAGGGCGCAGTCAGTACAATGTTCTAAACAGCTGTGATTCCACACTCTCTGGATACAAAATATGAAGGGTCTTGGAGACGCGCGAAACGGTCTCATGCGGAAGAGCATTTCGCGTGCCTTCTTCTCACAATCTAATATTTATTAGGCGCAATGACGATACAACAATGTAACACTGACTCTCCATGCGACAGATTTGCCGCGAAAGCGGCGCCCTCTTGCCACTCCCGCCTCCTGTATCCATCACTTTTTAAAAAGTGCTGCAAAATACTGACGCGAAGCGGTAATAATTACGTCAGACAGTTTAAGAAAGTGCATCTCAAGTTTACTGTGCTTTAGCGTGAGAAATAAATGAAGAAGTCAAATTGTTTTGAAATATATATATAAAAGGTCGCCTTTACTGTCAGAGAATGCAAGGGCGGGACAGCGAAGGCACCAAGCCCGGCTCCTACCACTTACCAAGTTAAGCCAGACGTTTGTTGTCAGGATTTGGTTTTTCTCATCCTTATTTTGTTAAATGAACACGCGGCAACGCAAGAAGAAAACGAAAACACATAATGAAAATTACATCAGCTTAAACGTTAAAAATATTGAAGTCCTATTCACTTTGTACTTAAATGATGATCATACATAATACTTTTATTAAATATGACAGTGAACAATTCGCATTTAGCGAAATAAAAATTATAAGACGCATAACTTAGTCACATCAAAACCAATTGTACAACAAATATGATATTATACTTATCACAAAGCCCATTTCAAAAACGCGCCAGCAATCCGCATTGAGCTGAATGTTGTAAAGGAAAAGCAATTAAGTAGATTTCGGAATAGCACAATAGAGCTATGTGATGACTTAGACGATTTACGCTAATCATTGGAGCTATTTAGGAAACGGATTAACATGTAGAAATGGTAACGTAACCATCAGACGGTAGACGAAAATAAGAAAACAGCCGTTTTCACTTTATTATTTACAATAACGCAGTATTCACAAGATTGAATGAATAGAAGATACAAGTCGTATCTCGTAAAGAATAGTTTTTCTATGTATGTTTTTCTTAACATTTTTCAAAACTGCAAATTTGTAGTTGTGTAAATATTTTTTTATCAATAATCTACATTTAAAAAAATAACCCACACATTTCTCAATGCCTTTAGTATTACAGATTTCTATGGGTAGCGTTGATTGCTTTCCATTAGGCATGATTTATTTGTCATATTTAACACTTGATTGCCTAAAACATCATTTTACCTGATTTTTAATTTCATTTAAAATACATACAAATATAAACTTTCCTTCTTTTGACACCCTATAACTATGTATATATTGTTTAATATATATTTGTTTAATTTTCTGCGTGATCACAACGAATCTGAGGGGCGCGAGAGGAGTATCAATTTGTAGCCTGGCTCTTGAGAATTATTAGTCTTCGTAAACCAGGCAATTGGGCCCTTTTTAACGTTTACTAACATTTATTTTCAGATGAAGTTCGTTTCATCTTACTATTAGAGTGCGTCGAATCTAAAAGGCAAGCATGAGAAACCCCTATATTCGCCTAATGTGACCGTATGGGCTGAGATGTGGGCGCGAGGTATTATCGACCCTTACTTTTTTGAAGATGAAAGAGGATGTACAATCAATTGGGAGCGTTATGTGGAGATGTTAGACAACTTCTTGATGCATGAATTGCAAAACTTAAATGAATTGCAAAAGAACATGGTTTCAGCAGGATGGAGCAACGTCACACACGTCAAACACGCCTCTGCCACGAGTTAGTTAAATGTTCCCTGTGTTTACGCCAATAGACCAACTTCTCTGATATATGATATGGTTATAGATACTGCTTTACAGCTTGCAATGCCTCGCTAGGCATCGCCTCTGCATTTTCACCATTCTTATTCAGTTTTCCGGAAGAAAATTTTCCCGTTCGGGTTACCTCTTGTGTTACTTTGAATTCAAATGCCTTACAAGGACGCTTCGTTTACTACACTGAATAGCATTCATTTCAATTATTCATTTCTGTCTTGTCTTTTCTTTTTTTACTATTGTACATACATTTTTCCAAAACAAAAATGATTGTATGGCTAATTAACAAATTCTCAATACGATATGAAATTAAAGTTTCAAAATTCTAAAATCTTAGCCATTTTATGCCAATTTTATCTTTAAATTTATTTGGAGGTTATTGAATATTATTTTAAAAAATGAAATTATTGCATATCACGTAAGACATTTTTCAATCAAAAAATAAATATAATTTGATTCCTCCACTATGAGTTCTTGTATGCATACCTATAAAATTTTCGCATCGAAAGTACAAAAAATATTTTTACATACCTATTTACAGAAATTCTGTTTTACTTTAAAATTACTTTTATTAAATTTTAATTGACTACATGGTATGTTTAACTTCGGAAAGAACATACCAAAATAGACTGAAGCCATATTTAATCATTTCTTATAAACTAGATCTACTAGAATAGAACTAGATAAGTTAACCTTAGCCTGAGTTTCCATATATTTTTCAATGGTTTTAGTAGAATAAAAGTTATAATTTTTACGTATTCGTATTACGTATTCGTCGTAAAAACTTATTAATATAGAATACGTTTATCTCGTCAACCATATGAACAAGTCAAGTAAATTACTGATTGTGAGTGCCTTACATTGTACACTTGACAAGTCTAACAGGAAAGGTCTCAAGAGATCGCTGACATAAGGAACTAATGAAACAAACTTAGTTTGAAGCCGCTATTTACTGAAATAAGTAGAAATTACATGAACAAAACTTTAACGCGCCTCGTGAGCTTCGTTATTGTTAAAATTATGAACTTTACAAAGTTGTTACGAGGTGGCTCCAAACCAAGTTGTGCTCTAACCTCATTATAAATATTGTCTTGATAAATCTTATATTTTATTTTTAATTAAATCGCATATTATTTTGAAACGTCATATTATATTTAATTATGTGTGCTTAACTTTATTTTCAACGTGCATAAGAGTATTTTGATTTTAAAACAAAATGAGAATATACTCAATGTGATCCCAAATAAATTGGGTCTGCATCAATTAGGATAAATGATGATGTTATTGACAAATATATAGATCATATGTTATTTTTAAAATGAAATTTTAGAAGTGCCAACTGCGTTATAACCGTATATTAAATTGTCAAAGTGCGTGCGCAAACAGAGAGCTTTCTTGAGAATTTTTTTCAATACTCTTTAAATTATCTAATAATTATTATATTGATGCCGTTAGACAACACCCTATTCATAAAATTTCAGCATAAATATTGTAGGACATATTCTAGTCACGTAGCTTACCGCGTATAGCTACAAATGTTACAATTTATCGTAGTAAATTGAAACGTAAACAGGTCGTAGCAAATGTGACACGGGGTGGTATTGCAAAAGCCAGTAACAATATTATCTTTAAAATAGACGGATGATCACAAGACCATATAAACTGTAACTCCAAATAATAATTCCTGGAAACTAACTGAAAATTATTATTTGAGAATATTGAGGTTCTTTTTTAAAGACTTTAGAACACTACAACAATTCGTCTTAACTATTCTAACTAAGCTATGTTTATTTTGATAAAAATTTAACTTGGGACGTAAATCAGTTGAAAAGTTTTCGCTTCCGCGGGGTCTTTGAGAAGACTGAGAATTATTTTTCCACTGCAACCAAGACTGCTCTAGCAGAAACACTTTTCCTTCCTGTCCTAGATTACTATGCTGATTCTGCTATCTTAATTTTACGGAAATACAATTTGACAAACTTGAACGCCTTCAAAACTTCCATCAAAACCATGTTTCGAGTTTCCGCGCTAAAGTCAAGTGGTTTCCCATTCGCCTTCGCCGGAATGCTCACATACTCTCTCTTCTTTACTCTTTTTTATTTAAACCTTGTTACCCCTCTGCTCTCAAGACTGACTTTGTATTTCTCAATGACTCACATTCGAGGTGTTTGAGAACATCTAAAAACTTAATATTAAACATGCCTGCTCATCACACCAAATTCTTTGACCAATCTTTCAGAGTACAGGCTGTTCGGTTATGGAATTTGTTGCCGCTGGAGGTGAGACAAGCGAAATCTTTCTCAATTTTCAAAAATCACTATATCTTTATAAATATCTTTGTATCTTTTTATTTATTTGTTTATTATTACGGTTAATTTATATTTATGTATATGTATGTATATATGTATATACTTATGTATTTGCTTATGGCTATTATCTATATTTATTAATATTTTTTTCTTTCTTGTCTATCATCATAACGATAATCTATCACCAACCTACTTCAAATTATCTTTTGAACATTATGTCCATCTTATGGTTATCTGGAAGAAATTGCTATTACCGATAAGATCGCCATTTGCCTATAAATATTACAATTAATAATTGTATAATTTTGTTTTTGATGTACAATAAAGAATATATCTATCTATCTATCATTACTTACAATGTAGTAGTAATGATAGATAGATAGATATATTATTTATATATCTATAGTATAGATATATAAAGATATATCTATAGTATAGATATATAAAAGATATACGTAGCGACTATGTGAGCAAAAAACATTAGACGAAGAGGCAGCGTCGTTTACCTGGCTAATAAAAAGCAATCTGCGATCCCCAATCCGTCTACCATAGATGGGGATTACGGCAAAACCGTTCATTTTTGAGGAAAGTCAATGTCCAGCAGTAGACCGACACAGTCTTGATTGTTTGTTTGATTATATATAACTTAAACATTAAAATTTATATATTTTATTATCTATATCTCTATCTATTTATATATTTATTATTTTATTACATAAATAATGCTGTTCAAAAAGTATAATCAGCTAGAACTTATTATTCAAACTTTTATTTTGATATAATATAATACAAAACTTACATATATTTAATGCCTTAACACTAGAACTACGAACCGGTCAAAATGACCGGTTGCATCATTTATTTATACCATTTCCTCTTTAAGTCTTATTTAATATTTTACGATAATGTCATGATTTTTATTAAATTTGTATATAGAATAATATTATAGATTATTTTGTTCTTACGCTTTTAACACTAGAACTACGAAGATTTACCATATACTTATTTCAACCAACCGGTCATTTTGACCGGTTCGTAGTTCTAGTGTTAAAGATATTTTTGTGTTATCGTAATGTATCATAGCTGGTTTCATTTTTGCTTCATTACAAGAAAATATTAACAAACGTAAAATGGTCTTTTAAAATTCAATTAATTTTGGCATATTTGAATCATAATAATTTTTTTTTTCAATATCGAAGCACGTTGAGGTGAACTCAATAACTTACCACATCGATAATCTGTTGTAAAGTAAGACCGAACTTGACTTCAAGTGGCTCACTTTCATTGGCCACTGGTCGCTCCAGGGTGTTATAGGAGGCAAGCAGCGCATTTAGCAGCCTCTTCTCGTGCGGACCTTGCTCCGAAACTACGGACAAAAAACTAATTAATTATTTCGTTTCTGTTTTGTGAAGAAATATTGCAACATCACTGTACTTTTCTATACTTTATTCATAATTTGTGGAAGTGTGTAATAATAAAAAATCCCCAATTTAAATGTGTAGTACAGAAAGACTTAAAACTATTTATTTCAAAGTATATTTTAGATAACTCGTTAAAAAATGACGGAGACGTGGTTCGCCACCCGTCACGTCCTGATTCTTACGAGGGTGAGAAATGACGAACAGAGAGCCGTTTCGCTACGATAAATGTGAGAGGAAGGATGGATGAAAAGTTGGATGAGTGTAAAGGAAGCGAGGATGGTGTATCAGGGTCGTAAGGGATGGAGATCTGTAGTCTCTGTCTAACCCCACAGGGAGACAGGCGTGACTTTATGTATGTATGTATGTATTTTAGATAAAAATTGAACCAAGAACCAATATAATAAGTATCAGTTCTAACGGACACCAATTACTAACAGTGGACTGTTACAGCTACCTATATTGATAATGATGTTAAAAAATTAATAGAAATAATCTTAGACCTGTCTTTCAGTATGAAAGAAATAAATTATTCCACTAGATTAATACCACCTTTTTAATTCTATAAAATATATGATATTTAAGAGAAGGCACGAGTTCTCATTTTATATATAACTGTTGATCTTAAAATGTATAAATGAAAGCTCAGTCTAGCGTTTAAATAATATGAAAGAATGAATTTGAAATACTTACAAAAATCTAATTGTATATTAGATATTAGATATTTTAGAGTGTTAATCATATAATACTTATGAAAAGTGTAAAGCTGTAAATATTATATTCCTCCCTTTTCATAAGCTTTATAAAATATATTTCAATAACATATTATATTATTTAATGCACAAAAGGCTACAAAAATACTCAAAACGACTCAGAGAGACCCGCTACAAATTGAACAAATCCTTGAGCTCAACATTGTCTGAAGTACGTATATCCGGTGAAAAGTTATGACTAGATAAAACTATTAACCACGCACCTGTGCCACTCTTACTAAATATATTGGTATTCTTAACACAAAGACAAAAAGTTCATACTGGCCTGAACTTTCATCTTGAACTTTAGAAAAGTCCAACTCCAAAGGCCCGCAATAAACACTCATTTTAGGGGCTCCGAACGCTCCAATGTACGTGATATATGAAGGTGAGAACGCGATGACTATAACTTCACGTCTAACAGATTATACGAAGAAAAAGGATGGACACTTTAAAGAAGCGGATACTTACGAGTAATGTATTTTGCACTAAATTCATAACAATAGAACATAAAATAGTTTTTCGACATGATTTTACTTTTCCAATGGTATTATTTTAATATTATTTAAATATTTTATATACATATATTTTTCTATCATGCTAAGTTTATTTTATTAACAGCACATTATTATTATTCGATATTCTTATTTCCGCACCTATTACTGTTTGCTATTGTATTTATAGTAATTGCTCATTTAAGCGCAATTTTAAGTTTTGGAAAATGTATTATACATATATATTATTGTTTAAACTTTTTAGAAAACAAGCAATATAATTACACGGGAAAAAGATATTAATTTTTAAATTAGAAGTGAAATATTATGAGACATTACTACTATAACATTTTATTTTCTATACGAAAATGATATACGTTGTTTTTTTTTAATGAAAAAATAAAGAAATACTTAAAAAATTACCGAGGATCAATCAAGTTTATATTTCGTATAAGACATATCGAATGCTTTATCTGTAACCTACCACAAATCATCACCCACTATTCAGATAAATTAAAAATTGTTTAACTGAATACAAATTAATTGACGATGGAAAATATATTATTATTTAAGAGTAAGCGCTCATTGGTAAGAAAATTGGTATAATATCTTCAATCTTATATTGCACGAAGAATCCAATTTCAAAGAAGCTCTATCATACAAATACGACAAAGGGAGCAGGCAATGTTAGCTTTCTCCGGTTATTGCTTACCATAGAGCAATAACGCTGTGAGGCAACAGTTAATCCGCGGCCAGCGAGGCGGCATTAATACGGAACGTGAAAACTGCCATTATTATTGCTATATCTTTAGCGACGAGCTGACGCTGTGGTTTTTGGCAGCAGAACGATATGGTTACATCAGCCGTGTATTTAAATAATTATATATTAACAAAAAATTCGGAATAAATATTTTTTACGAAATGAACTTAACTGGCTGCATGATAGATTTATACATATAATCAATAACTACAATAATATTATAATTACATAAACTTTACAGGTATCACATTAAATTATTTATTTAATTGAAATTAGAAATTACTATATATAATATTTGTCAATTATTGTAATTATTTTTATATTTTAATTAAAAATTTTTAATCATTATTCTGTTAACTATCAAACTTTTACCACCATTTCTAAATGAGGTTCCTCTGCGCTAGTATCCTCTTGAATTACAGGCAATATTGACATACAAACATAATTTGTCTATATATTTCATATAAACATTCAGGAAAGATTTTCATTAATATAGAAATAAACACATAATTTTAATACATATTTTACGGATCTTAGCACAATGAGATTTGACTGTCTATCTTATCTGTTTATTATAATATAAAGAAGAAAATAAAAGCAGCGAGCACAGCAGCCGCCATAGCTAGTCATCTATGGTGTGCGCGTCTAATGGTTAAAATTATTCTAATTTCTCTTTGGAATAAAAAACATGCACAACTACAATATGAAGTTAGTATAATATTTTTAGAATAATCATACAAACTGTCTTCCTACTTTCTCTATTTGAATATATATTAAAATTAATAATTATTTTAAAATATTATACACACACAGTAGAGAGAGAGAGAGAGAGATAGATACGTTATTCTTTTTTATAAAAAGAATATCTAGATGGATAATTTAAGACATGGCATCTGCAAAAAAATCTGATACAAATTACTTTGTAATTAATACGATTTGTATTTGTAGTTTCTTCAATGCTTCTTGCCAGCTATTTTCTGTAAAAGTTTCATTTTTCGAAAAGTAGTTAATTGCATGCATAATGCAAAAGTAGTTATTGGCATTTGCCTGAACTTAAAATACTTTGATTTAAGGATTCAAACAGTTCTTTTTTTCGTTTGTGTTTGTTTATAGAAAAAGAAACTTTAATTTTGAATATACGTGACTATTTTTTTCACAACCCATTAACATATATATCCCAATGCGAGGCACGGGACTCCGGACGGGATTTTTGGAAGAATGACTTCACTCACTACGATTTTTCAAGACAGATTTGGCGGAGCACAGACTCGAAATCTTATCATGGGCACTCGAAATTTTATACGTAAAATATATTTATCCCAATGCGGTAATTGAACCTGCGAAAATTGACCAATAGCTTACATTGACTACTATGTTAATTAAGACTTCAACGCAACTATAACTTATTAAAACCGATGCGTATACTTGACTCTAACTAATTTAAAACGAGGATATGGACGAAGTCCCATCGTGGCAAAGAAAGGAAATTTAATTTCTAATCAACACACGGTTATAAAGTTAAAACTCATCGTAAAAGAACATACTTTATTACACGAACGTCGCGAATCACTCGCGTGCCATGAACCGAAAAGCGGCTGACACAAAAGTAAATGAAACGAGAGACGTTGACACTCCACTTCTGGAATAAGCGATCTATTCCGGCAAGCGCACTCGATTACGGACTCCATTTTCACAAAGCTACTAAAAGTTAATTGAAATGTCCATCGGATCCTTTCGTTGCTATTTACAAATTTACAATGTAAGTTAGATGTTGAAGGTATGTGACAAAACATTCCTTTAATTTGATTTTAACTTATAATATAACCCTATAATATATGAATTAAATGTTTTGACATAAAGTAATATTAACAGAATATTTTTTTTAATTCATGAAAATCAGCTCCAATTTCTTTCCTTTTCTATTTTGAATAAGCATTAAAAATGTAATGAACAGTTTACATTCTTTACAACATAAATCGATTATTATATATTGTTGTAAATTCATATGCAAAGAATTATATATAATAAATATTTTTTTCGATTTTTTTATCTTGACATAAATTGCACAACGCCTGGAAAAAATAGACTCGAAATTACACTTTTTTTATCTACAAATTTCTAAACAATTTAAATATAATACAATTTTTTGATTCAATAAAATTTTAATTAATTTTTTCTTCTCTCCTTTTTTTGTAGTTTTAAGTTTTATGATATTATTTTTACATGATGGACTTTATATAAAATAAACGGTTATTATTAATATGCTATTCTCCATACAACTGAATGTTGTATAAACTAAGCGTAAATATTGATCATATTACATTCATATATCAATATAATTTAATGACTTATTTAAACTAAACCGATGTTTACTTTAAATAAGTCCTTGAATTATATTTGACTGACGCCAACAGTGATAAATTTCAAAATATGTCTCTGCTACCCTTTATACCGATGAAGTCATCGAAGCCAATCAACAATACATATCGAACCGATCAATCTGAATGAGCCATGCTGAGTTCCTGAAATTCCGACACGAGGAGACACGAGCGTGGTACACTTTAGTTAAAAGGGCGAGAGCGGGGTGGCACGATAAAGAGAGATAGATCCATACTCGTATGTATATAACCTACACGACGCGGCATTCACGATTGGATGCTCCATCGAACTCCACCCATGTATTTATTTTTAAAGTCATATTATTATTAATAAATTATATATCTTGCCTCCATTATATAAAACGCAAATACCATGCGTTTTTAAAATGAAAATAATTTTAATGCGTATTTCAGTAAAAAAATATATGATAACTATTTATATTTCAGCAAAAAAAATATAAGAAAAATATCTTAATATATTGATTCAATACAATAAACATAACTTAAGGATTTCAAAAAAAATCTAATTGTTTATAACTCACAAACTTTATATGCCTATAGTAATATATCATAAATTACGCAATTAGAACTGAAGTATAGCTAATTTTTGATTAATTTAAATCTAATAATCACTTTTATTGAGCCAATGGTCTTCCTTACTTCTATAAGTGCTCAAGTTTTAATGGTGTAAAACTCAAACAAAAGGTTATTTTTCGGAGGAAGTAATTTTTACGTTTATTCCTTTTTACACCATACTAAATATAGCTGTTATATTTTTCAAACCAAATAATTAATGTGTTACATGTTATTTTTTTCGTTGAAAGCTAATAAATAATTAAAATATTTTAATATGTCATTGTCAATGTAGGGAATAGTATTTACTTTGCAATAAAATATTTCACGCCAAAAGTTCTCAAATTGTCTCCTAAATATCCAAAATATTTATTTCAGTGATAAAGAACTGCAAGAATATGTGTTACCTATACCTACCTATTAAATATACATGACGAGGACATAAGATTTTAAGGACTTAAAAATGTCATATCAAATTTTACTCTGAATTTAACGATTTTCGCTAATCGTCTGGAATATTCGTTCAAGCCTCTAATGGTATTTAAGCACCAACGACCTCCTAATCTCTAGAGTGAGTCTGTTACAGGCTGTAATGCTTTCAATATGCTACTAAACAGGCCATTTAAAAATAACGATAAGTATTTCAATTTTGACACAACATTGAAGCAACGAGCTTTTAAACTTTCTCTTCTATTGCTACAGCTCATATTATGAAAATTGAAACAATGTAAAACACAGATACGCGGAATATAACCAGAAATATTAATATCGTGATATTATGAACCGTTATACGTTAACTTAATTAAGTTGATTTCAGAATAATTATGGAATAAAATAATGCAGGATACACCCAGCTCAACACTAATTGAACAGTAATGTCAGCACCAGCAGAGGTAATAAAATTAAAATATTGAGTTTATACGCTTGCTTTATTAGAAGTAAAGTCTTATATAATATTTAATATTACTTCATTACATTTATAAAATGAGGACACATCGGTAAGGAACGATTTGCTGATGTAAAATAAATGCAAAATATTTATTTGGGTAAACTGTACGCAATATACCTAGCGCTAACTGATACTTACCTAACTAATGAATACTTAACTGAAACTAATACTTTACCTGTCAAACAATGGAATATTGAATATGCTCTTTATGATAAAAGCACTCATTTATTTGTGAGACACCAATTACATTTTAATCTTTAAGGCAGTGATTGTCAACCTTTTTTTGGTGCGGCACACTTTTAACGATTTCAAAACTTGGCGGTACACAAAGAGCCTGACATGTCTAAGCTGAATTGAAGCATAAAAATATCTTTATGATTTTAAGACAGAACGCGTTACAAAACAAGTAATAATTTTTATGGATTTAATTCCTGTTAAAATAATTTCTACATTTTCTATTAAAATTATATTATTTAATAATTTTAACTTGTCCATATACATATATAACACAAGTTAAATTTATTTTAATTTACTAGATTAATTTAGATTCACAATATGTAAATAAATTGAGAATTTTATTCGAGAAGAAGCATTTATCATTTCAATGCGCAGGCAGAAAACAGTAAATTTTATCAATTCAAATCCAGGCGAGATTTTTCTTTTTTTTTTTATTCGTACTATGGATAGTTGTTAAGTTCTAGAAAAAGTAAATACGGTAACTATAGTCCGACTATTTAATGACACGGCTACACAGACTTGGAAAATGCGGAGACTGTCAATGTTGTTACTATTTATTTGTTATTAATATAACTTATAAAGTAAAGAAAAATATAGACTAAGATATTTAGCACATTTTACGGTTTATAATTTATTTTAATCACAACTCATTTAAAACCGAACCTTAAAGAAATACACCGAGGTTAATGTAGTATAAAGCAATGTAAGAAAATGAAATAGGTATAACTTAGAAATGGTAAAATATAATTTATGATGAATTCAAATAAAATTTCTTTTAAAATCAAATTAAAACATCTTCTCACTATTATTGTAGTTTACTTATACATACAGATTTGTAATAACATGGCAGATTCAACGAAACCAATTTAGTTAATTCGTATCGTCATTCAGAGGAAAGTCTGGCGGCTGATTCAACGGCCCCCACCTCTGATGGACCAGGGGAATTGCCATAACAACGAATCGATATGCCAGCTTATATTTGCCCCAGTTGCAATTTAACAGGATGATTCTGGTATGAACCAGTAAAAATTGTCCTATGCGATGGATATTTTTATTTGTCCACCAATTATATGAAATTACTGAAAACCAAACATCAATAAATTTTTAACTAAAAATTGACTAATAAGAACAATGGATCGATTAATTAAGTCGGTTTTATGAAACGCATTTTAGCAAGGTCACAAGTTAAAACCGTGACTACAATAAGGGTGTTTCCCTTTCCTCTTAAATCAATTTTAAGAACGATAACAGATCCAATGGTAATGATTAAATTGTGAAATAAGTTTAAATGAATACAAAGAACAACATACACAGTTACTGTGAACTATTTAATATACAATGTTAAGATGAAATAAACCGGATAAATATAAGTTTTGAATAATAAGTACTTTTATTTTCATTGACAGACAGGATTCAACGAGTCAATAGAATAAAATGCCAAAATCAAAAAGTTTGACAATTTAGAAATGAAATTGTGAAAAACATAAAAAGATAATAAACGACACCATCTTAAAGAAATTAGTTACAACAAAAGTCACCCAAACTACTAAAAATAACGTTTTTGTAAGATTCGTTTTTTCTTGGTGTTTATTCTAATATTTAGTAAAATTACTAAAATCTTTATTCAAACATTTATTAAAATTATGATCTACAATATTTTAAATATTACAATAAAGCTTCTGATTTGAAGACTGGTTTTGTTAAATACCTGCATATATACATACTTATTTAACTTAAATATTTACTATATATATAAATAGGCATTAAAACGAACTGCGTTTAAAAGATCAAAAAAGTGTGACAAGTGCAATGTCAACTGCTTAGAATAGAAAGCTGTTTTCCTGAAAAATTTTATCTATTTAAATAAAGTCAATTAGTCGTAGTATTAAGATTGTTAAGTTATAATATGCACATCCTAAATGTACGTACGTCTGTAACTATAACACTGGACTACTACCAGACAGTTATTAATATCATTTAGAATTCTGCATTAAATTTCACCTTATCGATAAAAAAGTACCGAAAATGTAATCATAAAATTCTAAGAATTATAATTACATTTTAATCCAATTCAATAAGAAGTATGGAGCAAATAAGCAGTTAGTTTTAACTCATAATACTGCTACAAAGCATTCGTGAAGATTAAAGATCTAATATTTCAAAACAACCGTTCCTAAAACCTATGACTACAAAATTGTAAATATCTAAGTTCTAAACAGTCCAATACCATAGTGTAATTTGAATATAGAGAGATCATTTAGGTCGACCCTTCCAAAATTACAAATCGGTTATTGCCAACTGTGGTTTTATTCTCTTTTATAAATGTACAAACAAATTATGAAACCAAATTCAAATTTTGATAATATTAAATAATATAATACTTTCACTTTTCAGTGCACAATAGTTTCTCAAAATATATTACCATATTTATAATTCTACAGATATAATAGATAACGAAATGAAAACATTTTATTTAATCAACTTAAGACATTAACCGATGAAAACGGCAATAGCGCAAAGGTTACGAGTTGAGCTCGATTCCATAAACCATATTTTTCAAAGCATTTTAAACTAACTACGCCAACTTTCAATTACGAAGTTAAAATTAGGATTGTTATTAAGAATTACTAGATATCAAAAATATTTCTAGTCTTCGTTTTAAAAAGATTTTTTATATTTATCACTGTTCTTTAGATCATTGTACAATAAGAATCCAAAAGAGAAAAAGTTCTGCACATATCCCTTTTCACGTCATTAGTATTCACATTCACATAAAAGTTGATTATATAAATGATTATGTAGTTGATTATATGAATGATAAATTCTTATAGAGTAATACTTAGCAAATTTGAAAACAACATTTTTCTCAGTAATGTATTAATTGTACCAGCCTACATGTATGTACATTGCAAACTTAGCCTCACCTCTCACAAATGAGGTTAAGTAGAAAACGTGTGTGGATTACCGCAGGTAGGTCAGTCAACACTCCACTTTACGTAACTAGCCTGCCAAGTAAAAGACCTGACTTAACGTCAACCGTCTTAAACCATAAGTGGAACCGGTTTAAAGCACACTGTAGACTTCTTTTAGCCCGCCTTGGTTTTGATTCCAACTAGGTCGGTTGCCGTATTTAAGGATTGTCAATAAAGTTTTAGTTTGTATGCATATTTTTGGGAAACAAGAATACTATCTAAATTTTATTTTGTATAATGAAATAAACGATTAATTCTGTTTTATTCCCAATTTGTAATTTGTTTATCAATTTGTAAAGGCCAATTTTATATACTCCTTTGCAATAAAAACGGGCACCTTACAGTCATTGGCTTTTCTATGGATAATATTAATATTTTTAGTATGTCATTAGTTTAGATGACTAGATTTTTTTCTTTTTTAGAATTTATTTTTTAACACTTAAATCCTAGAATCGATGTTTTAGTCAATATAAACAGAAATCCGTGTGAAAATGGACATTTGTATAGGTATATTGAAATTAAAGCTACAAGTATTTTTATGGTACTTTAATAAAAAAGACGATTAATTAATAACGAATCCCCCCTTGCACTAATTACGGCATTTAATCGTCTTGGCTTGCTTTCCACCAGGCTTTTCACGGTGTCCTGTGGAATGTGTTCCCATTCAGCCGAGATCACACGATCCCTGATGTTTTGTGGAGGTAGTTGGACAATTTATACACGCCTTTTAAGTTGATCTCAAACGTGCTCAATGAGGTGAATGTTGGGGCTCCGCGCTAGTCAGTCTAAACGACATATCGACTTCTTGCATATAAGCATCTACATCGCCAGAACGGTGAGCCCGAGCATTTGCATCCATGTAAATGGATAAAACGACTCACGTTCAACCGCTGTGAGACGTAACATTGGCTACACTCCTCTTCCAACAGCGCTATAAGTTTACTAGCTTTTATTGCTTTTTCTACCATTACACTAGACACAAAGATATATTTTTAAGTCACAATAAGACAGGATGATGCAACAAACAAAAATGATTCTACTAAAAATAACAAAAAGTTAGGTTTAGTTGCCTGATAACCTTCTTACAACAAACCCACGAAAAGTAAGTAAAAACTCCCAATCTCAAAAAGGGATTATTTTTTTAAAAACAAAAGCTTTGAATTTGTAACTAAGCTTTTTTTATACCAGACTCATTATTAAGTGCCAGTAACAAAGTTTAGCTATTAAAACCTCCTTAGAACTAAGTTATTACCAACAATGTAGAAAAATCAAAACCGCCCATTTTTTGGCAAAAATATAGGTTATATTATATAGTTATAGTTAAATATAATAAATCATCTTTTTTGCTAATATGCCATGCCAACCCATAAAACTTTTTACAAATCTTTATATAGTATAAAAATTTTAGAGCTTTTTAAAATTGAATTTGTTTTACAAATCAGTTTTAAAGATAATTATTTTGTCTTTTCAAACTCAAAATAAACGTAATAACTCAAAATAACGTAACGTAAAAAATATTAATTATCTTTGTATACCCTTATTGTTCATATAAAGTATTTATTTATATTTTAATGTACATAAACTGAAAATATAAGTCACTTTGCATACAAGTACATTAATATTGAACAAAATTTTCGGAATTGCGATCGAAAGAACTTGATTCAATGAAAATTTTAAATTTCAGCCTTGATACCGTGATAAGACGGAATCAGTTGGTTCTATTAATGTTTATCTGACAGTACATATGTTGTAGTTTTAAATAAATGAAAGTTATTATATAAAAAATACAAAAATAACACTGCCCTTGAATAATGTTTACACTGTGAGTGCATGCACCAGCTGTATTTAAAAGTTTCATTTCCTCTGACTGACACCGCAGCGCGGCCTAATCTCATCCACTATCTGACCTCGTTGGACTACGGAAATAAAACTTTTAGACCTTAGCGCAAACATCAGGGAATAGACTGTGCATGCATTGTTAAATGGGTGTAGAGTCATGTTAGTTCAAATCAACGTATGCTCGAATATCGTACAATGTTTCATACCTTCCCGTAATGAGAAGAGGGCTCTAGCCAGCGGTGATGCGTATATTTAAGCTGTTACTTTATTCTTTATAAGTGAAGTTTATTGGTTAGTTGTTCAGTACATTTATTTAATTTTATTGTATAACCTCATCATTATTACTTATAGTGATTTAATGCAATAATGAAAAAACTTAATGATTAGTGACTAGTAAAAATATATCGGTAGAATTAGCCTTAAATTTAAAATTGTTAAATTAAAACATTGAAAAAAAGGTCCCATGAGATGTGTAAGTTCATTAAGTTAAGGGCAGTATTGAAGCATAGCAATATGTTTTTCGTTATAATCGTATCAAGCTCTGAAAGCTTATGGAAGTAACTGCCGAGTTTCTTAATAGTGTATTCAATTAATTATATAATTCTAAATATTATTTTTTAAAAAGAAGGTATACTCAAATACAGGAAATCGTCTGAATTTGAATAAATTGTACTGTAATAATTTTTTCTTCGTAGCCAGAAAACCGACATAGTTTTCCGAGTTAGCAACCTAAAGTTTTCTGAGTTAGCAACAATGAGCTGATCACGATTGTCGGCGAACCCATAATCATTAGAGTATACGAATTTTAGAGTGAAGAGTGGAGATCCTAGACGAGCCTAGGCAAGCGTATTGTGGGAGCCCGGTGGGTGAATGCCCAGCCACACGTAAAGGGAGGCTTACTCCCAGCGGTGGGCTGCCTACTACTATTGATGACGAAAGATATGGTTAATCACATTGGATGTTTGGTTTTATTTGTTGTCATAAGAATTTTTTGATGTTACTATTTCATACCCGTGGAACTATCAGACATATATACGTCAAATGGTACGGTGTAGAAAACAGTACAGCCAGAGTAAACAAAAAGGTCTGCAGGCATTAATTTATTTTGTTTTGTAGCTAGCGATACCATTGTAGTTTATTTCCGATCCGTCTGGTTTTATTTTTTGCTGGGCAGTGGTGCTGCGAGTCCGTCACGATAACATTTCTTATCTTTAATTCATTTAATT
The DNA here is from genome assembly GCA_031353405.1 of Baronia brevicornis. NCBI lineage: Eukaryota > Metazoa > Arthropoda > Insecta > Lepidoptera > Papilionidae > Baronia > Baronia brevicornis. Next base: position 70,120 of record JASFAT010000289.1, on the reverse strand, counting down.
TTCTTGAAACGAGCATGTTTTAAAATAACAGAATGAAAGGATCTGAAAAAGCGAAACTGAACTAAAACTAAATTCACATAAAATTGTATATATATACACGGACATAAACCTATTACAATTGTTCATAGTGGATTAGTTAAAGGTGAAACGAAACGCCGAAAATATCAAAGTAAAATATTCAATCTAACGATCCGTAAAATCTCATTTGAATTACCCTACTTCCATTTACATAAATTTTCCTATACAAACAAAATGTTCCGGGGCCCCAAACAACAAAACTAAACACTCCCAGGTGACAATAGCGGCGTTTTGTAATACGATGCCAATTTAAAGACGAGGGGAAAATATTGGATAAATAAGACTACTAAAGCGGCCCAAGTTTAGTCGGATATAAGAATTTTGTACAAAACAATACTATTACAATCAATAAGTGACAAGATAGTAATTAGCTACATAAGGATTGCGCTTACGATATAAAGTCCTATGTTCTATTCTTCCATTGGACATTTAATATTATACTTGCATGCATAAAATATTTGACTTGCACGGGAACTATTAGCTAATTAAACCGTATTTCCAAGATTATCTTATAGTAAAGTAACAAGTACACAGTGTATAATGTAGTGATATATTGATTAATGTATCACTAATTTTTAAAAACTTTTTATTTGAATATAATTAAACTATAACATTCGTTATTTTAAAATTTGAAACATAAAGAAATAATTGATTTTCTTTCGGATTATTGATTGATGATTTGATTAATTGGGATAGAAAATACAGATCAACGTAGAACATCTCGCTCTTACGTGTACAAATGAATAATACGTATTGCTAAAGTTCTGAGCTATTTATGTGGTTTCAAAAAAGAATAAAAGAACATATTGGAAAAGAGTTTTATTTGAAGAACCGTAAAAGAAGCACTGTAAAAACTGGGGTTTTCTGGGTCGCCTATTAGTACGGTGATATTTATAGCTTTACATATAACAACTAACAAACAAAATTATAAAGCTGATACGATTAAATGACAATTAGAACGTATATAACCCTTTTGACTTAATGCCCCGCACCCCCCCCCCCCACAATCTTAATATTTTAACGAGCCCTTGGCTCCTTCGTTGAAATTGAAATTGACATTAAAATTCATAGCATGCAAACAATCAGCATCGTCGCTATGAATTTCAATGGAGGTTAAGGTTATATAATAAGATACTGTGTGTTATAACTTTATGAATATGGATTTATTTGCCTTTCTGTACTATCTACATTTCTACTTCTTCTTCCTTAAATAAATGCCAATAGACTTAAGCCAATAGACAAAAGAGTAGGTGGTGGATCTCATTTCCCCTCTTTTCACAAATCTTAAATTTTAATATCCAGGTGAAATATTCATTGTTAAGTACTGTTAATATACACACATTCAAATTTAATGAGTTTTCCAATTTCATTAAATTTGAATGATTTTTGCAATTCATTGAAACAAATACATACAGCACATACACTTATATAAACATTTATATAAAGTTGAATAGATATTAATTTGCAGGAATAAATCTCAACGAATCTAATTAAACTTTATCGGTTCCTACATATTTATACTGATATACACAAAGTATCTACATATCAATATAAAAACAAAATTTAACCCCCTTGTAGTTTATTAATGGAGTCAGGCGTTCATCATCAGCAGCCTGAGGCAGTCCACTGCTGGACATAGGCCTCCCCCATGGAGCGCCACCTGGCCCGATCTTCGGCTACACGCATCCAGTTTCAGGCGTCAGGCGTTACTTTGCGGAAATCCATCACTATATGGACAGTCAAAAGTTTTACTTAGCTAAGATCCGCGACAAGCAAAACAATAACAGAAAATTAATAATGTGTGTTTTTCCGTTGGGTTTAGTGGATTTATTTGGAACTTAAACCAAAAACTTACCGAAAATCGGCCATCAACTCTCCACCCACCAACCACTACGCCAAACAATACACAACGCCAAACACACACTATCACTTTTCCATCTTGTACACGACACGTGTTTCGCCCCAACACGAGGCATCTTCAGGTATAGTAGACTCTACGGAAGACAACCGAAAACCTTTTCGGTTGTCTTCCGTAGAGTATAGTAGACTCTAGAGTTAAAAACACACATTATTAATTTTCTGTTATTGTTTTGCTTGTCGCGGATCTTAGCTAAGTAAAACTTTTGACTGTCCATATACCCCTTGTAGTTCATTCCAAAAGCAATATTTTTATTATACAAAATATAATTATTATCAGGCCTTTTTTGTTACTTCTTTTTTTGGGGGCACGCTAATTCTCGAAAGTTGTATGTCCATATTTTTTGTATATACGATGTTTATGTAAAAAATATAAATAGGCAAAAAGGGATGATTGGTAGGGAGACACCCCGAGTGCTAAAAGAAGTCAAAATATAACAATTGTTAATATCTAACAATTAGATTGTTTTTTACTGCGAAAAAAATATTATCTTTGCCTTAATATATACTTCAATTAACCTTTAAAACTCAAATCAGTTTGTACTGAGTAATTTGATTACTTAATTAAAGTTTGTACGAGTACAAGCGACATGTTTTGACATCACACCCCGACATAAAACCGTGTCAGAGCAGTGACAGAGTCACGTTCAACTTATTGAACTATGAAATGAAACGTCCAATCAATTTCGATGTTATGCTTTAGATTTTCAATGAAATGTCTATTTGTGGACATAAGTACATAAACAGACTATACATATAAAGTATAAAAAATGATATTATATTGAAATAAAATCGCCACAGTAAAAAAGTATAAGCGACAAAATAAATGGCGGTTACATTTCATTGTAGTTTTAAGACGCTCATAGTGCTCGTATGTATTGTCAAATTTATACCATAATAGAAGTAACGAGTTAAAAATTTATTTGAAAAGAAAAATAATATAAAACCCTTTTACTGTATATTTTGACGAAATAGAATTGATGTACGAGTAATAGATTCTCAATACGTAAAACATAACGACAAAACCAAAACATCGTACATCTGTATCATCATATGTACTCTAATCATATAAAGTTTGAAATATCATTTATTTCAGAATACAGCTATATTCAGTTGTGTATCCACATAGTGTACGTATCTTGTCATCCGAAGTTCAAATGGCTAAACTTATCCCTTTGTATGTATCAAGTAATTATAAGGGTTTACGCGAAGATTACAAAGTTCATCTTTATCTCAGTATACCACAGCGCAACCGCCCGATGTGAGAGATGGCGGGCTCTAATTACAAATCCAATTAATGTTTTATACTTTAGACATGTTATCTTCAAATATACATCGCAATAAGATCAAGTTCGTATACAACCTCGCCATCCTGGGATTAGTATGAGTAGGATCAAATCCCAAGGTATTAATAAGAACCAATGTCATTATAAACCTCGCTTTTTTATAAACTTATGAACATATTTAAATATTACTTACTTGAAGTAGTGAACAACAATAGAGATAATTTATAGAAGCTGTTTTTTACGAATTTACCGGTAAACATTTAAGTTTCGCCCATTTTTACAAAGCACTCTAAATTTCCGTTCGATATAACAGTAATCTTATGAGTTACTTAACTACGTGATTCCTTACAAAGTATTCTATTCTCTCATGAGAAACTTGTTAATATCGTCCATTGCTACAACACACAAAGTTTTAAACAAAATTTTAAATTATGTTAAATATAAAATTTAACAACATATTGGGAAAACACCGGACAGGCCTTCCCACCTAGGCCGACCTTCGTTTCAGTTGACCGTCAAATCGTCCATCAAAGGGCGAAGGCCGATCCATACTAAATTGAAATATCTGCCTCATGTATATATATATACATATACATATATATACATATATATATATATATATATATATATATATATATATATATATATATATATATATATATATATATAAATATTTATATTCTAATGGTTTTTATATACATATTTTGATTCTTTCGTTTCAGTCAGTATAATCGGTTTACACAACAGTCAGTGTGTAAATCAATTATACTGACGGAAACTTTACATAAATAGCGCATAAACAACCAAACAGTTCAAATTGTGCTCATGTTTTTGAAGTTATAGTTCCTGGATACTGCACTTAAATGTTTGTAATAATTGGTTTATATTTGTCTACATACTACAAATTTTTGAACAGAGTACATTTAAGCGACTCCATATTGGCGCAATGCTTATAGCACTTGAGCTTATATCCCGCGCTAATAGCGCTTCTGTTACTCTTCAAAACATAAAGTTGTACTTACTAACAGCTAAGAAGCATTGTATGATGCTTGTACGATGTTTGTTTTCATCATTTTAAAGTAAATGCTAAACAAAAGTATTTTCGATTACCATTTAACTTTACGTTTTAAGTATTTTTGATATCAGTTTTTGAAAATGGGTTCATTTTACTCTCCAAGAATAGGTAATCATAATCATAATAATAAAGTTGCATCTTGTTCAAAAACACGAAATATTAAATTATTGAATACGAAAAAAGCTTAACGCAAAGCAGAAAAATCTTAAAATAATTTACAATAACACGCGAAAGGAACAAGCAGTTAATAAGAAAGTGATTCGTTCTTTCATTTTATAACGCGTACGTATGTATACATATTACTGTTAATAGATAGATAAATGTATTTCATTTTGCAGTATATATTTTAACGTTCACTTTACAAACAGATTGAAATGGAAATAATATTACTTAATTATAATGTATACCAGTTAAATAGTTGTATTTAAACCCATAAACGTTATTAAAAATAACTATTAAAACTACTGTTTAAAACTGAATACAATTCAATATTAGTTTTGCCATTTGAAACATAAAGCAATCAACTGTGAAAGATAACGATAATACTAAAATATAATCGGACGCAAGAGAAGCAAAAAATATCAGTATAAAGTATCAAAAAAAATTGTAGATACTCGGTTTGCTGGATGAGTATTATTTTTTAAATAACAGTTGTTAATAATATAACCTACAAATAATATAAACAGTTGTTAATAATATACCTACAAATAATATAACAGTTTTTAATAATAGTTGAAAAAAACATATTTTTCTGGTGATGACTAAACTGATTCGTATAAATTACTAAATTTTCAAAGCCTTTTTTTAATATTATAATATTTTATAGGCAACGTCGGCATGGCATGGCATTGCATTTCATTTTCTCAGATACTGCACTTGTGTAGGTTACAAAATAAAATTTAATTTCATCATCATCATCAACAGCCTGCAGCAGTCCACTGCCGCACTCTCTCCATAGCTTTCTGAGCGACTCCGAGCCCGTAAAGCCGACGGACTGTCAGTGTCCACGGTTCGGCATCTTAAGAGAGTATGGGCAGGGCACACTAATCGAAGACTTTTGTCTCCAGACTCTGAGGTATGGGTGACGATTTTTATTAAAATATACATTTAATTTTTTTTTTATTATATTATTTTTCTATTGTAGTTAATCAAGCTTTTCTATCGTAGTTAGCAAGTTTAATCAAGCAAATAGCTACCAAAAAATAATAAAACAAAAATTTACATGTATTGATATTGTTGATATATCTTATCTTATTTATTCTATATTATGAGTATTTCAATTGCTCCCGAAATCATTTAGAAAATTTTGATACTAAAACTTTAAAACACTTGCTTCTAAGTAAATGCTAACATAATATTAAAAAATAATAGTCTAATATAATTAAATTAAGCTAAATAAATAAACTTTACGTTTTACACATTGTGTAACAACAAAAAAAATATTCTTTTTCATTTCTAGGATTAATACAAAGTTACATTAATAAACAAATATATAAATAATATGAACAGTCAAATATATATGCAAATGGTTGTATTTACGTTCAAGTCAATAGCGATAATTTAATTAATGGAAACAAATGACTATTCCAAGTGACTATTCCACAATATTTCCTATCACACTCCTACATGTTGTCTTTCCAAAATGATCTTTATCTCTTTGAGACAGAGGCAGGTTTAGCATTATTACACATATAACATTTCAAGCAAATGCCGAGTTACACATGAACTGTGAAGTTTACGTACCGAGTAGAAACTTTTGTAACACAATCCCCTACTTGATCCTCATGTCATTGAAAATATACGTATTTCCTCGTGTCGGAGGCAAGCATACACATAAGCAAGACATGTAAAGGGATCTATGCATAAGTTGTTTATAAAAAAATATTTTTTTTCTTAAATAACTTAATAAGACACAAACAACCAAACTAATATAATTTCACGCTTATGCGGGTATAATTATTTACATATTATAGCGTAATTAGGATAACAGTTATCGAGAAACTCCTAATCAGAATAAGTATTTGGCCATACAAACAGTTTTAACAATACGTGAATCTAAAATTGAATAATACGATACCCACAGTACTTATTCACACGAAAATGAATAGTTTCCCACTTTTTATTTCAATTATCAATTAAGTGAGCCCTTTTTTGAGTTTGATTCGTTTGACGCAAATGGCGCAGTACTGAAATGGTCGCTTTTTAAGCCAAGAATAGAATAAAACTATTATTTTATAATCAACGTAAGAACTGATGCTATTCTCACAAATACACATATGAATACACCTATCATCTTTTTAAAAACATTAATACCGTTCTATTACTTAGAACGTAAATATCATTTTATTTTAATTTTTATATTTATTACAAAAGGTACAGTTACAGACTACAGATTAAATAAAATATAAGATAACGAGATCATGAGTAAACCTGCATCCTAAAAAATATTGGCTAATCCCCAAGTCTAGATTGCAAGTGAAAAGGGGCCTGTCTGTGTCCCGCGCATAAATCTTATTCGTATAAAGACTGCGCCGTATGAAAATCTAAGTATAAAAATGAAATTAGAAAAAGTTTTATAAAAACTATAACAACTCCTTTGCTGCGCATATATATTTTCGTTTATTTATTTAGCACAATTTAATATAAGATATATTTCTCAAAGTCCTACAAATAAATGAAAGTATGAAACCAACCGGACGAGAATTTGCGAGCACTTGGGTAGTTAACATAACAATCGAGACAAGTGAATTTTTCGTTCAAGCAAAAAACAACAGACGTTTCACTCAATCTGGAACATACCAAAGCCCATTATCCCTAAGCAATAACCACATAATGTAATACCTAAAGCAGAAATAACACTCGGTGTGGTTGTAACGGGTACTGGAATGAAATCTAATGGCGGAGATATAGAGTAAGAGTATCGAGTCGAGAGCGCTATGAAAATCATAAATGGCCACCATTTTTCCCACAAAGCTTCACATGCTCACAATAATGTAAGCTTTTACAGTTACAACTTGAGTCTTTTGTAAAAACTCGACAATAAAAAAGCTTATATTCAATCAAGCTAAAGTTCACTAAAACCGATTAGAAAAAAGTACTTTCATCGCAAAATTCTACGAGTATCGGCTAAGTTTGCTGTAAAGTTTGCAAATTTTATACTAAGTGAATATCAGTCTTATTCGGTTACACATTAATGTCACGGTATTATTGTGTAAATCCTTTAACACGTTACACACGCCATATTTGTAAAGTCTGCTTGTGGCGCCTTGATTCATTTTCTATTATGCGCTATAATTACATATTCATGAAATATTATCAACTACAAATAAGATCTGGTGCGTACTCATATCGAATACGTTAGTTCCTGTGGAAGTGAACCGGTGACTCCCGCTGCGCTAGAGTATTGTTTTGCGCATCTGGTAAATTTTTTGTAATTTTTTTTAAAAATAGCGTAGTTATTTCACAATTTAAGACGTACTTATGTAACGAAATGTCATGATCATAAACTTGAGAATTGTTTTCTCTACGTGAAAGCTTCTTGAGAAAACCACATCATGAACTACCGGCAAGCAATACAGGAGAAGCTCGAACGGTGTGAAAATATTGCAAAATATATTATCAAAAAAATAAAATACGCTGGGTAGAAAACAGCAAAAAACCTATTGTGCGCCGGTTCACATCATCTCTTCTTTGTTTAGAATGTTTTAATTCGATACATCGTAATAAGCACACATAATAAATTTTGTGTTTACTACTTCGACGTGTTAAAAAATTTATAATTTAAATTTAGCTGTTACTTTTTTAATAATGTATTTCTTTAATGTTTTACAAGTGAGTATATATGTATTTACAATGCACATGGTTTTAAATTGGGGCACAAATATTAAACCTACATAGTTTAAACGCTACACAATGTCATACTGTTTTGCTGTGTGGTTTTCGGCAAAGAATAGGGCCACCCCATTTATACCCGCGGGTGTCGTACGAGGCGACTATGAGAACAAATATAAGTAGAGTTATTTCTTCAAAGCTTTTATATTTGGACATCTTGAAGTTCTGTTTTCATTTAAAGCAAGAAAAAGCGAGACGAATCGATTAATAAAAGTTGCTGCGTATTAAGACTATTCAATTGTTACGGCTGTATTCATTATGAATGACAGTATAAGTAAAGATTTTTACACATCAATTTTCTAAAAAATTATAACAAAAATTACTACAACATTAATTGAGTACGACGTTGATAAATACTGTTTAATAAAATTATTCGCGTTATGAAATCGTAACAGGAAAATAAGAGAGACTGTGTAGAGTATAGTCGTTTTATAAAAGTCCTCTACAGTTGTATTGACTCTTACCAACGACCCGCCACTTAAAATAATATAACGCACTTAACGACGGATTGAGCGCCTATCGTCGAAACATTTCCATGCGAAAATTTCGCGATACATTTTATTTACGGCACATTTACACGAACACAGCCGTTTCGGAGTGCGTGAAAATTCAATATGACGGCCTCTACAGGAAAGGAACGTAAATTATTATTGGCAGTTTGTCAAATATAATTTTCAATAGCTATAAAAAAGTCATTAAAATATTATAATATAGTTTTGGACCATATTTTATAACTTTACATTTTAATACAATTTATTTTTCTCAATTAAAAATTACACCAGAATAGAAAATCATAAATGGAAAAATCCCAATAATCTTCGGACACTAAAGTAAAGGCGAACAGACAATGAATCATTAGCACCAACCGCTAAATTTATTCTTTCTAAAAATAAATAGTGCAGCATTAAACTCTATTATTATATTACTGTTATGGGAGAATAATTACATTGGTGTATGCATGTGTACATAAATATTTAAAACTATTTGAATCAAATTTCATGTTAAATAGTGAAATATGATAATATTAGCACAGACGAACCAAATGGCGTGGTGACGAAGTGTACGCTTTCTGTACCTGAATGTTTATTTAGTGAATAATTTTTTGTATGGCCTACAGATGAACATATTTACCCGTATTATTTATTTACAATGACACTCATAACACAGTAGTTATTTATTTCATAATAGATTATTGAATGTCTAAAAGGAACTTAAATCCATGTAACGTTATGTAAATATACCTTGCAAAAAAAAGGGCACCTTACATTCATTGGATTTTCTATAGATAATATTAATATTTTTCGTATGTCATTTGCTAGATGGCTAGTCATTTCGTTTTCTTCATTTTTTAACACTTAAATCCTAGAATCGTTGTTTTAATTATTATAAAATCCGTGTGAAAATGAACATTTGTATGGGTATAGTGAAATTAAGTCTATGAGGATTTTTATGGTACTTTAATAAAAAAGAAGACTAATTAATAACGAGTATGACGTAATTGTTGCAAGAGGAGGTCTCTTGCAACAATTACGTCATGTAATCGTCTTAGCATGCTTTCCAACAGGCTTTTTATTTTTGATGGTGTCCTGTGGAATATGTTCCCATATACATAACAGATCCTCCACCATACAGGGTGATTTCTTCGAAGACACACGCTCGGCAATTTAAGTTAGAGTACCGTATATTCTTACGGTTAAAAACATTAAGAAACAAGTAAAAATTATCAATAAGCTGATCTACGCTTAATAGAAGTATTTTCTGTAAATTTATTAGTATCTAAATAAAGTATAGTAGAAGTATTATCAAAAAAGAGACGACGCGTGATGGTAGGTCTGTCACCTCGGTATTGACGTTCAGACAGGCGAACTTCACGCAGTGGGCGAGAAGAATCGCTATTGAGATAAAATATATATATATATATATATATATATATATATATATATATATATATATATATATATATATATATATATATATATATATATATATATATATATATATATATATATATATATATATATATATATATATATATATATATATATATATAACGTTCGAGTCAAGTTCAACTGAGGTCACATTGTTGGATTAAAATTAATTAAAAAAGAATTAAAAATTTTTAAATGATTGCCATTATTGTAACAGCCTCTAGCAATCGGTTGTTTTTATCGGGCTCTTTTGCATCCTGATTGGAATAGTGAAGGGAAGTGAATATTGTGGTTTGAACTCAGCTTATAAGTCGAACATAAACCTACGATTTCTTAAAGTTACATTCTTCGTCTACATAATTAATTGTCTTGTATTCAACAAACATGATAATACGTACGTCCCTAAAATGAAGACGTGTCGACGGGTGACCTCTTTCCATCTAATAAGCGTCGCGCCCTCTGTTGTAAGTCATTTGTATATGCGTTCGTTGCCCCTGCTGTGTAAATATATATAAAATAACTATTTGCATCACTTTACTCGAAGCTTTATCTTGAAGTAAACATTAATATAAATTTCTCCCTTATTCTTAAAGTTAAATAGAATGCCTTTAACGGGAGTATCATTACAATACAGAAATCAAGTGAATAAAACACCTAATTATCGTTGGTATACGTAATTTAAGTTTAACTCATATTTGTATTCCTTTGACATCGGTAATTATTACACGTCTGTCAAATATCAGCAACATGTTAACACTTCAATTTATGGCACGTTTTGCAATGAGTTTCCTCTGAACGAAGAAGAAACTCCACAAGTGTCCTCCATTTGGTCGGCTTTTTAATTGCAGATAGTCATAATCATCGTCATCAACAGCCTGCACATCAATCGCAATCACAAGGGTGGTTAGCAGGTGATCTGAGATGCGATCCACACTACGTTTACCAAGACGCGGGCTCCACTCTATCTCTTCGTTGCTCCAACGCTATATTAAATATAGATATATAGCTAACGCTAGATATAGCTAACGATATATTAAATATATAGATACACAGATATAAAATATAGATATGCCTAAATACATTAAGTTCATAGTACTTAGGTTTAAGGTAAAAGTCAAAAAAGATGCCCGTCATATGTCTAATAAAACATTCATTTACTCACCTATAATATATCAGTTTTCAACGGTTGTCTTATAGAGAGTCTATTATACCTCAAGATACCTGTCATTGAGGCGAAACGCGAAATTGTATACGTTGTTGAAAAGTGATATTGTGTGTATACTGATGCGTATGTACACAATATAATTTTTCGAATTTATTTTTTCGCCGATCTCAGCAAGTATTTTTTGAATATTCACCTCAACAAAATAGCAGTTTATAACTTTATTCTTACAATTACTAGCACAAGATGTCGCTACATATCTTCAAAAATATGTACGAATTTGTGAGATTTTTTTTGAGATGTTAGACGGTGAGACAGAAAGAGTACAAATTGTGTATGTAATGTGAACCAGTGAACAATTATTTTTTTTTCCAAATGTTAATACATTTGATACATATATTTTGTATCATGTATAGTAGTAAGCAAGTGATCTAAGATAGAGTTATTTCAACGTCACAGATAAATATCAATTATATATTCTTCTTCTTCTTAGATGTTTTCACTGTTGTCAGAGTTGTCGCGGTCATCACTTAGGGTGGTGATCGCTTCGCAATCCGCAGCCATTCTGAATGTAACTTTTACTTGGTCAGTCCAACGTTATAGAGTTCTACCGCGTTTTTTTAATTTCTTGCAATTATTTAATACATGTATACAAACGTCTTTAGATATTAAAAAGATATTTTATAATATAAACATTTTCTTACTTTACCGTCCGAAAGTGCACATCATCGTGATCAGGGATTCCTTTTTAAATTCGTCCGTAAACCATAACTCTGTTGTATCCACTGAATATTGTTGAATATATTTACGTTACGTATTAATCCAACGAGTGTCCATTGTTGGATTAATACGTAACTCATACGTACTTCATCAATCACAATTCTATTCATCCTTATAACACGCCAAGATTAACTGCAATTATTGTAGTAAACAGCTTTTTCCTACTTTTGCTATACTTTATGAATATCATCAACGTGAGAGAACTCGTTTTGTTTAGTATTGAATAATAAATTGTATTAATTGTTGTTGTATCCTTTATGGCAACGGCTCCTGTAAAAAGCCTACCTCGTGATGGATATTGGTCATTTCTAGAAAACAGTATCTTTTTATTTTAAGCAACTTACCAATGCTATTAACAGTACTAAAATTCTTGTTAAGCACTTCACCTAAGCTTAATATTCATATGTAGAATCGGATCTTGGTAATACAAAAAGGTGATACTAAACAAAAACGGCAGAAAAAATCATGAATTTCCCGTAATTTGCCTACTTAACTTCAACGCCACTTTTTATAAAATGATTTACTAGTTAAGACATGATAATACAACCAACTATATTTTGTTTTTGGTAAAACAAAAGTAATTAAATATTAATATTGTATAAAATAAATAGCAACACAACATAAATATAGAAATAAGATCATTCAAATATTTAGGACAATGTTGAACGCACTGTCTATAAGTATTTTTATTTGTTGTGGCAGATTTAAATTTATCATACTTACCTAAGCTTTCAGACGAATTGGCAATCGTAATTACAGGCCCAGGTGCTCTTTGTGGCTGTGATTGATGAAGTACGAGAAGTCACGTACATACATACATATGTACGTGCATTGCTCATTTCCAACACGACTACTTTAACTTTAGCATAGATAAAAGCAGAAATTAAATATAATAGTTTTTGTACAGCGCTTCCCATTGGTTGCGATATTATAAAAAGAACAAATACAGACAAAAAAAATATATAATGGCAACGTATACATAAGTGAAACCACGTTAATATATTAATAATTCACTGCTGGAAATTAGCCTCCTTGCATGTGAAGGCATTTGTGTAATATACTCGTATGTATATGCTTGGCATGGCATGAATTGAGGATCACAGATGTTTATTATTACTCAAGCGGACGCTTCTGCCCATTCATTGGTATTTGTTCCCTCAGCCGCTTCTTAAAGTACTCGTATTTACTGGATGAGTTGAGGTGATCGTATGGCAGTCACTACACGGCGGTCTTAACAGTTTAAAATTAAAATACCCTTCATAATTTGAAACTTTCATTCAATGTAAACGTTCTTGTACAAACACACCTTTTGATCTACAAGTTGAAGCTGCAATTAGATGATCACATTAATCATATATTTTAATCTTATTTTTATTATTTTATGAACTGTAAATAGCAAAAATTTAAATATTGGTTATGTGACATTGATGTGATGATCTAGCAGCAGACTTATTAGAACATTTAAAATGATCGACATGATGACACTTAAATTTTTTTTATCAGTCAAAAATAAACATTTTTCTATCAGTCAAAAAACTTTCGTCGCTTTTAAAATTAAAAACAAGCGCAAAATACAATCTCTTCATTTTTAAAACTATATATTAAATTTGTAAAACTTATTGAAAGTTATTCTATATAAAACTAACATTTATTTTTTTTTATTTGAGTTTCTACTCAATTTAAAGTGATTGGAGATCCTCTATATGTTTGTTCAAAAATACAAGTTCTTACAATATATAACGGAAAATTTATTAAGATTCCTGTAGCATAAACGTGTCTTTATGTATCACAATTCCTAATTTACGGGACAACTAGTTATCCATGTTAGAAAACTAACTGGTAAAGTGAAAGTAATTGTGAATTCTCTGAATTATTCTGTGACACAATCGTATAAATTCCTTCCGATGACATTGTCGAGAAAAAGCAAGAAATGGAATAAAGCGAAAACGCTCGGCACAACGAAAAAGTTTTTTATTAAACGGGGAGAGACGACATTGCGTCGTTTGTACGGACTGCGGATAGAGGCGTCCGCCTCGCAGTTTTTTAACTAAAGCCGCTCACAGACGATATGATTTCATCGTTGCATTGAGCGAATTTCTGCGCCTTTTAAATAAAATGCTGCCGTTTTAGACCAGACTTTAAAAAAGCTATTTAAAAATGTAACTGATAAAAAGTCTTATGTCTTTTCGCTTTTTAAATTGTTTAAAAAATATATGTGTTATAATTTAATGTATGGTTATTGTTTTGCTAATCACAACAGAATTTAAGTAAAGAAGAAGAATAATCAGAGTAGTATTATTTAGTAATTAAACATAAGAACTTATTTCATAAATGAGATTATTTATTTTCTGAAAAAACAATAAAGACTAAATAAAATATTTAATAATAACGCAACAACAAAAATTGATTGAGGAAAACAGAAGTAAGAGAACATTAGTGACAGTATTACCATATGTTAATGTTTGTGCTGGTACTCATTTGTACGGAATGATATAAATTGAAATAGAGTAACGACACAAGATCTCAGATGCTGTTGAGATATTCTCCATCATGCAGATTGACTCACGCTATCATTTGCGCAAAACGAGTCGCACTGTTCTTATTATTGACTACGTTTTCAAAAGACTGAACACAAACTATCTCATAAGACATTTTTGTAGGCTGCATGCATACATTTGTATTCCGCATGCTGCATGTTTTTTAATCACTATAAAGTTATTTTTCGGCTCTAGTTGCATATTTTACAGTGTATTTCTTTATTTGTTATTAATGGAACAATAACTACTACTGGATTAATGTCGTAGACCATTATTACAAGCACAAGCTACTTATAATAAGTAATATGAAGTTACGTTGGAGTGGTTAACAAGAATTCTAATGTCTGGAAAAAACTTTGCTAGAAATTTTTTAAAAAAATGCATATACGAAATAAGAAAGAGAATTAATATGGATCAATTTTTAAATCCGCTAATGACGTTATTTAAGCGTGCAGTCGGTTGTGGCCGAAACCAATTCCCTCTTGCAAATAATGTTATGTTGCACTCAGTAATTTTGATGTAAATATTATTACAAAACTGAAAATAATATTGTAAATAAATCACAATGTTGCTAATAATGTTACAATATTACTGATTCAACTATTATCACTGATCTAAAAAATCTTTATATTCAACAATGAATACGTTACTTGTCTTCTGTGGTTATAGCCATAAAGGATATATGTTTGTACATACATACCAGTACATGGGCAGCAGCGTTTACCTTTATTATAAAACCTGTGATCCCTAAATTTTAGCAAAGCGTGAGAATTAGCACGTCTCATAAAACTAGAAGCTTTTTAGATCATTGTGTTTAATAACTATACTTATGTACTTATTTCACAACGGAACTTACAAATGGTAAAAATAAACCTCTATATTCGAACAACTTCTAACTTGGGTCGCTATATTTTCCCTATAAACAATGACGTTCGCAGAAAAGGTCAGATTCAATCGGCCAATAGCCATTCCCTTGCTGAGAGATGTATAAAACACAAACTGTAACCGAGAGTAACAACAATGTCACGTATTTCAAAAAAGGTTTTTTTGGATATACGTAGCTTGCCGTAACGAATTACAGCGTTACTCGCCTTTTGTTTCAATTTAAGTAAGGTCCGTCATACTTTTGTAAATTAATGTAACTACATTTTTTAAATAAAAGTTCTATTACAAAACTTTAAAATTAAGAATACTTTTGCGAAAACTAAATCGATGGTTGTTAGTATTAATTAATTTCACTCCAGATAAAATTAACTAAAGAAATATAAACAATACACAGGGTTGACGCGCCTTAACTAGAATATAGAAAATGATTTTTAAAGAAAGAAAGAAGAATATAAAGAACCCTTAAAACGCGCAGACACGTCGAAATGTTAGCAAGAATTTCGTTATAAAATTAATTCAACTAATTTCTTAGCATTGTTTGAGAGAGCAGAGCTCCCAGATTTGCTTAATTACTTTGTTGATCTGCGCTGAATTTACAATTTGAACACATTTGTTGGAGCAAAATATATATATATTTTTTTTTAAAATTGCTTATAATTTGTTTACATTGTGTCTACGGATATATTTTTTTATATTGTTATTAACTACTTATTGGTTTGTTGTGATTTATTCTGTACGTTTTAACTACTAAGACCCAAAATACTAAGTAACAGTATTCTTCTCGACGTGTTTTCCTCTCAGTGTGTGTGTGTCAACTGTGTTTACCTCTACTGCGGTGTGAGTTTTTAGATAATCTCTTTCTCTCCACCCCCCCCCCCCTTTCCTCTCCTCTGCCTTATTCTGTGGCATCACCTGTTCGAGAAAGTTCCGGTGCTCAATCACCTCACACTATTTTGTCTACGATGCCTTATTTAGGACAGAGGTTTTTCTCCACTATTACAACGGGATCACGATCATCAAGATAACCGACTAATGTATGTATTATAAAACAATTTCTTTAAATTAAACCGCAGGTTTGTTTTAAAGCTCTTATTTAAATTTTATAAAAAATGTAAATAATTTTATAGCTCAGACGATTTCCTTACACGGGGTCAACGTATGGAAAAAATACGCTTGGAGACCAAAGTAATCCCTAAATCGCTGATTTTATTCACTTTAGACAAATTGTAAAATGCGTCTCACGCCGTACCATGGGAAACACATAAATAAACACGCGATGAACGAAAAGTTTATGCGTTTTCTACAGTACAGTGAAGAAATTGAACAAGAGTCCTTCCCGCTTCTATGTTTTTCCAACATTTTCCTGTGTTATATTACTTATCGAACTATTCGAATGACTCGAGGGTAAATTGGTCCACTTTCAGGTGGCTTCAATGAGATAAAAATACTTATAAGGGATAAAAACTTCAGTTGACTCTGCAAACGAAACTATTGTGTACACGCATTCAATTTCCGAATAAGAACAAATATTTATAAAAACTTCAAATCTTTGTTTAAAAACTATGTATAGGTCAAAAACGGATAAAACGTACATGTAACAGAGTTATTTGTGTGTAGTAATACCATCCGCGAACGGATTTTTTCTTTACTTATTTTAATCATTTATTTACTGTTCATATTTTCTTCTTTTTATATATGTCGCGCTGGACATGGAGCCTCTCTATTTCTAGAGTTATAACGACTAACCCACCTCCCTTGTCGAAAACGGATTAGTGGGACATAAAAACACGGAATAAATACCTGGCCGCCATTTATCCGGATACTTAAATAGAAGTCGTGAGTTCATTAACTCCGCAAAACGCTAATCTATATCTATCTATTTATATCGTCATTAGTACATTGTGTTAAACTTTCATTTTCAGTAACTCAAAATGCTGTCTTTATTACGAAAAAAATATTTTAAGTTTAATATTGCTTGCAAACAAAATAGTTATTGAAAATATTACAGATACTTCAATTTTGTTTCCCTTGCGACTACTGATTGTTTTAAATATTAATTTTCTATCAAAGCACACACTAGGAAACTACACGCTAGGACTCTTTAGAATTTAAAATTGATGAATGAAACACATAAAAGTATTTGCTAAGGAAAATCTCATTCCAATATATGCTATTCTCTGAAATTTTGCATTCTTGTGAAATTCCACTGGTATAAATGAATAATCAAATCCTCGAATGGATTGTTTAATAAACAATCTTCAACTACACATTTCAATACCCAAGAAAATTACTTTTAATTTTACTAACACTATTTTAATTCTATCAAGTTCATTTTGCATAATATTTAATACACTACGAAAATTCGCGTCATGCTACGATGCTATGCTCATACACTACGAGTTATTACGTTACCGTGTGCTACCCTAAGCGTAGCAACTGCTACTACGAGAAAAGTTACGTGAATAAAATTACCGCGAGACAATTCAAACACGTTAATGTTATAATAATTCTACATCATATTTTATTTGTATATTTTATTAAATATAAATAGCTATGATTTTAAATATTATTCATCATGAATAACATAAAAAACGTTTGGCCAAATTTTTATGTCTTACTGTCATGATGATGTAATTGAAGTCTTCGTCAATACCCACATCTTTTCTTTTACTTTCTTACAAAATGAAAATTACCTCACTTTGTGTAAAGAAGAACTCTGACTATCTATAATATATTCTTTTTCATAAAAAGCATTAGTATTTTGTAAAAATCATTAGTATATTTTGATTTTACTAAAATTCTTGTTAACCATGCCAACTAAGTTATTAATGCTTGTACTTGAAAATTATGATTCATGTTAACAGTGTAATGATAGAATCGAACCCACGAATTTAGATCATAAGCACAACTTAAAGCGTTTTATAGTTATCTTTCCACGTATCATCGCTCTGTGGAACAAGCCACCTTGAGGGGTATTTCCGAACCGATGCGACATCGGAACCTTTAAAAAACAAGTCCATTCACATTTCTAGTAGCGACATTGCATCTGCAATGCCTATGGTGTTGAAGATGTTCATGGGCGGCTTTGATTGCTTTCTATTATCATAAGAAAATTATTTGATATAAAAAAGTTATAAGAGTTTTTGCTGCATCGTAAAATTATTTTATCATTATCACCATAGTTGTACATACAAACGACTTAGTATCTCCTCCTCATTATCAAAATAACTTTTTTATAATACAATAAGTGTAAAATTCGTAGAAAGTTCCGTAAACTTTGAAAGAGTAACTGAAAGTCGTTTAGCAGCATATGTAGAGCACTTCACTGCAAATATATGATGACTGTAATTTATCTTGAAGCATGGTGCTTTACCAAACGCGGCGCATCCGCCACATGTAGCTAATGTGTCATTTAGAATAAAGTAGATGAAAATATTTCTAAAGTACTTTCACATCTAGTAAAAAGATAAAGTTCTCATAGCATCTGCTATATACAATAATGTGTCAAACAAATTTTAAATACTTTTCCCACCATATCTTATATAAGATTGATCGCTTTGTGTTTTTTGCTCATATATTGTGATTAAGTATTAACGGACATTGACGTTAAAATTTAAATATGACAATTTCGATCATTTCGATTTAGAAACGGACATAAATTAATAATAATATGTTGGAGAAAAAGTTTCTTCGCTTTTTATGAAAACTCGACATTTTTTATTTTTAATTTAATTATAATATGTTAATGTATGTGTCATTTATTAATCTCTTTACCACCAGTTATTAATCTCTTTAAAAAAATTCGTTTTCATTATGTCTCAATAAAGAATCGCAAATGAGTACACGGTTCATTAGGTTTCTGTCAGTGAGCTTGTGTAGCACCCAAATATCGAGCTTTTTTGTATACGCAGCTTCAAATGGATCAAAACTGTTTCGTGGTCAATTTTCAGTTCTTCAGCTATATCATAATTACTGATATACCAATCTTGCTCCACTTTTAAAACAGGCACGTTCCATTTCATACATAACAGGGCGAACAGAGCGAGGAGCATGTTTAACATCAAAATTCTGGGATTGAAAACGCTAAAACCAACTTTGCGCTACTCTTACTGACACTGCACTAGATTTATAAACATCGCAAATATTTCTTTCGCGGCTTGCGTTGCATTTTGTCCTTTTAAATTTTAAAAAAATTTAAAATTAATGAATTTCTTCATTACAGTCACTCATTTTAACCGAAATAAAAATAGCTAAAAACAACATTTTACTAATTTGTTTCTTTTTTTAAAAAGTAACCTTTTCAATGACAACAAAATCAGCCAGTTCCATAGAGTACAGCCCAAAAAATATATTGCAAGTTTATACATAATATATGCCTAAAAACTTTTTCCCCGACCTTATAATTGTCGAAAACAGATTGGCGGGACTACTTCGAATAAATATTATATAAAGACCATACACATTCGGTTGCGGGAATCATATCCGTAACTATTGCCTCAAAAAAAATAACTTCCTCATTAAACCGATAAAGCCACAATTATTTACCCAAAAAAGGATATCCAATATGTAAATTGGATCGGAGCTTATCGTTTCATTTAACTTCTGATTTGATTATATATTTTACACCGCCATTGGATCTTGATCTAGTCGAGAATATCTTTCCAGTCAGTCCTATATCAGTAATATATTTTACTTAAATTTTTCATGAACTATATACTTGTAGAATGTATATTGATAAGAAAAGGAAGATTTATTGAAAAATAAAAAAAATAATAACCTTTTTTGTTATACTAAAAGTTTCCCGCTGTTATTCTCTTACACTGACATAAAATATTGTCACTCGACAGACAGTACCTACTTGTTATTTACGCCACATAAAAACGGGTGATCTAGTTTTGGTTACCTCCGCGATCGCTTCACCGGGAGGCAGGAGCGGAACCGACGCCATTTTATGACCCATAACTAAGCAATATGGCGGCTGGCAGAGAAATGTTTTGCCGAAAAATTTGTGACTTCAAATAGTGTTCTGGATTTATCGAGATCAAGATGCCGTGTCTTTTAAAATATTATTATATCCGTAAATTAGTAACAAATTAAATTTTTACTTCTTGAATTCTTGTAATTCTTTTACTTTTGTATAACATATTTATTTAAAAGGATAATAAGAATTCAATGATAGAGAATTCTATCAATATGCCCGATTATAGGGCTTTTAAAATAATCATTTCTAATAAAAAAAATGTCTCATACATTTATCCATACATATACGAGTATGCATTATGAATATGAGACCTTATTGCGGTACGAGTTTTAAGGTAGTTTTTAAGTACTTATGTATCATGCTAAAGAGATATAGAAAAAATAACTTTCATTAGTCTGATTTATATTGCAAACCATAGTAGTTCAATACTGGACATAGACAAGTAAAGCAAATGAGCAAGCACTGAGCATTGTATAGAATTGAGTCATCTCACACTTGCAGCCTTGCTACTGAACTGAACTGAACGTACCTGAGTTACTTTAAATTCACTTTGATTTTAGGATAATTAAACCGCCATAAGTCAGTCATTGTGCTACTTCTACTGCTGAGGAAAATTACTATGTGCAGATGTAGTTCATACTTAGGCTGCAAGATGCGTTTGGGTGCATCTGATAATTAGGTATCTACTCCTTGTTAATGCATACACTTTATGTGAGGATAAACGTTAAAGAAAATTATTATAGTTGTGACACTAAATTAATAATTTCTAATATATTATAAAGTGGTAGAACCACGCTGCGGACGAATACTTTGTCAAGAATGGCAAATTATTTGTCTGTAGCATGAATGGGCCAGCTCGTCCGGGGAAGTACCACACTCCCGCAGAAAACCGGCGTCTGAGTGGTAGCTTAGCTACCGCGCTTCGCACGATGAGCGGCCTGAGTTCCGGAGACCCAACACCCAGATCATAAACCATCGAACGAAAAAAGTTATAATCGGACGGCGCAATATCTGAGGAATATGGCGGGGGTATTAATACTGAAGCAAGCTGTTCTTGCATTTGACACCGATCATCATCGAGCGACTTCTCCAATTCAATGACTTCGAATGTTTTTGGCCTTCCTTCACGCGGACAGTCGTCAACATCGAAATCACCGTCTTTAAAGGGACGGAACCAATCGCGGCACGTTGTTTCACTTAGAGCAGCATTTCCATAAACTTTTGTTAACTCGGAATGCGCTTCAGCCGCCATTTTCTTTGAATAAAATAAGAAAACTAACATTTCTTGCAAATGACGATTAAACGACAAAATTAGACATTTTCACATTACTAAAAGTACATGACACCACAATAAAATGACTAACGTGTCAGTGCGGTTTGTTTACCACATGTCTAAGCTTGGTTCATGACGTTTTAGATATGACAAAATCTATCAACACAATAAGTGTTGGTCAAACAGCGAGAACTTTTGCGCACCTAATAGAAAAAATAAATAATTAGAAATTCATTAAAGATAGTCAAGACTTTGAAGCCTCTCTAAATACCCATATCTAAAAATGTACACACACATTCATATGTTACTTACAATTCTCAAATGAATCAAAGAAGTAGTAAAATATTACATTCGTACAAAAAGGTTTTGCCTCAAGCGCTACAATCTAGTGATTCCTTCAAATGGTAGTACGTTTCAATCTGAAGGAATATTTGAAATGTCGAAGGACAAAAACGGCAGTAATAAATAGAATTGACTGAAATCTGTATCGCGGGACTGTCTACTGAGTAATGAAGCTTCTACGAGCCCGTAGGGCATTGAATAGGGAATGGTTAGTTATATGCTTCACATTGGAGAATCCCTACATGAAAAAACTCTTACTATACTTTCATAAAAGGTAAAGAAATAAAAATGAAATCGTTTATATAATTTTTTGTGAATTGAAAATGTCCATTGTTAAAGAGATATTTGGGAATACCAAAAGAGTATCATTTTAAATTAAATATAAAACGTACGATGCATAATTAGAAATAATGTGAAAGTATTTAATGATATCCATCAAAAACAATGTTTGGGTAATTTGATACACACTCAGTGTTACTTTTGTTGACCATTGTTATGGTGTGACTGACACTATATTAAGATATAATATTCAATACATATTTATTTTGCATCCAGTGGAGCTATTGTATAATAGCATATAGTTATATCAAATAAAAAAATAAATGGATGTAAAGATGAGTTTCCATGTACGTGTATTTCAATTGTCAATCTCACGTGCAGTGTATTCTGCTAATAAATATCGAGCCTTTGGCTGTTTATTAATAATGCGTCTAAAAATAGAGGCTATGTTAATTATTTTACTGGAGAGTAGCACTTTTTGTGTTTAAACCAAGCTGTAAATAAATTTCTGTCAATTTTTATCCGTGCAATTAATGCTGCGGCTCGTCCAAAGAAGGACCACATTCTTACAGATAATTAACTTCTAACTAGTTTAGTCTAGTTCTAACTAAATTAATATTGCACTTTTTCTCTGAGCATTGAGAACCGGAGACCTTTTTAATTTATTCTTCTCATCCCATTATTTACATCTTAGTGTCTATTATTAATCAAAAAACTCATCCGCAATTCTCTTGATGGTGCGATATATATGTAAGTACCAAGATGATTACTTACTATCTGGTGACACATTTTTTCATTTTCCTACTCTTCCACAAATCATTACCGACGATGAATATATGAATGATGAATATATAAATATATATATATATATATATATATATATATATATATATATATATATATATATATATATATATATATATATATATACATATATATATATATATATATATATATATATATATATATACATATATATATATATATATACAATAGTGCCCAACAAATTATTACAGATATTTAATGTTGACTGAATATTTTTAGAGAATATTAAATGTACAACATTCTCAACTAACTTTATAAATGACTTTATAAATTTATAAATATACAACACTAATAAATTCATACTAATAATATGTTACTCATGAGAATTAAGGAAATAAGTGAAATATTATTATCTCATCAAATCACTGTAACTTAACACAGAAACGATAATCCATTTTGATTTATGTCTTGATTGTTCTTTTTGTTTGAAGAATATAATTTTGAAAGAGACAATTATGTACGCGCAGAAAATCCTCCCTCGCACTATATATAGCTTTATCTTTGTTGACGTTCTTCACTGAATATATTTTAATGGAAAAGATGACAAGGACACCCTCGGAAAAGTCATTTCCATTTCACCCGTGAATGGCTCTTTCATCAGACATTTTGTGCTTACGTACGCTCTTTGTTGTGTTTCGACCAATTATTACTTTGTCTTGTAAAAGAGGTAACATTACTATCCAAATAACTTAAGACTAGAATTTTTTCTGTTAGAATTGTTTCTGTCTGTCTGTACTTAAATTATGATTTCCTTAAAAAACCTTTTAATTTTTTATATCCATTTATAATAAACATAACTAACTACATGTTAAAATTTATGTACTAAAATATTAATAAAATTTAATTAATTAACTAATTTTATTTTTAACTAATTTGTAACAATCATTTCAAGATTAACCTAAAGGATAGAAAATAATACCTACTCCACCTTCTAGCTTTCCAAAAAATTGAAGTATTTACCTAAAAACTTAGCAAATAGATTTCAGAGTCATATTGAAACGACAACATCATAAAATCCTGAAATGATTGAATTTAAGATGACACCAAAGTGAAGTTAACATTAATACTGCCTAGTACAGAAAAAAAGACGATAATGAAGAACATCGCCGTCGGTCATAGTCTCAGAGATAGTTGAAGATCCGAGGTCTGAAACTGAATTCCGCGTAGGCGAAGCCGTGGGCAGAAGCTAGTATGTCTATATAAGCCAGTGAGCACAACTTTTAATTTTCTCTATTTTGAACAATTGCAACAATACAATCCGTCTATATTAATTATAATTATTTTTATTATGACAAATTATAAAAAATAAATAAAAATCACCATCTTTATTAAAGCGAAGTTTCTGTGACAGTATTATCAAATTATATGCAACATATTTTTTTTACTCATATCGCTCGTGTCTTGCTCCAACCGATTTCCAACAAGCGTCGTCGAAACCGCGACACGTCTACTACATATTGCTCACGAGGGGATTAACATTTAAATTCAAATATTATACTATTACTCAGAGGCTTAAGCAGCACTTTACTTCTAGTAAACGAAGTGGATGCATCGCTCAATAGAATGCCTTAACGTGCATATGTACTTTATTTTTGTGTGTTTGACATTGTTCACAACTTGCAAAAAGTATCTTGAATTCAATGTAATTTGTACTATTTCCTCTAATTTTTATTTAATATTGTATATTCGTAGTACTGTAGTGATTTATTTCACACTATTTTTCACAAAAAAATGTACTTTATATCCATGTCACAAAACTGCAATGATTTCTAAAATTAAAAATCATATATCAGTTTTGAAGTATTAACTTAATAATTTTTAAAACTATATATCTCGTACATTTCCATATGAAAACCATAATTAAGTCGTTCCTAAACGTTCGTTGTTCAGTAAGCATTAGATATATTCTGACAATGACTATGAGCTCATATGTGCCGTTACTTGACCCAAAAGTGGCTCAATAAATCAGCTCTCTAAGCAAAAACCGCAAGTAAGCGTGATGACAGCAACCCTTACTCACTTGTTTCCGGAGTAAGCTGTCACGTAGATAATAAGTTCCCGCTTCTAGTCTTAGTTAAATGACTCGTCGCAATACATAACATTGTCGCCACTATAATGAGAAAGTAATGTTAGAATTAACTTCAATTAATCAACGTATGGAACACTGATATTTAAGTAAAAACTACATGTAACTTAACTAGAACGAAGCATTTATTATTAATAGAAAAAGCAGTCAAACACGTAAACAGACCACCAGATGCGGGACTACATATACGAGTAGATTGCTGTGTATAGACCACGTCATAAAAATACTACTTCGTACTATGGCTACTTCACTAAATACAACGTAACTGTTATACTACGACGATCTTTTATGAGTATTGTACTTCCTAATAAACAGCTTAAGATGGTTTTTTTAATTTATTTTAATTTTTTTGTACAATTATTCTATAGATATTGATGTTTGTCAAAGAATATGTCGCCGTATTAGAATTAATATCATGATTTGATTATTGGCAGATTATGTTTAAGGCTATTGTTGGTGTATATAAAATAATTATAATAATTGAAATTTGTGTAAAATAAGTTATGTAGAATTATCGAAAATTTATAAATATGTAATGTGAATATTGAGCTGTATTTTAAGAATTATTTTGCAGTAATTTCATTTATTTGTTAAAAAGATATTGTTGTTATGCTGAATCAAATCTATTTTTAACTATTCTTTGTTTACTGGACATTGTCTTTGTTCCCCTTCTCGATTTTGTGCATAAAAGCCGAAATTCAGTCGGGGGAGATTCATTCTAATTCGAACCATCGCCGAAAACGTCGAAATATACAATACTATACTATAGATAACAACTGATATCTCTTTATATAAAAGATTAAGATCTTATTAATAAAAATAAGATTCTCACGCTTCTTAAGTTAAGTAAGCACAATGCTCTAGTTTTGTTTTAGTAATTAAATCCTCGGGCGTTATAGTCGATAACTCGTTAAGTTAATCATAAATGTCAAAAAAATTAATAAATGTCAAATTTAATCCATTGACCAATCTATGAAAATGTAAAAACGTCACAAAACTTACAAATTTTAAGTACGGATAAATGTTGTGTGCGCGATTTCAACACAAATGAGCTTGCGATTATACATTAGTCATCTTTATTACTGACAGGTGACGGACAATACCAGATAAAACATCCTATTAGTATAATATATAAACTCTTGAGAACAATTATAAAACCAAGTATACCAGAATAAAGTTTTATTCGAAATATCTGTTATACTACGAGATGTTTTGAGCGTTTTAAAGCTATAGCAAGTCCTGAAACTAATTTTACAACCAACGAACAAATGAGGAGACAAAGACAACTCAAACTCATCAAAACTTCATCTATATCCAGCGCTCATGAGATAAAGATAGCATTCACAGCTTTTTGTTACATTGCGATATTAAAATGGTACATTAAAGACAAAATTATTTAAACAAAGCAGTAGCGGAACTGCGACTGATGCTGTAAATATCTGAGCGTACCCAGCGCACGCCATTCTAGATGTATGAAGCTCTAGTTTTACGTACATTGCGCTTAAATGAATAATTTATATCAGTGCAGTGGCTGCAAATCTAGGAATCATACAGTTCGCAGCGCGAATATTTGCGTAGCCGTCACTGGCATTAAGTTAAATTTACGCGAGCTACATCAAAGCAAGGTCTTTGTATTTTTATCTAGTACATAATACACTCCTTTGCAAATAAACGGGCGGTTTTGATTTTTCTACATTATTGGTAATAATTTAGTTCTAAAGACGTTTGATTAGGCAAACTATTGTATATTAGTGGCACTTAATAAATAGTCTAGGTATGAAAAAAAAAAAGTTTTACAAGGATGCTTTGGTTAGTACCTGTTTTACATCGGAAGAGAGCTATCGGCTATGTGCCACCACTGTGGCTGTGATGAGGTCGTATCTCAACACACATTGGAGGAGTGTCCCGCGTGGTCAGAGTTGCGCTGTGACCCAGTCGCAATAGCGGGAGATGACCTCTCACTGCCAGCCTTAGCGAAAGCTATGGTTGGGGATGAGCTTTCGTGGATGGCCGGAGCTGCGTTCTGTGAGAAAGTCTTGGCAAGGAAGAAGGCTGCGGAGAGGGAGAGAGAAAACTCAGCTGCTCTCCCAATTCGCAGGCAGCGTCTGATATACGCAGCCAACGACCAGCACGAGCCCCCAAGTTACTCCGTGAGCACCGGATTATTCGATTGAGGTTCGCTAGAAATTGCCTATCTTGGACACTTAGTAACTGGAGTAGCGTACTATTCTCCAATGAGGCTCGAATTCGTCTACATGGTGAAGACCGCCGTTACGAAGACCAGGGGAACGCTACTCTAACGTGTTTTGACGAAATCATCCCTTATGGTAGAGGATCTGTTATGTTTTTGGGCAGTCGTAACTTTCAGCTATCGTACAAAGCTAGAAGGTACATAACAGAAATCCTCCGTCAACATGCACAACCCGTAATTGGTGAAGATTTACATGGATGTTAATGCTCGGGCCCACCGTTCTAGCGACGTAGATGCTTATATGCAAGAGGGTGGTATTCGTCGTTTAGACTGGCCAGCACGGAGGCCCGATCTTAACCCCATTGAGAACATCTCCTAAAAAAGCGAGTACAATTTGTCCAAACACCTTCACAAAACACCAAGGAACTTAAACGTGTGATCTCGGCTGAGTGGGAACATATTCCACAGGACACCATCAAAAGCCTGGTGGAAATCATGCCAAGACAATTACATGCCCTTGCAGCAATTAGTCATAATTGCTGCAAGAGCATACTCGTTATTAACATTTAGTTTCATAGGGGACTGTTACGGGTGTATCGATCCAACGACACAATATTTGTTATTATATAAAGGTATTATTAAATTTTAGTTTGACCAAAATACTTAAATATACCAATTTAAACAATATTAAACAGGTATGAATTAAGTAAACATTAGTACACTTACGATGTTTTTTAAATTATTTAATCATATTTGAATTTAAATCAAATTATTAGGTATATGAACAAACATCTTTCTGGAATAAGATCTTATAATACAAGTTTATATTTTGACAAGTTTTTTAATACTGAAGATTTATTTAGACATTACTAAGGAACTGTATCATTATCGATAGCCTAAAGCAGGCCTCTTTCAACGCGCGTCACCAAACTCAATTTTCGATTTCATGCATCCAAGATAATGTATGCCCCTCGTTGATCAGATAATAATATGAATTTATTCATCTATGTTGTTTGCTTGGTTGAATTTTCTTATATTATATCTTGAAGCTGATAATAAAACGTACATTATTTATAGTTATACATCTGTGTTGTTTGCTTGGTTGAAATTTTTAATATTATATTTTTAAGTATTTAAGTTTAAGTAATATTTAACGTTGTATATTATTTATAGTTTTTAAACACAATATTAATTTACCTTATATCTTGTTTTAACGTACTAATGATTGAGATTATTTAAAGTACGTCCCATAAAGATACACTTTACTTAAACAAAGGTCACTCGATTTACCGACTTGCAAATAATTTGCAAACCGAAACGGTAGTTAAACATATAAATTGTAAAGTGCAGCCTTTGTACATACCAAAATGATCGCACAGTATACTGAATAGGAATTAAAATTGATTGAATTTAACAATTGATTCCTGCATTGAAAAGCGTCCATTAATTATAGATTTCTGTGGTGCTGACATCTTTGTTCGCCGTTGTTTAATATTTGATATTTCATACTATGCTCTTAATTTCTCTATTCATCATGAGACAAATACTGTTAGAAGGTTTCACTACAACAATATATAATAAAGAAAAAGTACTTAAAAAAATAATACGCACTCTAGTCTTTTTCATCGAGTCAACAGGCATCAGACGATACCAGCCCAGAACTTGGCCACTGACACTGCATCATCCATTGCCATCATAAGGCCATCTGCTGACCAAGTGACAGGGTACAGAGACAGCCTTTTATAATGCGGCACGTCTCATTCAAGGCTACATTGACCTCCTTGGCGTGAGCTGAACGATGCCAGACAGGCATCGTTGAGCTCAGCACGCGTATTCGCCAGAGGAGAAGGAGAGCGCTAAACCAGTCGTGAGCAGCATATCCAGGGCTGCTTCCCGTGTTGTTATGGTGAGGCGCATAAGATGTTGTTTCTTAACCCTGTTTTCATTTTCACATGTCTGCACGTGAGACACATACATACATATCTGCGCAAATGCGCTTATAATAATGTAAAGATTTCGGAATTGTATCAAATTAATATAAAGGCATTTTTTTCCTAGTTTATATTGAATTTAAAGAAAATTTTATACTTATTTATAACATTTATTATCTTCCTGCTCAAATTTCCCTCAGGTAATCTGAGTGAATGTATTTTTGTATTAGCAGTAAATAATCTTAAATATACAACTCGTAAAAACGTTAACAATGCTCGGTTATTTCGTTAAAAGTAAAAGAGTTGTCAATAAATATTTGGTGTTGTATCATAATATTCGATCTCTCAAATCACTCAACGATTATTAATTATATTTTTTTTATAAAGTGAATAAGATAGAAAGAAAATAAAATCGCTAGCTATCTACTACCTGATCAATTTCAAAAACTTTTTATTCGGAAAGAATCCAAGATAAGTTGCAAAAGATTCTTGGAAGGGAAACTTACGTAGTTAGCAAATTGCAAACGGCTGTTCAACGGTACATACTTTCTATCTAATCTGTACTGATAATAAGTAGTATTGAAAAAACTAAGAAATAAATAGGTAGGATAAAAACTTTTAAACAAACAATAAAAGTAAAGGTCACGATAATTATGTCATGTATCAGTATTATTTTTGCTTTTAAAAGCTCACATTATTTTGTTACATAGAATAAGTACCCTTATTGTTGTTATAGGTACATATATGTAAATAACGGCAATAATGAAAATCTTCTATTATAATATTATGATTTCCAAATCATTCGTATATCAAATAAAATAAATGAAAAGATATTTCTTCTCTCTAATTAACTTTAATTAAAAAAGTTTACAATAGAATTCTTTAAATAAAGAGAGTATGTTGTTAAAAATAATCGTCATCATCATCATCAACATAATGATCATCAATTTCTATAAATTTTCGAGGATTTACCATAATCTCCAAATTAGACTGCCTCTACGTCTAGCTGCTCGATTTTTGCATCTAAACATTTAACTCTAAGTTATAATAATGTTACACTTCGGTTATTTGAACGCTGTTACTCTTCCGATCTCCTTTTTTTTAAGGCAAGTAACGCATATACAGTATCCTTGGTGTAGTGTTGCAATTGTTATTTTTTTATTTAATACTTGATTGTACACATAAAAGACGACATACAAGAATTAAAAGAAAAGAAGATGTACACAGGCGAGCTTAACTTAAAATTGAGTTTTCTTCCAGCAAACCCAGGATTGAAAGAGACATTAGATAAGCTGTGAGGATAAAAATAAGTGTACACCAACAAAATATAATAATAATATACATACCAATACATACTATATAAAACCATACATAATGTCGATTGTTTATTGTTGTGTGTTTTTTGTTAAATAAACATGTTTATTGTTAAATAATTTTGTTTTAATCATCAGAATAAATGAAATCGTAAACAAAAAGCAACGAAAACAATTATTCTAGCCAAATGAAAATTTTTAATAAAGGAATGTTTTGCGAGACAACATGAAAAGGTATGAGAAAGGAATCTCGTAAATTGTATCTCACAAGTACCCGTGGACGCGTAACACAAAGGTTCGTTCCGTTTAATGCGATGTAATATCATCACAACTCCCCGTAACACGCACACGGTGAAATGAATGAATGAGACGTGTTATAGGTGTTTTGAACCCGATGACTGCTATAAAGAACAATATATGAGTTTTCGCCAACGTTGCTCGTAAATACTAAATTGATCGTGCACAACCTTACTATGATCAACTTCTTGCTGCGCTTTAATACGGACACATATAACCACGTCTATACGTCTTCATTTACATTTACCTCAACATTATCACAGTATACTTTACTTTTTCAGGTTTATCTTTAAGTATGTCATCGTCTTAATACTTATTGCGTGATATTTTTCTCTTTCAAGTTATACTTATGCTATTAAAACTAAATCATCATTAATGAAGACCTAATTGAATCCATTGCTAGACACGGGGACACTGGCGGATTGGAAAGTGCAGAGCCAGCAACTCGTACTAGTAACACTATTATTAACCACTGGTTTATGACAATGTGTTCCTCCTAGCTTTGATTTTAGTATAGTAATACCACCACGGATTTTAATGTAAACTTAGTAACTCAAACTTTTTGCAAAAGTTATTAGAGTATTTTTCGTTTTATATTATAATTTGTTCTTACATTCAATAATAATTATCACATTCCGTTACCTCGGAAAATGTCGTACTTTAAAGTAATTAATCGTGTAGCAATTAAGTCGCCGTCACGGCTGTTGTAATTTAATTAGACCATATCGTAAACCCAATATTAGTGTACATAAATTATGAAGTTGTAGTCGGGTTGTTACTTTTAGCAAATCCATGAAAGAGACATGTTTTATGACCTACAAGTAGGATCAAAAGTGAAAAAAAAGTTATTGTAAAATTAAGCTAGAAATTTATAAAATAATACACATATAGGTATTCAAAAACAGAAAAATATTTATATAATCCTATTTATGTTTCAAATTTAGTTTATCGTTACTTACTACGGTTAAATTACTAGTTATTTATATTTTCACAAAGGACAAAAACACTATAGTATATTTCGTAAATTTAAACAAAGTAAACGAGAGAAACACTTGTATAAAATTTTAATACATTTCCTAATTTAAATTTTACTTTTACGGAAGGTCCCTCGGCGGTATAAATTAACATTTATTATTGTTGTTTCGCCCATTTATATCTACAGCTTTACGTTGGTTTCGTCTGAAGACATCACAGTCAAAGTTCACCGTAAAGTCATTGCAAGGGCTGTTTTACTAGTGCAGTAAAATGAAATAACCGCCTCTTAACCTATAGCAAGATATAGAAGTACAGCGAGAGGAATTTCATATATCATATATATAAAGGTCAAATACCTTTTTATAAAATTTGATGATATATACGAGTATAAAGGGTTCTTCGTTTTAAATATTGTAAGTTTCCGCAAATTTTCACAGCAAAAAAACACAATGTTACGTGTTTTTATCAAAAGTATTCTTTAAGAAAGAAAAAAATACACCTTAAACAAATAAACGACATATGGCGAAAAATTATAGGACTGTTCTTTAAATTATACTTCTACTACTTGTAAAAATACTCGTATAATTAGATAATTTAAGGATTTTTTAGATTTTAAAAGCCATGCAAGTAAGCTTTTCAAATTAAATTCAAACTAACTAAAATATTTATTTTGATAGGAAATAAAGATATTTGTAGTTTTTAGATTTATAAACTCTTTGTAACGTTTAATAAATTAAAAAACCCTTGACGTCAATGAACCACGCAAAAAATTAATAACAAATTGAAGAACGTAAGTAAAACACAAGTCCGACTTGATTTCTAATTAAATAAACGTTTCCGGGGGACAAAGGGCTTTCGTGGTTGAGTTTCATGACTTTGGTCCAAACATCGGCAATCGTCATAGAAGCAAAAATGGTACGTATTATATAAAAGTGAATGAGCAAATTGCTTTGAAAGAAGTGGTCGCCAATATGTATCCGATCTGATAATCGTCAATCTATTTTTCTTCGAAGACGCGAGTCTTCTATTCATTGACTTTCTTTCCATTTCAGCGAGCAGCTGAAAATAAAAAAAATTCAAGGACACATTCCTATTATATTCAATACCGTTGATACATAACTAGTGTTGAATGGAATACACATTTTGCGTCATGTCGTTTGGAAGCTTTAAGCGATAAACTTATTGATCGTAGATGCATAGTCAGTACTTGCCTTGATATATTTATATAATTTATAATCTTTGTATGGCAAATATTTAAAATTCTGGATGTTAAGCAAATATTTAAAATATCCATTCCCAATTTAAAAAAAATATAACCCGACATCATGTTACGCGTAAATGGAAGCTATTTGTAAGGGTAATCAACATATTATAACACAAAGCATATTATATATACACATAGTTCTACATTATAAATGCGTGTATTGTACATACATATATTTACGTTTAATAATAGTTCACTTAGGTGAACGTTATCATCAATGTGACACATTAAAGCACTTTAACGTATCTAATTTCCCTAATAAAGGATTCCTGGCTCCTCTCCTAAATACAGGGTATTGTTTTAAACTTAATAATAAAGACTATTAGTCAACACAACGCGCATAATTTACGAGAGGCCCTGAAGATTGCCACTTAAGGGTTTGACTTATTAGCAATCTATAGATTTCAAATCAATGGGCTTTATCCCAAATTCTAAATATCAAATCAACTTAAGTAAAATTGGAGGGAGATACCACCGAAGTAATTTCAACTTAAAAACAAAGACGTGGAGAGCGATTTCACAATGAATTTGTAACCCGGTCAAGTCTTCTTTGATCGTAATTTGCATTTGAGAATTTGGTTAAAGCTGATGCTTGTGAGGCGAATGATGAAAATAAAATAAATCAAGATAGAAATCCATTACTGTGTGGACAATCAGAACTTAAAGGTTATCTTCTATAGAGTCTAATCTATACCTCTATACCTATGATGCCTCATGTTGAGGCGAAACACGTGTCGTGTGCAATGTGGAAAAGTGGTGGTGTGTGTTTGGTGTTGTTAAAAGTGGTTAGGAGCTGGAGAGTTGCTGATGGCCGTTTTTCGGTACGATTTAGTATAAATTTCCCATAAATCCACTTCTTCCAGTAGAAAACACACATTTTTATTTTTATGTTTTTATTTGCTTGTTGCGGATCTTAGCTAAAGATATAACTGTAACAATGTTTTTATACACAGAAGTGCGTAGTTCAATAATTTTAACCGTAGTTAAGCTAGATTAGGAGGCCCGCCTTAGGACTAATATAGTTACTTTAGGATGAATATTTCAAGGCTGTGTAAACTTCATGAAAATATGGTTTTCATGAAAATATGTTGGCCCGTGCCGAGACAACCATTTGCTCATTATAAAAATAAAAACAAACAACACATATACATATAAGAACTATATAAATGTGTGTGCATGTGTATTCGTCTTGAAATCATTTTAATAGTATATGACTATTCTGTTGTTACACTAGAATACGACCTTAATCAAACAATATTTTATAAATTATTAAATTTAAACGAATACCACCGTTCTGTTTAAGTATAAAGACTCAAAATTACGTCCGAATTGAAATGGAAAATGATTTATTAGACAATTTAAAACAGATGGTCGTTGAAACGTCTGCTAGCCTTCCCCATCTTGAAGACATATTTTTACATTTATAATAACAGGACAGCTCGTAATTTCAATAAAAGAGGATTAGTTAATAAAAAAAATCTTGAATGAAATGACGTTATTTTTTCACTTACTTGTTTTTCTTATTATGACGAGCCAGAGATCGTCATTATGAATTTATAACATTCATAAAACAATTGCAAATGATGCATAAAACAATTGCAATTAACGTCATATATAGGGTTAATAGAATCCATATTATATTAACATATAACAATAAAATATCAAAATTGGTAAAAATCATAATTTCATTATATAAGGGACCTTATAAAAATTCGAAAATATGATAAAATTATCTCGAACTTGTATAGAAAAAATAATTCACACTCTCAGCTTCATACTGGGGTTCCCTGTATCCTAGTTACCAAAACATAAAAATCATAAAGTTTAATAGCTAGACATAAATGACTCAGGAAGTGAATACCACGACGTTATTTAGGTCATGTAACTGATGATAAATAACAATTTAAAACTAAACAATAAGTATTATATATACTATAAATATATATTGTATTTCTATATATTCATTATGCATACCAAATAATTCTTTTTAAATTTAAAATTTTATTTATTCCGCAAGATTATATATCAAAAATAAAATCAAAACACAGGAAAAATTAAAATATACCTCTTAATTTCGCTTTGAAGAACATGATAATTTTTATGGGAGATAATAACAGAGAAATCCGAAAACTTTTGCCGCTGCCTCGGGCTGTAGTCCTTAATTAAGCAAAGTTATCTAAAAAATTCTTAACGTAGCTAAATTGTAAAACAAAGGCTGAAAATTGAGTTACTTTTTTCGAAACCAATTAAACTAATTGCCATGATTAAGATGTACTGGAAATATTGCCTTGTATAAACATAATCTACAGAATATCTCATAATAATCCATACCGATACAACTAATTCTTTTCAATAATCGCATATTATATTTAACACGTTATAAATGTAGAAACAAAATAATAAAATAAACTGTAGGTATTTCCATGAGTGAATTATATTTAGCGATGTACAGACTGAGTGAATACAAGTTATACATTTCGAAATTAAAACATTTTTAAATTTAGTAGTAGTAGAGCCACGGTAGCATGAATGGGGCAAGATGTGGTAGTATTTTACTGTGTTACCGTGTTTCTTGCAGTGAGTGTTAAGATCTGGAAGCCCAACTACTTTCCCCTTCCTTTCGCTGCTCGTTTACGTATCTTTTATAACAAAAGTTAAAAAAGCTAGATTTTCTTGGGTAGTAGGAAAATACGCTTTACATCAATAATTCAATGGTAGAATTGAACCACAACCTTATACCGTAAGCACAGTCCTTAACAATTGCAATAGTTCAATTGTTTAGGACTCCTTATATGTTGTTTTTATAGTTTACAGTTATTCCTCTATAGCGTCAAGATGCATATTTTGTACAGATACTACAAAGTCACACCGTTGCAAGATGTAACATAACTGGCGACGTAGTTAAGCAAAGTTGTTAGTTATCAGTCTCCCGGCCGGCCGCACAGGGATCATTCATCCCTCGGCCATTCCAACTTTGTGAATTTTATATTAATCTTCAGCGGAATTAAGTTGCTTGCTCCATCTACAATGTCATAAATATAGCGAGGTCCTGCTCTTATAGAAAGTATAGTAATTAATTAAATAAAAATAGAAAATATTTATGTTTTCATGTGAGAATCTTTACAGAATATACATAAATTTGCAGAAAAATCCTTTATATAATAAACCTAAAAGTAATATTATTAATTTTATATTTTAAACTCATTATATAATAATTATATGTATATACTTAAGAAAGTCTTACTTTTTGAGCGATATGAAGTCGGTCTTAACGCCTATTAGAATCTAATCGAAAAGTAGCCCGAGGAATAGGACCGCAAATTGCTGACCAGAGGACAATGACGACTACGATGACTCAGCAAAGACAACTTATACTTAATACAGGGATGTAGAGGAGAGACCATTATTAATCCAAGAGCCCCTCAAGAACTTCGACTGCAATCGCTATTATAGAAGTATCGCACACTCAGAAAATAAAAAGCAACGTAATAAACGCATAAGACCGTCACTACGAGTACTTTACGAGAAAAATGGGGAAGTTGGTATAATTAATGTGTATGTACGAGTGTGTCAGTATGAATGTCGTCACTGTGGTCCGCGATCTGACGCTCCAATATAGCGCCCGGCATATGCTGAGCAAGAACCATTTTATGACACTCGTTAGATTAAAATTATTTTCTTTTTGTACTGTGTATTTATTTGTATATATAATATTATTAAGGATTTAATTTTAGTTATTGTAAAAAAAGGTGTCATAAATAAAGTTTTTCTATTCTATTCTGTTCTGTTCTATTCTAATAAGAATAGATCGATAAGACCAAAAAGTAAAATTTTTAGACCATTTTTTTAAAAAATATAGTTTTATTTCTACTCTTACTGTTTAAATTTCAGTCAACAAATTTGGACGTGTTTTTAGAATGTAGTTTGTATATTCGTAACATTTGTTTTAAATAAAAAATCAAAAAAAACTTTTAAAGTTCGCCTATCTTTCCATCAACGTAAAGAAAACTGATGTTCGTCGCCTGCGAACTTTTACAGAATCAAGAGTCTCTAGACCTTTTCAAATCTCTCTTGATGAGCCACTTATGTTACGGCGAAAGAGAGGCTTATTCAACCAAAATCGCTTAACGCTCTTTATTCGTGCCACTATGATTTAAAAGTGCGAAAAGTTTACTTGTTAATACATCCCATTTATATTGCACATACTTATAATAAATTGGACAACATTTACTTCTAAACAAGCGCTTTCGATAGTTCACCAATTCGATTCCCTGTTCTGGAAAAATAAAATGAATTGTGTACGACCTCCATGTATATATACCTGGAATATTTGATTATGCGATTGCTCTGTACTACGTTTTACAGGCATTCCCTGTATTACGTTTACAATTATAATCCTAAAGTTGCACTGTTAGTGTTATGTTATAAATTGCTTTACTCTCGTAATGGATTTTATAAATTTATCCACCCTTATAGATATTAGATACTTTTAATGGAAGTAATTGTCGTAAAAAGCAAATATATACATATGTGTGTATATATATATATATATATATATATATATATATATATATATTGTCAATCGTGTTGCAGATTTCGTATTTCGGGACTTTAATCTGCCATAAAGTAAGTAGAAAGTAAACACTTAGCAAAATGGCCAAAACAAAAAGGTTAAAATCTTTTAAGTCAAACAAATGTACAAATGATGGTAGCATGATTTTTCTGATTTCTTAGAAATAGCATTTGTGTAAATTATTCCAAATGCTCTGGAAAATACAAAATGTTGTAATAAAATATTATAAAAATCTGTATGATAAATATTTTTTTGGTCCTAGAAAGTCCTTAAAATACAATAAAT
Source organism: Baronia brevicornis (assembly GCA_031353405.1). Lineage (NCBI taxonomy): Eukaryota > Metazoa > Arthropoda > Insecta > Lepidoptera > Papilionidae > Baronia > Baronia brevicornis. The sequence goes on along the minus strand of JASFAT010000289.1, from coordinate 31,966 downwards.
AGTCTCACTTCTTCTATCTTAACTACAGAAATGAATACTTGAAAAAAATGAACTAGGTGTGGTATCATTGACACATAGATATTCAGAAGCAACATAATATATAAAAAAAAATCACTCCTTTAATTAACATATCTTAAAAAGAATTCTAGGAATACTTTTTACATCACTATTATGAAATTCTTGTTTACGATTCCGAATACGCTGAATTTTACTTGTGTTACGAATATATAATCACGATAACAATGCAATGGTAAGTAGAATCAAACGCACGATCTTAAGATTGTAAACGCAATCCCTTACTAATTGGACCATTACCGCTTATAAGTAAGAAAAAGAGAAGGTGAAATTTTCCAAGTCAACATTAACAACTTTCGTGAAACGAAAAAAGACACTAGTTCTCCTATAATACTTGCATAAATATATCATTCCTGTGACTTTGTGTTTCAAAGGGAAGATCGAAAACACAAATTGTCTATTATGTATATATAATATGTATATACAATGAGAATGCGTGTCCGTCGGCCGCTAAGGGTTCATGTAATGAGCGCCTCACTTTACATATAAACGTTCACATACAGTCTCTCACCCACACGGCTGCCCAAATTTAATGTCTAGGGCTGGCGTCATTTTCCTATATCCTACTAATTCTACCTTACTAACATTATAAATGCGAAAGTTTGTGAGTACTTTGATGATGATGATGAGAAATGTTTGTTACTCTTTCACGACAATTTGGACGGATTTGGATGAAACTTTACAGTAATATAGGTTATACATCGGAATTACATATAGGCTACAATTTGTAATAATTTTATGTAATTTTTTCGTCATAATATAACGATACATTCGGATTGCGTCGTCGATTCAAGATTAAGTCGGAAAAAAATCTGGCCTCTGAGAGCTATCTTGGCGTACGCTGCCTAAACTATTGGAGTTACACAAAGATGATGTTCCGTAGGATTCTTTGTCTTGAATAGTTCTAAATAAAAGTCCGCGACAGCATATACCTTTTATGTGGAACCCACTATGACCAAAATTGTGAACCATAAAAAATATATATATTTATTTAAAATGATCTGTCACAAAACTTAATGTGGCAGACAAAATTTCACGCGAGCGAAGCCTTGGGCAAAGGCTAGTTTAAATATAAAGCCCAAGATTTTAACTGAAAATCACAATAATTTTCACATGTACCATGTAATTTACCACCTCATTCATTAACGTTTTACAATTTATGGTTGGACGTCTCAAGTTGAAATTAAATATTTATCGAAATTGGGCCAGTCACTGAGATTTCATTACTAGAACGTTCTTCCAAGTTAAGAGAATTAATCTGAGTCTCCACTAAATTTTATAACTGACTTAAAACTATAAAAGTTGATGCACTGCACGCGCATCAACTTAGTTGCTTATAAAGTTAATCATCATTAACACAGTCTCAACAGGCCACAGATATTGTTAACCTCACAAACAAAAAGTGATGCCGTCAATCCCCACGCTTGGCAAGGGATTCGCGGATCGCAGATTGATTTTTATTACTCGGACACTGCTCCACTCATATTTGCTTCACTGTCGCGAAATTTATATACAAACTATTGTATTTATGCACATCATAAAACGCTTTCGAATTAGCATTTTTTTAAGCTAATAGAAAAAAAAGACAACTATCAATCATAACTTAAGAAGTTTTCCAACCACAATAGGCAGCAATAGTTCTATTGGTAAGGATTGAAATCATGGATTCAATTTTACCCTAAGACAATTGATGTGAAACACATTTTCCTAGCACAAGCACTATTAATTTAGTTGGAATGGTTAAAAAGAATTGTAGGTTTTCTTAGTGGTAAAGCCACGCTGCAGACGAATACTTCGTCAAGAATAGCATATTATTTGTCTGTAGCATGAATGGGCCGGCTCGCTCGGGAAAGTACCACACTCCCGCAGAAAACCGGCGTCTGAGTGGTAGCTTAGCTACTGCGCTTCGTACGGTGAGCGGCCTGAGTACCGGAGACCCAACACCCTCCCCCTCCCATAATGTCACTTTCCTTAAAGTAAAAAAAAATAGGAATTTTAAAACATTGCTAGACTTCTAAAAACTTACAACCTTTGTCCTACCGATGTCACGGTCTCTACCCCGTTGTAATTAATTTAGAACAGACGAGGAAACAGGGTAGTGGCTACAACTAGCACTCTACAACTTCACGGCTAGTCTAATTCCTAAAACTTATGCACCACATAACAACCCCACAGGGCGTTCTTTTCCTAAATGCTTTAAAACGCTCAATTTTTTAAAAATACACAGCATAATTTCCCTTTCATCGTAAACCTTTTCCTTTTCCTCTTTGTCAATTAATACCTTAAATAAAGTTATAAATCCCTTATCCCGTGAAGTTACAAGCAAAATACTATATTCCCTATCATTTTTGGTTAAAATTATGCACTATTATTATGTTTGATTTCTTACTTCTTCTCACTGATCAAGATGAGAAGATGAGAAAGAAAACAAAAAACTATGCATTTGGTAGCATTCCATGTCAATATCAATATAACTTAACTCTAACAAATATTTCTCAGATATAACTGCATTTTCCTAAGCTATACAATCGATGTAGGTAATGAAGCAGTAAAAATGTACTCACGCATTCCTCCGCCGTAGACTACTACAAAAAAATTATGATTATTGATCCTAAGGAATAGCTAAAACATTAACTTCAAAGTTCCAATTAGGCACGAATATAAATATAATTATATATTTCAAATGAGCAACATTTTATTAATTAGATAATCAAAATATTTTTTTAGTTTTACGGGCAAACATTTTTGATACTCTTACGCAACTGTAAATTGTTTACATTGATTTTCATTATTGATCCTATTTGCATTGTTTGAATAACAACTCCTCGAAATCATTTTCGAAAAGTAATAGATACGCCTATTGAACCATCTGTGTTTATTAGAAACTATATAAAGCTATAACTTACGATTTTTTCAATCTTTTTGTTATTCATCTTGATGACACCAGCCCTTTTTAATTTAATTAAAATTAACCGTACATTTTTAACTAAAAATGGAATATATACAAAATATAATTCATTCATAAATATCGTGCATGAAATCATATCCGTTTTTTTTCTGCTTTATCGTTTAGAAACTTAAATCGTTAGCCTGTTCAAATTATGTGTTTGGGTGAACAATAACCCAGATTAACATACCGACATCAAACTATTGTGGAACACGAACGACCTACAAATCAGCAAAAAGGAATACCGCCAGACCTGAATACATCCATATAACAAAAGTTTTGGCGACCCTTTAGTTTGACCGTAAAATGAACTTCTATATTAACATCAACAGACCTCTTTCAATACACATATCTAAAACTTTGTTGTAGAACAAACACAGACGAACATTAACATATCTGTGTATTATATCAAATCAGATACGATTACTATAATTTATGCTGATAATGTATAGTAAATAATAATAATAAGGATACATATAATATAGTAAGTAATAATAATCGATATTCTATTATTTGTAGCATATAAGTCAATTTTAAATAATACTTCCTATTTAATTTTATGCATTCATTATCACCATCATAAGCCTGCAGCAGTCAACTACTTGTCTGTGATCTCTGTAAAGGCGTCTTCCTCAGTAATAAAAACCAATCTGCGTACCCAGTACTTCCGCCAAGCAGCACAGCAGCTCCTCTCATTACTTAAGGAAGTCCAGCAACGGATTATTAAGGGTGTTTTGATGATTGATATTAAATATTAAGATAATATCGTTACTGTGTAATTTTATTAATCACTTTTTCACTTTTCATTTTCATTTCATTAATCACGTTGTTAATTGTGTTATTTAAAGAGACACGAATATGTTTTTATATATTATTAGCTGCGCGCCCCGGCTTCACACAGGTGGTGTACCTAGCAAAAAATGATATAATCTTCCGTTTTATTATCACGATAAACCTCGAGGACGAAAACCAAAACACACGAAACAACAGAGGAAAAAATACCACGAAGCAAAGAACCAAAGTTTTGCTTTTGTAATACAAAAGAAACGGTAATTGAATATGAATGAATGTCAATCTATCAATACTGACTTTTATTAAAATTATATTTTGTTAATCATAGCTTCTTTTGTGAATCATAGTAATGGTGCCATCTATTAGTTATATTGCGATTTAAAATGAAGGAAAAGAGGAAAAAAAATACGTTCAAATTATCTGTTATACAAACCTTGTCCTGATAATAACAAACACAACAAAAAAAATTAATATGGTGCAGTCGTCCTGAAGTTATACGTGTACATACATTTCGGCGATTCATTTTTATTTATATAGATTTATAATTTTAACTTCAATTGGAGTTTCCAATCAATTAAATTGGGGCACAAAAATAAATATGTAATGAAAACAGTTTTTTCGTAAATTCTTCAGCTGGCTGCAAAAATCCATAATAAGCAAACCAGTTAAAAAAATCAAGGTAGTCATTTTATCATACAAAATACTAGACTATTCCATCGCACCCTTTGATAATCCGCCATTTATATTAGTACATCAATACATATGTAAGTCACGAACAAGATTACGATCGCATACATAGATCAACAACCGCCCACTTTTCCCAAAAGAAATCAATAACACAAATACTCCCATCTATTACAGAGCATTGCCGACGAATGTAAATAAACTAGTAATATTTTATACGCAGCGGCCGTATTTCACATAAGTAATAGTGTTGAAGTAATCCCTTGTATTTCTAAGCAAATTCAGTACCTTTGGGTAAACAAGCCATATCACCGATACCATTACAGAAGTTAATACATTCCGCGTAGTTTATGTCCGCAGTCGGGTGCGGGTTCGCGGCTGGACCACGAGATTTATCGCCGCACAGTCTGCTCCTATGCCGGAGCAATGATATTTCAAGATAATAAAAGGCATTCGATCTAGCGTGCTATAAATTTCACATAGTAAAAGGACAACATGAAAATATATATATTGTTGAAAATATACATTGTTGTACCTGAAAATAGAAACCGTAACTTTTATCTTGAATTCGTGTTTAACCAAAAAATGAATTGAAAGTATTGGGTTGGCACATAAGTTCGTTCGTATTTTGGCTCGCAGATTTTGACGCCTATTGGACGGAAAAAATTAAGTGGAGGGGATAGTTGCGTAACATCAATTGTACTATACACTTTAGTGTAAAGTTTATTTAATTTTGCTACTTAGTTTGTGACTTCGTACATAGTAAAGCGGAAGAGCAAATTGTACATTTTCTGCATATTATGTTGTATTATTTTCGAAAAGAGAAAAACGCAACCCAATCAACGAAAAAAATATGCGCGTCTACGAGGCATTTGCAGTTGCCGTTCGCGTCATACAAAAATAATATGCCTGGTTCAGAAGCGGAGAATTCAGCTATAAAGGTTGCAAGCGCTCCGGACGGCCTGTAACAACTGACAGGGCGACGATATTGTCTGTGGTAGAAGAAAATCCACATTTTACACTGCATAAGATAGCGGACGTCGTGAATGTGTCGCATAGTACCATTCAACAATCTGAAGACACAAAATGCACAAAAATAGCCTAAATTGTTTTATAGGCGACGAATGCGCGACCACATACATCTGTAACCGCCATACAGAAATTGATAGGATTTTCATGGGATATTCTACCTCACCCTCTATACATAAAGCCCGGAGATCGCACCATCCAACTACCATTTATTCTGCTTACTACAAAATTATCTTAACGGAAAAAATTTCACATCTTTGGACGACAGGAAATATATTTGAGAGATTTTTCGAGAACAAAGACGAAGCCTTCTGGAGAGATGACACTGTCTGAACATTGGGCCAAAGTTATAGTAAATAATAGTCAATATAGTTAATAATAAAAGCTTTTATTTTAGAATGTATGATGCTTTGAACAAATATTAAAAAACCAAAGGAATTTATGTGACAACCCCTTATTATAGATGTGAGTAACAAATATTTTCATAGAATATAGCAATATAAAAATTTTTATATTTTTTATTTAATTAAAGGCTTTTAGGTTTTAAGTCCCGTATTTCGTTATACCCGTATATATGTATCAACAATCGATCTATATGAAGACACTGCCAAGTAACGAGTTATATCCCAAATAGGGTGAGCTCTCTCTTTCTCTCTCTCAAGTAGCCCCTACTTGAGAGCGAGTGCCACACTGGTGACTGATGTCCATACCTGTCCTATGACAATTTAAGACTGGCCATTTTTAAGATCGTTATACCGCTATCGATTAGTTGCAAGAGCCTCAGAAAGAAGTAGCTTTGCCACTGAGCCAATTAGTTCGTTGTATTCTTTGTTTCTATTTATATTTTAGCCACACGCTTTTAGGAAAATCTTTTGGTCTTTTCAAAGTTAAGAAGGTATAAAATAGGAGTCAAATGGTAAGTTATTTATAATTAGTAATGATAAACGGTATTTAATGCTGTTGCGAACCACTAATGCACGCGGTACTAACATATTGCTTTAGCGTACACCAGCTCAAATTAAGCCAGCTTAACGACCACTCCTTTTGCATGCGACGCGTTATTCATTGAACGATATATAAATGCATATTGAACGTTATTATAATCGCAATACGTTCAAACCGTTAACCGTTAGATACAACGGTATAGAATAACAACTTCACAACAGATGAGTCATAAGTAAAATTATATGTTATAAACTCTAGATACCCTTACCCTATTCTGTATACTCAGTAAAAAGCCACCACTTTGATATTAGAAAATAAACAATACACTAACTTTATCCAAATCGATTGGAATAAAATAAACAATTTCAGAACATTTGTATACCAGTTCTCGTCATTGATCAATGACCTTAAGATTTTTTTTTATAACATACATCTGATTATGAAATAGGTCTTGTACGCGACTATATTAATAAGTTCAACTAGCGCTAATTATGAGTAATACTCATACATACTTTTGAATTCATACATAACATGCACACATAGATGGCCTACAAACACTTCTGGTATATACCAAGGTAGATCTTCGAATTGCAATAAATTGATCACGTTTGGCGGAGAACGAGTAAACGAGTGTTGCAATAGATTCTGCATGCATACGGTGGCGCCCCCGCCTAGATGGAGAGACAATCTGTATACCATTTTACAAAAACTGGATGCGTGTAGCCGAAAATCGAACAAGTGAATCGCAAGTTGAAGACAATAATGATATTGATAAGAAAAAAAATATTTATTGAACAGTATTTAAATACAATGTAAACTTGACTTTAATATGTAATGCTCGTCGTAGAAAATTAAAATTTATCCCTATTTTATATCAGTGAAGAACATTTGTGTAAATAATATAAGAGGTACACTTTCTGCGAAAATTTATTAATTAGCCACGAGAGGTCAGGCTGACTTTTAACATGTACGAAATTAAAAATATGCATACTTTATATTTATTTTACAAGATGAAAATCTAGTAGATAGTTATACAAACACTTAATCCTTGCAGAAAGTACCATCTTCCCAATTTGCAGTTTGGATCGTCATATAATAGTATTATTTTTCATTGTCAAATTGTTTACAATACTTTTAAAACTAGTATAGCTTTACTCAATGTTAGGAGTAAAATTTTGCCGTTTTGAGAACGCTGGAAATATTTCATATTTATATTTGGGAGTATGTTGTCTTTCCTAAATTCTGTTTAAATTCTTGTAATTTTTTAATTACTACTTTTCTGTATTTCAGTTACAAAAAAAGGAGTAATCCTATTTACTAAAGGGTTTTAAAGCCCTTCTAACATTGTAGCTTTAATTATTGGTGTCAATTATCCAATGATGGATGATATTAGATTATTAAATATTTTTTTCAAACTCAAGTACGATGTACCTTACATTAATTTACAAGTATTGTAACAATGTCAACAGTATCGATGTTTTCTTTTATGAATTTTTATACAATTATTTATATTTGATATTAGACGATCATCGAAAAATTTTTCGAGTATTTATTACGGCGGAAAAGATGAAGGTCGTTTGCCTGCGCGGATAAGGATTTTATGTCCGATTAAAGCGCCTAAGCGTGATATAAAGATGTATTGAAGAGTGATATTTACTGCACGTATCATTTCTCGTTTCCATCGACGGATATGTGAAGCTTGGAAGTCTGCCGGAAAAATAATATGTATAAAATTCGTAATAAAAGTCTCTATTACGATAATCATAACACATTTTCACTATAATTAACGTTACACATCGTGAAATTTATTTCGATTAACGTAGATGAAAGGAATCAGCCCGCTCTATTTACTATATACCACACGGGTAAATATAGAGGACTCATTCTTATATGATGTATAACCATTATCAAACCAATTTCGTCACAATAATCATAGACCATTGATTGGAATCAGCGTTACTATTATGACCTGGCTAACACCAGGCTCTACTATCTCATTATATTTCATAAACATTAATCAACGAAACAATAATTTTGATTCTTGTAAAGCTTAATCAAACTTTACACGATACACCAGCGGAAATATTTACAATTTAACGGAAATATAATTGGAGTTTGTTTTCAGTATCGTAGCAAATTCCCAATGTGTTGTAGCGAAGTGAGTACTGGAATGTTTCAACTAATTACAGACGCCAACTCGCTAGTATGATGGTAAACATCTAAAACTCTTAATTTTGCAGTGAGTTGTGAAACCATTTCACCGTAAACTGCTAAACGGTTTCGCGTTCTAGTCGAAACTCGGCGAGTGCACAATAATTGAAACCCGTTTGCAAGCGTACGCCTCCGCAAAACCATTTTCGTACATCGCACTAAATATCTAATTGGAATTTTGTCCTTAACTATTAAATAAGTGAATCATAATAATCATACTACTTCTATCATTTAAGGGAGGAGAAACGACTCATTTCACAATCATTAAATATTTAAAACACCATACCTTACATTTATCAACTTCACTGAGGACTGAAAATATAAGATTTTTTTATGGAATAGGAGTTATAAACGAGGAAGCGTGTCGCCTGATGGAAAGCAATCAACGCCGCCCATAGACATCCGCACCACCGCAGGAGTCACAGAAGCTTTGCCGGCCTTTTATGTCTAGGCTTAAGACTACATTAACGATATGTTTAAATAAATTTAAAATATGCTTGTAATAAATATAAATTAATAAACCCTCTTAAATAGAAAAGAAAACACGTTTCATATTAAAGGATAGGTTGTAATTTGCGATAGCCATTTCACTGTGATCTCACAAGGTAAGCACTGTAGTGACGTACCTAGTTCATTGTATTCGTTCCAAGCGAGCTATGAAAGAAAGATACGCTGTTGTAATTAAGCAAGACTTTGACGACGTTGAACGCGGGTTAACTAAACGAATTATACGTTGTAAGTTAATTTTTAGAGAAAACTAATGTGTTAAATACGCATTAGATTTTTTTATTCACTTAAGTCTTTTTATATAATAATAAAATAAGGATAATCTATATACGTATAGATATATAAATTTTACTATAAATATACTAGTGGTATATATAGTAGTCTTGCCACAGACCGCATTGGGGGTAGGGGGAGTGAATTGTATGATTGTATGTGAACGTAAAATATGAAAATTTATTAAAAATAAAAAAGATATACTAAATACCAACGATGAATTTTTTTCTAGTAGTGATATTGTTACAACACATTCATTTTCTCAATAAACATTTTTCTTTTTTACCTTTGGAAAGTTGTTTTAACAGCTAGCTTAATATTTGGTGACTCAGTATTCAGTAATCACATACTGATCACCATTATAACTTTAATATAAAATATCTTATAAATTTAAATCGAGAGTAAATATTCCTCTTCTTTTGTGTGTACACGCGCAGAACGCCGTCACTTTGTGTTACATGGAGTCAAAGTAAAACGGTGTTCCACGTCGTTGCACGTGAAAACTGCAACTTATCTAGTTTTCTTGGACCCAATTTTTCTGATAATATATAACGTTTTTAAAAAACATATCTTGATACAACCTCAATCACAGACGAGTATACTGTTTTCAAATACATATTAAAAAATAATCCTTTTTTTAGTTTGTAACTTTTTATTTACTTTTCACAGGTTAGTTTTTAGAAGGTTATTAGGCACCTAAAACTAACTTCTTGTTATTTCTAATAGAATAATTTAAGTTTGTCGCGTCATTCTGCCTTATTGTGACTTAAAACAGATATTTTTGTGTCTATTGTAATGGCAAAAAAAGCAATGAGAGTTAGTAAAAATAAACCGCTGTTGGAAGATAGGTATAATCAATGTTAGGTCTCACAGCGGTTAAACGTGATTCGTTCAACCGTTCAAAGAACCTGGACTTGATACCAAAAGACAGGTTCTGTTCAGAGAAACAAGATGACCGCTATTTAGTGACTCAGACGCTGAAGAACCGCAAATGCAATTACATAGACCTCATAAGAAACCTTAAAGAGGTACAAGCAGCACAAGTTAGACTGTGAACTGTAAGCTTTTAGCGGCTGATATACGCAGTTGAAGACCAGCTCGGGCCCCCAAGTCACTCCCGGATTGCTCGATTGAGATTCGCTAGAAATTGCCTATTCTGGACACTAGATAACTAGAGTAGCGTACGAAATTACTTTGATATTTGTATAAAATACTCCGAAAATAATAACAATATTATTAATAAATTAGTATAAAAGAATTATATTTCAAACATCGTATGTGGTCGTTCTTAGAAGAAGGCCGACACAGTTGTGTAAACTTGGCGAAGCCTACTCTTTGTGAGTGAAACGCCCTCTCAAAGCTGTGGGTACTCTATACGCTTCTACTTCGTATTTAATTTCACTCGTCTGCGGTTGGGGGAACATGCACATTAGTAAGCAATTGTTATATAGCTTTTATATATTTAAAAATGAAATATATATAAATATAAATATATATATATATATATTAGGTGTACAAATAAGTTTCCGCGGTTTGTCAAAAGATGGCCCCACCAGAAGGTTATGGAGAAATTGTCAGATGTAAAACGTAATATCCCAAGTTTAGTCATCTGGCAACACCATAACCTTAAAGTACTAGTGATTCCGTATCAGCATCACGTAATTTTTTTCGTGCAAAAATGTCAAGTTTTATTCCGAATAAGCATCATTTGCGGGAACTTTTGATTTACTTCTTTAATGTGAAAAAATCTGCAGCTGAGGCGCATCGATTGCTTCTAGAAGCATATGGTGAAGCTGCTTTAAGTGAGAGAAGTTGTCAGGAATGGTTTCAAAAGTTTAAGAACGGTGAGTTTGACGTTAAAGACAAAGAACGCAGTGGAAGGCCGAAAGTGTACGAAGACATGGAATTAGAAGTACTATTGGAGGAAGATTCGTCCCAAACGCAAAAAAAACTTGCACTTACTCTACAAGTGACTCAACAAGCAATTTCACATCGTTTAAAATCGTTAGGAATGATTCAAAAACAAGGAAATTGGGTTCCATATGAACTAAAGCCGAGAGACGTTGAACGCCGATTATGCATGAGTGAAATGCTGCTTGCCAGGAATAAAAAAAGAGTTTTTTGCATCGTATAGTCACTGGTGACGAAAAATGGATTCACTACGATAATCCAAAGAAGAGAAAGTCATGGGTTAAGCCCGGCGAACCATCAACATCGACAGCTAAGCCGAATATTCATGGAAAAAACTCATGCTGTGTATTTGGTGGGATCAGCTTGGTGTCGTGTATTATGAATTGCTGAAACCAAGCGAAACCATTACTGGAGCTCTCTACCGAACACAATTGATGAGATTGAGTCGGGCACTTAAGGAAAAACGCGCCCATTACTACTCCAGACACGACAAAATTATTCTTTTACACGATAATGCTCGTCCACATGTTGCGGCGCCGGTAAAAACATACTTGGAAACACTCAACTGGGAAGTTTTACCCCACCCGCCGTATTCACCAGACTTAGCCCCTTCTGATTATCACCTGTTCCGGTCGATGGCACATGGTCTGTCTGAGCAGCGCTTCACATCATATGAAGACACCAAAAATTGGGTAGATTTGTGGATAGCGTCAAAAGATGAAGAGTTTTTCCGAATGTTGCCAGAAAGATGGGGAAAAGTAGTGGCAAATGATGAAAAATACTTTGAATAAAACGTAATGTACTTTTCCTTTACAATAAATTCCTAATTTTTTATAAAAAACTGCGGAAACTTATTTGTACACCTAATATATATATATATATATATATATATATATATATATATATATATATATATATATATATATATATATATATATATATATATATTGGGGAAAAGAAATCCATTATTTTCTCGGTAGATGATTGTAGTGATCGATATTTCGTAAAGTATCGATCAAACAATATCAAGTTATGCTCTTGTCAAGATGACATTTCACACCAAAAAAATTCTTTTGCTATTTTTTGTTTGTTCCATTCAGTTGTGAGTTACGCTGTTAACAATGGAACTCAACAAAGAGAAAATTCAGTTTTTCTTTGATAAAGGCGAAAATGCAAGCCAGACCGCTGAAATTGTGAATGGTGTTTATGGCGCCGATACTGTAACAGCTAATTACATTATACATATATCTTATTCTATAGTATTATAACATGATTTACGTAATATGGATATGTTATATGCTCAAATAGTAGCAAAGGGATTTAAAATCCATCCACGGTTACATTGTTAATTATTAAAAAGTAGTTTCTTAAAGTAAAAACAATACCACGAAACACATATTTAATATTTTTGCAAACAACTTGTATCTAATATTTAGAGCGTACTCTCGTATGTCAATTTGTGTTCTTATAAACTACTCAGATCTGCTTTTTCTTTCTTTTTTGTAATATTATATTTAATTCTACATAACCAAATATTTTTTTGATTGATTACAGTACAATTTCTAAAAAATTTATAATGTTTATGTATTATTTTTTAAAATTCCTTTTTTACTAACTTGTTACTAAAAAATGCTGATATCGCACTTTCGGCTTCTTTCGCCGTTTCTAGCTTGTTCAGAGAAACCTCACTACAAAACTATAGAAGATATGTAGTTATAAATGATTAGAAGATCGATCTAAATGTATTCTTAATACTTATAAAGAGAACATTGCTGTTACACATTTCAGTTAAACATATCGATGGAAAAACTAAATTTTAGCAATCTAAAAAAATGTGGTAAAAGCAATTTGATAAAAGAAAATGTTTGTTCCTTTCATTTTTATTAATTATGCAACAAGTCTTTGATTGCTATTGTGGTCATAATAAATGTAATCAATAAGAAGGAAATAACAACAAATAGCAGTTATGTAAATTGTCAATCAAGTTCACATTGGTAGTGATTCGCTAAAAGTTTCATAAAGGAATGAATATCGAAATAAAGATTGATTGAATAAAAGGGGATGCTGTAGCCGCAAAAAAAGCGAATTACAATTTGAAATAAACGCTCGATTACGCGCATGTTTTTTACATATTTACATAAAATAATAAATAAATACCCATCACCTACTTCAATTCCATCATTCATATATTAAAATTTAAGAAATATATAAATAATATACTAACATCAAGTGTAGATCGTCTTAATAATTTGTTATGCTATGGTTGATTAGTGCGTTTATAATATTATATAATGTTCTTTAACGGAATAGTGCTGTATTAATGTTATAGAATATGGCGTAATGTAATGTAAGCCGAATTTATTTCTAGTGTTTCGTAATTTCTCAGTTTTTGAGGTTTAGTTTTAGTTGCCAAGGTGGGAAGGTGGATTGGCAATCGCAGACTCAATAATTTTGATTCGGTAACTCTGCCTAATACCGAATTGACAATTTATGCCTAACCTCATATTTTAGAGAAAAAAGGGTAAGCTATATACAAGAGATACGACTTTCAATGTAGCTTAGTGTGATGTTTAATACAAAAAAAAACAAATCAAAAAATTCACTTTTACTAATTCACTCTGTGCAACTGACAAATATACGAACAGGTCTGAATGATCATAAAGGCGTTCAAAGTTTTTTTTGTTACAAATGAAAGAAGCGTTAGTACATGTTTATTATAACAATATGCTTAAGCAACCCTTAACTGGAAGAGTTCTCGAGAATCGATAGCTGAGTAAATAACAATTAACTTTAATCTGCGGATTGTACAGTAAAAAACAATTTAGTAATGGAAATAAATCAGCGCAGCCGGCCGCAAGTAGAACTCAGGTCTACATAAAATTTGCGGCCTCGCCCCACAACAACTGAATTCGGTTTCCCGCATTCCAACAACTATCATGAATTTTTCACTCCCATTATTTAACAAATACTTTGTTCCGGAATATATTTCTACATTTCTATCTGTAAACTGTTAATTTAATTCTCATTAAATTACGATTTTCGAATAAAAAAATTTGTTCAGAGTAATTCTTACCGCTGAATTTGACTACCACACAAAACACCACAATGAAAGATTTGATCTCTACTATCTGGCGATCTAGTACAGTGAGTTTTTCCCATAACTTCTTTCCAAGCACCACCATTCTGTGGAACCTTCTGTATGCCGTAAATACAAAATTAAATATAAGCAAATTAAACTTAAATATCATTAAAGAAGATCAAAATATGTCATACCATTCCATATTGATGTTATTATATGACGTGAATACTTTTAAAGAGTCGATGAAATCGTCAAAATAAAAAAAATGATAAATTTACTTGACAGATTCGCAAAAAATCGCTTTACATTTATAACCGCCCACTAGTATTTCGTGTGTTATTGGGACTATCAGAACACACAAATCACGAGGAGAAACGAGAGTGATACTACTTCCAGGTGGCTCTGATACTGGTGCAAATAATTTTCAAAAACAAAGTCTTTCAACTACAAAAACAAAATATTTCAACTATACTGGACACTTAGGATTTTAGGATGTTTCGTCAAGTCTCTTCATCGCATACTATAGAACCTACCATAAATACATAAGTCATTGACTAGTACCTCACACACCATAAGCAGTATTGGAACATGAACTATTTAATTGCCAAAATGTGGATATTCACAGTGCATCTAGTCTACAAAGTCTAAATCGCTTAAAAAGCTATGAAGTGGACTGTTGTAAATAAGATTCAAAATGAAGAAAATCAGTCGAACCCTACCTGGAGACGACAAAACTTTCTTGAGATTAGGGGTATATCCCATGAAGTTTTAACAGTTCTACTTCATCTAACTCGCAATTTGCAACAATAATAAACCATAGCTTTTTTCAGTAGCTTTTGATTAAGCGTTACTTTTAAAAGCGCTAGTTTGTTAATAAATATTTAAATTTATAGTTAACAAAATTTCTGAATAAGACACAAATCGTATGCTGAAAAAATCTAGTTCCCTTTGTCAGAAGAAAACAAATACTCGACACGTGTTCAGTGTCTCAACGACGCTCGGGATGTCGTGGTCATACTTGGCCATAAGAGGCGTATCGCCTAAAGGCACTCCTTGTCGGGGAACATGGGACCAATATATCCTTTTCTTCAAAGTATTTCCCTACTTGTTCCTTCCACTTCCGATTTTCGGAAATTCTTTTTTTTATGTGTTACATAACGTCAAGCTTAAATATCTTTATAAATAAAAATAACATTTCGTAACATAGATTTATCTTTTATATAATAATCTTTGAATGAAACATAAAGAAATATTTTTTTTTTCGGATTCTTGATTTGAATGATGGACATGAAAGGTACAAAACTAGATTAATAAAGATACTGAACAACGTCGCGCCCTTCCGTGCACAAATGAATAATATGTATTGCTAAAGGAAGAAACCGCGTTAAGATCCCGGGTCACCGTATTAGTACGGGGACGTGTACGGTACATGTTCAATTTTCATAATTTTTATTTTACATAACTTATTAAAAATTAACCTATGTATTTAAAAAGTCTAGGGTATGATAGCAGTGACTATGGCTTAGAAAATAATATCTTTATCTAATCGTGCTTAAATATTCTCGCCTATATACCATCAATATCCTGCGACTATTATACTGCTGGACAATGGTGGGCCTTTACCGAGACGCACGGTTAGATATTCAACTACTCGCATCGAGTTATTGTTAGCCGCCGTGCGCATATTATCGCTCCATCTGGCCATCCTACATTACGTTTTCTAAGATGGGATCTTCACTCCAAAGCTCATTAACACGAACATTAGTCGATTCTCCAACAGACATAACTAGTTTGCCAGCTACCTACATCAGTTTCCAACATGGCGCTACATATGTCCGTGACTGGTATTATATTCAAATTTTAATATTTAAAAATCATGTATTTAGGCAACATGATAGAAATATAATAAATGAGTGTAACGTAGACACAAATTTAGTAAGATTTACTCCCTGAAATTTCTTAAAACACTCGAAGGTTGTTCATAAACGATTTCAATAATAAATTAAAACTTAAAATATCCTATTAGAATTTATGATTTTTCTATGATAGTTCTATGAAGAACATTGTTTTAAAACAAGGAAGTAATGAGATAAAACATATAATGAAGAAAAAAATTGTTTCTTCTATAAAGAACTATATTACCTAATCAACTAATCATAGAATTTACGTCCCTCGAAGATGACATTGCGACAGAAATTTTGGTAATAACAAAAGTCTAAGGGCCTAGGGTTAAAAAGTCTTCTAAGCAGGCCAGACCATGGTTTAATTTACCATAACTGAACATGAAGTATAAATAAATAAAAATTACATTAAACAATTATTAATGGATGAAAGAAGAAACTTTTAAAGAAGAAAACAATTTCAAGATTCTTTAACATTAAAATGTGTTTTAGAGAATTAACATTACAACTCTAAAAGCTCTTACATGAGAAAGGAAAGTTTTTTTGTTTTATCAAGTCTAGGGTCGAGATCAAAGGGTTTCAGAAAATTGTCACTTGTTTTAAATAGATCTCCGAAACAACTTTCGAAACGAAGATCGTTACAACTTTTGTTATTACTCCGTGAAGTTACCTACTCGAAACGGATAATTTAGAGAAGCGGTTTATGTTGCTTCAATAAAATCCCTTTTGTAACAAATGTTATGTTTAAGTATACATTATATACATGCACATATGTTTAAATTTTGAAAATTAATTTGTTGAAATATTTATTAATATATACCCATATATTATATAACAACTAGTTTTATACTAAAATAGTAATACATTATACAAAGAAATAGTTGATGAGCTCAAACTTATGCTAAAAACCTGCAAAACCCTTCCATTTCCTTTCTTGTTCAACTTACTTAATTTTTTTGAAACTAATACATTATGGCTGTTTAACTGTTGTCCAATAATACTTCTTATTAAATTCTAATACCTATAGGTATTTGAGGATATTAATAAAGTAAAAAGAGTAATTTATTATATTAATACACAATATATGGTTTTAATAAGAAATTATCTACATAATTTCTTATTATCTACATACAAAAGAGTCTAAATTATCGTGTGTGAAAATAACAACATAAAATGTATAATATATGTATATGCCAGCCCTTGGGGTGAAATTACGGTATGAAATCATAAACATTTTTACCGAGATTATACTATTATTATTATATTATATTATTATTATTATAGATATATACGAAATATAATCTTAAAGTGGTTATTTTTCGATTTTCAGAACACTTTAGACGAGTTTTACATATATTCCTACAATCAATTTAAATACAAATTTAAATTTAGAGTAATAAAGAATTACCTAAAATATCTATAAAAAAATCATACACATTTCTCTCTTATATTTTCCATTATCGTTTGTATCCCATCCAGATGGATGGGATAAAAACGTATCTACCCGCGTTCTGCTTTACCTGATCGTTTTTCAACCGTGTTTTTCGGTTCACTGACAGCCTCCCTATATTCCGCTCGGCTCGGCGGGCTACGTGGACCGCGTTACCTGATCTACTCCTGAGCACACCCAGCACAACACCCAGGTGTTGACACCTCCCCAATCGATTAAGGTAAACAGACGCGAGCGCGAATGTCGCCTGTTGCGCGCGAAGCACGCGGTGGAAACTCACCGGGCAGTAGAGCAAGCAGCACCAAGGCCGCCAGTACAGGGGCCATGGTGGTACGGCGCGGGCATACCACACCCGCGCACGCTGCGCTAGCACGCCGGCGCGCTCATGCGGCCTTCTAACACACTACATCGGCCGGACCGAGCGGCGCTCGGCGCGGGACTGGGTGCGCTTACCACCTCAAACCCCACGCAACACCCTCCCGCACCCTTCACGCGCCCCTGCGCAGCCTTCAGGTGCGCGCGACGCCGACCTGGGCCCTGCCCCTTGGAAAATCCTTTTACTTCATTATCCTATAGCTTTCCTATCATATAGCATTATCTTAGGCAAAATTTTGAGTGTCTGAGGTAAAAAAGAGGATCAAGATCGCTGCAATCGTAATGATATGTGATTGCAATTGTAGCGTCCTTAAAAAAATGTGAGCGATGAGTGCCGTGAGGTTAAAAGATGTCCGACATTTGCTGGGACAGCACTAAAGTTTTTTTAAGTTAATCACGAACTTAACCTACTTTTTTATTATAAAAACACGAACACAAAATATAATAGATCGCGAAAAATACTCACGATTTCACAAAGTTCTTGACATACCGAAGAAAAATTTAATTCTTGAATAATAATTTGGAATACACTATTACTATGTTTTTAGTCTTTTTTTTGCATTATAAAGATTTTATCGTGACTTGATGTAATATATAATTCTCTCTAATAATCTTGATATTACTATTATTACAAAGTAAAATTGTTTTTTATATCTATTTCTCTATCTCGATTTAAACATCTAACGTTTTTAAGCTTCTTTATTCGAATTAAATACCTGTATGTTAGCTTACTTATATATTTATAAATTAACTTAAATATTAATAAACTACAATATAATAACTTAAATGTTATTTTTTCTAACTTACAATTAATTTTGTTCAACTAATAAACCTAAATGTAAATTATTTTTACGGGTAAAAAATAGAGCAACAACTGAATATCAGGCTTTTATTATATCTACTTGTTTACCATTTTGATGAGCACTTACGTACATCCGCAAAACGTACTCCAACATCTAGCATTGTTTTAATATTAATCAAAGTCCATAGCAAACATAGGGGTTCCTTTATTTAGCCTTTAGGGAGCAGGGCTTTACCTATCACGATATATTGCCTTATTATGAAGTAAATGATAGATCATATATTAGGAATGTGTAAGGAAGACATAAATGGCAAACTTAGAACTAATTCTTTCATTTTATTTGAAAAATTTTAATATTCTTCATATATTTTCATGACATTTTCAGCATTATAAATTTAATTGTTTCAATTGATTTTACTACGACTTTTATACGAATATTTTTTTTATTTTTTTTTACTAAGTAATAAGTTTTGCTACTTATAATGGCCGTTGTCTTTGTGTTAGACCTTGTCCTATCTTACAGCAAAATATTGCAGTTCCCTACATAGAATTTGCGTACCATAGACATAGTTTATACAAATTTTAATGATACACAAACTAAATATAACTTAATTAAATTATAAACTAAAATATAAGGATATTATTAATTATAAGATATATGTAAATTATTAATTAAACCAATACCTTTTATTGTTAAAAACGTGGAGTTACACACTAGCAGTGTTATCGGGTGAGTGCATGCGTGTGTGTATGTGTATACTAAGTGCGTTTGTGTGTGAATGTGTGTGTGTGTCTTATGATGAAAACTATAAACATTATTGTAGAACCTGTAAACGATTTTCGATTTCACTGAATGTTAATTTTTGAATCTAATGAGACATTACTTTTCTACATGTAAATTTATTGATTAATATAGACGCTTTTAAATTGTAATATAAAATATATTTGTTTTCATTTGCTCTAATAGTACTGTATGTACCAGTATAAAAAAAGTAAAGAAGCTAATTGGTGAATAAATCCCGTGATCGTATATTGGTGGGTTAAGTAATCTAAAACCCTTCTCTACCCGTGGGTGTCGTAAAAATCGACGAAAGGAAATACCTGAAAAATGTTCGAGCTTAAATGTATTGTGTGAGATATCTAAAACTGCGATCGCCAAATACTCTTTATCCGTAGAAACTTATATTCAGCACCTGAATTATACATGAATATAAGTTATACACAAATAATTGTAGATACTTGAAATGACCTCGTTTTAGAGTAAAAAATTACCCGCTTGTAGTGTATCCCAAAAGCAATAACTT
Organism: Baronia brevicornis; assembly: GCA_031353405.1. NCBI lineage: Eukaryota > Metazoa > Arthropoda > Insecta > Lepidoptera > Papilionidae > Baronia > Baronia brevicornis. The sequence continues at coordinate 11,681 of JASFAT010000289.1, read as the reverse complement.
CTTTCAAAAATTTCGGTTTTAACATGTATATTTTTTTCATACAAAATTATAAATATTGTTCCATAAAATTAGGAACGTGATGACAATCTGTCAATATCAACGTAGGACGCGCATCAATGAATGACGTTATCGCATCAATTGACGGTTGCTCTTACAGTGACATTTGTATTTTTATGGATTAATTTTTATTTTAAAAACTTGACCAACGATTATTTTTTATTGATTATTTTTCGAGAAAACCAACATCCAGTATAACTAAACAGTCAATGAATAAAACGTTAAAGTTCTCATTATATCTAGAGAAACGGAATAAGAGGAAAAAAGACCCTTTAAAAAAAAAGTAAAAGTCCCTTTTAAACAGTAGTAAAGTAAGTAGATTATAGAAGACACCTCTCTAACATTATTAACTCTCGGAGAATAGTTATCGACGATAAGTCTTTTTCTGTTATTTCGTTTCATACTCTGAATGCGAAGGCCCAGCTCCAATCCCTTTTCTTTAGGTACTTCCCTCTTCTCCCCCCTCCCCATTTATTCACATCTTTTTGACAGCCTTTTAGATTATTGCCCAGAGCACATGCCCCGGCCAGTAATTTAAGAGGGTGCCAAAAACATATCTGAAAAAATTACGACGATACAGCGTCATTCGGATCCACCCACGAACTCCAACACACACACACCCCGACACCAGTCGAGCACATAACGATACTACACCGGCCACTTACACGAGGTTATATTACGTACCCGGTCGGTTCCCACCCATTAGACCATAGGGCCTAGGGGACTAATAAGGACCATAGTTTCTTAAGTCAAATCCCCTACACGTTTAACTTAACCTCATGACCTAATTTAAAATCAACACACACGTGTGTTTCTAACATGGCGTCAGGTCTATGGAACCTGCAGTTACCGGAGGTTCCCCAAACCATAATTGTGCCCGTAGGCACCAAGCCCATTATACAATATAGCTATTAAAAGCAATAGGCTACCAGTATCAACATCCTCGAATCAATATTTCAAGAAAAGTTAAAGCTAAAACGCTTTTTTTCTTTTCTTTGGTGACAATTAATTATGAATATTATGCCAGTGTCAAATAAAATACTATAATACCAAGTATATTGAAATGTCTATTCTATTAAAACCTTCTATGTACTTTTTTGCAGTCAACTTAAAAATTCACGATACACACATTTATTTGATATCACTTAATAGCCCTTCATCGAACTACATTGTATTATACGCTACTACAATTAAACAATGTATTTAACAATAAAATAACAATATGTCATAAAATTGTGCCAAGATATGTCAGCAACAAAATCCTTTGAACTTCCCACTTTTGAAAACTTTTATAGCAGAAGGACCTGATATCGTAATTAGTTTAAAATAGGAGGTAAGTGAAAAAGTGCGAACCAAAAGCTTCCCATACATATTAAAAATTAATTGTAACAAAATATTTAAAACTTACGTTTTCAAAATCGACAGTTATTCAAAATCTGTACCTTCTTCAGTAGGTACATAAGTAAATTGTTATAGTAATAGATTAGTTAGTTATAATTAGATTAACTTAATGCTATAGTATTATTAAGTTGAAGTAAAAGGGATCTAGGCCTAACAAAAAGTAGTTAGGTTTAATGGTCCTCCATGTTTTTTTACATTCTTTGTAATTTTGTATTTACAAAATAATAATAAATAAAATATAACTTGCAACATAAGAAGTCATGTATTTATTTTACAATCTTTTAAACAATAAACGACACTAAACTCATTATTTGAATGAAGATGTAATGATTGCTATTGCCGATATAAATAATTTAAAAATTTGTCTTGAGAATCTCTGAATTTTTGGCGAATCGGTGTTTCATCTAAAAAAAGATTTTTTTAAAAGAAAGGATGTTATTTAAAGGCCAGAAACCATTGCTTTGTGCGTTTGTGTATCTCATGCGTTGCTGTATCACTTCTCTGATTGACCCGTCATTCAAATAATTGAATTCTTTTCTTTTCTTCAATTACAATTAGTTAAAACTATTATGGCAGTGGAAGTAAAATGGAATAATATCAAATCTCTTGAAATGTCTAGTCAGTTTGTCACATCTTGATAAAATGGTGGCTATTCTACCAAAACCTTCTATGGACTTTTTCAGTCAACTTAAAAAATCACGATACATTTATTTCATATCACTTCACTTATAAGTCTTAATCGAACTATATTGTATAAGACGGCACCACAATTAAACAATATAATTGATAATAATATAAGATTATGAAAATGAATTAAAGTCTAAATTACGTCACTGATGTAAGTTGGCGGGAAAATTCCAATAATTGAATTTCCCTAATATTGCCATTTCAATAACAAAAGAAAATCAGTGTTTCACGAAAGAAAACCATCCATTGCCTCCACTTCGTACACTGGCCGACGTTTTGTTGATTACATCAATATTACGATATGGAAGATAAGCATTTATTATTCCTTCATACCATTGATTATTTTATTTGATTATTTATCGTATCATCATCCCTATTAGGCTGAGTTATTTGGGTTCGATCAAACCATAAACGTAGTAAGTACCATAGAGAAGAGGTAGCCAAACGGTCGCTTGCGATTTACAGGACCATCGCGGCTATTTGTCCGGTTAATCATGCCAAAGCAAAGAAAAATATAATTTTAATATAATAGAAATAATCTTCAATTTTGCTGTTTTCTATCTTAATATAATGACAAGTAATATTGAATACGAATTGATTTACTCCGTTAAAATATAAAATAAAATACGATTCGATGTTAACTTCATGAAGAAGTACTAATTTTGTGATTTCTTACTTTTCGGTTGTCTTCCGTAGAGTCTACTATACCTGAAGATCGTGTTGGGGCGAAACACGTGTCGTTTACAAGGTGGAAGAGTGGTGGTGTGTGTTTGGTGTTGTGTATAGTAGTTCGTGGGTGGAGAATTGATGACCAATTTTCAGTAAATATTTGGTTTAAGTTCCAAATAAATCCACTTCATCCAGCAGAAAAACACACATTATTAATTTTCTTTTATTGTTTTGCTTGTTGCGGATCTTAGCTGAGTAAAACTTTTGACTGTCCACATAATTATTTTAATACTTGTCTTCATCATGCTGTTAATACTAAACGTGGTGAATTGTATTTTCTTAAGTCATTGTTTAACTGACTCATGTCGTGTGTAAATACTTTACACTAGTGAAATAACTGTGACAAATCAAAAATAATAAACAGCACACAGTGAATATGATTTTAATATACCAATCATTTCCACGTATACTACTGTGAAAATAATTGTCACATGTAAAAAATCACTGGTAGTTATTAATTATTGGTGAAATAAGAGTAACAAAAAAATATAACATAATGATTATGATTTTAAGTAGTGGAAATGATTTCCATATCTATATTACAGTCACGTTTATCAATAAAATAAAAACCAATCCAAGTTGAAGTAACTATACTTTGTAAATTCTTATATAACTTGATATCGATAGTTGCATAATTATTTTGTATGTTCAGTGGTTTTTTTTTGCTGCATTAACCTTTTATTAATATGACAAAGGCTTCTCACAACGACGATTTCGACTGGTGCATATATTATTCGGTCAGTCAGGCTATTCAGTATTAATAACGCCAGAGTCGAAATTATTGTTGTCAGAGGGCCATTACAGTGAAATGAAACAAAGAATAAGAATTCCATTATTTATTAATAAATATTAATGTATGAAATGAATATGAAAATGATGAATACGATTTAGGTTGTGCACCACAACCTAAATCGTATTCATCATTTTCATCATCACCTGGTTACCAGAACTATCTCCTAGATTTATTATAATTTCTTGTTCACAAACGCTATCAAAGTGGATATCTCGCTCCCAGTCTTCTTGAATATTTTTTTTTGTGTGTTCCACAACTTTTCTCCAATCATCCGCAGCAACATATTCACATGCATTTTGCAATAATGTTAGCATTTTCCTGGCCGTAAATGGTAGAAACGTGTTATATTTTGCTGCATGACCTACATAATAGAATAAAAATTTACTACATATTTAATAAATGTAGGTTAGGTTATAGTGATAAAAAACCAGACAAACCTTTGAGATGAGCCCAGATTCGTTCGATTGGCATTGTAATGACAATGATACGGTGGCAATCTAAGGACCGTATGACCATGTTGTTTCGCAATTTCGTCCAAAATGTAGGTTGGTATTCTGGGTTTATTTAGTTTTACTAATCGAATCAATTCGTACTTTAACAAATTTTCATTCGCTACAACGCCTTTGCTTTGCAGCCAGGATATAAGATCCATTTTGTGCTGCCGGAAGCTGGAGCTTTATCTTTTTGCATTGAATGGTACGTTGCATAGTCCATGATAATTACATATGGTTCATGGATATTTTCTAGTAGCGTTAAAAACCATTCTTTGAACCTTTCAGAATTCATTTCTTCATGATATTTGGTTGTTTTTGTGGACTTAAAAGCCAATAAACAATTGGGTACAAAACCGTTTGCCGTCCCTGCGTGTGTAATTATCAGGCGTTGTCCTTTGCCTTCAGGCACTTTAGTTACTGACTATGCCATGTCATGAGTCCACGCTTTCGGCACACTGTGGTTGGCATTGAGCCAGGTTTCGCCGAGAAATACTACTTTTTACCAATCAGCAATATTTTTATCCAGTCTAATAGTACTTTTCGTTTGTCTTCCGTAGAGTCTACTATACCTGAAGATGCCTCGTGTTGGAGCGAAACACGTGTCGTTTACAAGATGTATGTTTGGTGTTGTGTTTAGTGGTTGGTGGGTGGAGAATTGATGGCCGATTTTCGGTAAGTTTTTGGTTTTATTTCCAAATAAATCCACTTCATTCAGCACAAAAAATACACATTATTAATTTTCTGTTATTGTTTTACTTGTTGCGGATCTTAGCTAAGTAAAACTTTTGACTATCCACTAAGTGTTGGATATTCACCTCGTCTATAATATGCATACATATGATTGTGAATTACGGTGGCATCAAAGTCATCAATCTCGGTGACACTTGACATTCGTCTGCGTTTCTTATTAGGTTTGGCTCAGTGGCGACCGATTGGCTCAGTGGCGGGGCCCTCCGCCCGCGGATTCAATGGTCGCGGGTTCGATTCCCGCATCGGAATAAATATTTATATGGATTTATAAATGTTTATTCCGAGTCTGGTAACCCCCCCAATCCGCATTTCCTTTCCTGCCCCTTCCTTTCTTCTCTATCCTTTCCCTTCCTCTCCGCCAATCCACGGTCTGCCGTGCCAATGGATGCGTGGCTAGGGGCGAACTTAGTAGTAAGCGTGCCGAACGTTCCGGGGTCGGGCTCCTCCGGGGACTATGGTGCCTTACCTCAGCATGCAGGGCTCTGCGGGGGCTGACCTCCATCCTCCCTTGCGGCTCGTGGGATTCACTAAGACGAATTTAATATACCTAATTTGACAAAAATGACGGCGATGTGGTTCGCCACCCGTCACGTCCTGATTCTTCGCTGCGGAATGGCAGCGGATGGAGCTCTGTGGTCTCTGCCAACCCCTGCGGGGGATAGGCGTGAATATATATATATATATATATATATATATATATATATATATATATATATATATATATATATATATATATATATATATATATATATATATATATATATATATATATATATATATATATATATATATATATATATATATATATATATATATATATATATATATATATATATTCTTATTAGGTGTCGCCAACTTCTTTTTGCCGTCTTCCACTGTCGCTTGAGTTGTTGATGTATATTTTTCTTGCAATATTAGAGACACCGTAGCTCGTCCGATGCCAAGAAGATCCGCGACTCTGTCGCCCACTTGAGCTAGAGGCAACAACGGTCCGCCATTTTGACACTCACGGCTAAAACAGTCTTGCAAGCAACATACCAAAAATACTCAACAAAACCAGTTAACAACAGAAAACGAAAACGAACAGAAGCGTATACAAGGCACTAACGGCATCAGAACGCGTAATGATTACTAAATACAAAATGGCAAACGGAGCGAAGGATGGCTGGCAATAGTGTTGTCACAATCTTGGAGTCTATATATACAATTTTTGTTTTTTTTTTTTGAATAACAGCTGACTATGTGTGTTTCACCATGCATTACATATCTACGTATTATAGTTTTGTTATTTACACAATTAAATAGAAAATTGATATTACCTATAATAATACCTCCTATAAATTAATGACGAATCATTTCCATTTATGAATTTTTAAAACTACACCACATGCAATTATCATTGGTTAACATTTTAAAAAAAGTGAACATTAGAATATTAATTATAGATTTTTTTTACAAATAAATGTGATAGATAATTGCAAATAACTTATATATTTACAATAAATAATATAATTTAACCTAAATGTCGATCGATTTATTTTATTTCAATTAAATTATCGATAGTCTGTAGTTATTCGTTATGAGTAGCACTTCGCTAAGGGGGCGGTATCCATCCATAAAGTATGATATTATTGTTAGTACATTTTACCGGAAAAAAATACTAAACTTTAGGTGCGTGATCTGTCAAAATTATCACCTATATTTAAGAAGGTATAACCTTAGGAACGGTACTAATATTTTACATTAATACTGTATAGGTTAAAATAAATGACCTGAAATTTCTATTTATTTGCAATTACGAAATGCCTTAAACGAATACTATATTTCAATATATTACGGTTAATTTTATGAATTAAAATAACGTGCAAATATGAATCAAACAATAAACATAGACCAATTAAATTCAGCATTAACCTCGCTTAGAACGCTTCGTTCAAGTGTTAGCCATGTTTTTGAAACATTATCTAATGGACTTCGAGCTGATCATGGCGAAGATGGTAAGGATAAATTCCTTGTAGAACTTCAAGAACTACTGAACAACGTCAATATCAATTTACGAGAATTGGAACAAACCGTAAATGGTCTTCCCATACCGGTGCCATTCAACCTTGGAAATACTACATACCTAAGCCAAGAGACTACTCAGGATCGTCAAGCGCTCTATACTCAACTTGTAAACAGCTATAAATGGACTGATAAAATACATGAATATAGTTCTTTCGCACATACTTTATTGAGTCAAAACTCTCTAAAACGATCATATATAAATTCAGGTAGCACGAAACGCAGAGGTAAGCTTCAAAGTAACCACAATGTAGCACCCATTCAAGTTGATAATGTTATTAATAATATAGACAGGTCTTATAATGATATGAAGATAACTATATCCCGACCTTTTGCAAGCAATGCTGTAGTTTCAATAAATTTGAGTCATGTGTTAAAAGCTGTAGTGGCTTTCAAAGGATTATTAATGGAGTGGGTGATGGTAAAAGGATATGGAGAAACATTAGATCTATGGACTGAATCCAGACATTATGTTTTCCGGAAAGTAACAGAGAATGCTCATGCTGCAATGCTACACTTCTATTCTCCAACTTTACCAGAACTTGCCGTAAGATCATTCATGACATGGTTGCATAGTTATGTAAACTTATTCAGTGAGCCATGCAAGCGTTGCAGCTGTCATCTTCACCATACTTCCCTTCTGCCACCTGCTTGGCGAGATTTCCGAACCCTTGAACCATTTCATGATGAATGCAAGCAATAGTCAATGTGGTATTGAATGAGAAAGCACATAAATGCACAAAATGTTTTGCTTTCTCCTTCAATATTAATAATATGCAAAGACAATAAACTGTGACTGATCTGCTATGATAGAAAATGTGAAAATATTCTGGATAATTATAGTGGTATTGTGGTATATTATAGTAATAACTATATATTGGTATATTATAGTAACATTGTGATGTGTTGTTAATAAGTTTGAAATGTTAATGTTATTTAACAAAGAGAAATAAATTAATAGCAAGAATATTTAAAATGAAAAAGAAAAATATTACGATCTTGCTGCAGAGATAATTTTCAATTTAACATTTCAACAATGTAAAAACTTAATTACTACTGAGCACTAAAATTATTTTCAAATTATAGTAGTAAGCACTGTTGCTACTATTTAAAACAAAAATACTATTTTTAATATACTAATTTGTTATAGACATATTTGAGGTCTATAATTAAAATACTTTTACTCTACAATATTTGAATCCAACATGTAAAAAATCCACCATTGGGTCATTCAACACAGTAACTAAGTTAAATTTATGAGTAAGATTTTAAGATTTTCATAAATTTATTTTGTGTAGGATTCACAACATTGTTTCACTTTGATGTTAGGAATTTATATTCCTAAATTAATGTTTACTTAAAGTTCTGTCATTTAATTTCTCCACAACACCTTTTTAAATATTTTTGTACATTAAATAATACAGTACATAGTTTTAAATAACAATTTTACTGTTTAAAAGCAGGGTTCAAATAAACCATGTATAATATAACCATTACTAGAATGATATATTTATTACTTTAAAGTAGCATATAATGATTTGGTACAACAGCTTGGTCTTGATCAACAATAAATTAATGAGACATTTGTTTTAATTTTCAATAAATCTTAATAGTCAACATATAGAAAAAGTCTAAACAGAAAAACAAATATTTTAAGCCTTAATAAAAAATAGCTCCACATTCACCTGTGCAAATATCCACCAAGTCAAACATACCAATAGATAAATGGAAGTAAATTTATTAATAAATAAAATAATAATGCTTGTTTATTAATTTTATTTCAAAAATTTTTCACAAAGCAAGCTAAAACATGCTTGTGTTAAAAATGTTCACACTGACATCTCTAGTCTATGGAAAGTATCCAACAGTAAAGATCACACAATCCAACAGTAAAGAAAGAACAATTCGACAAAAAAAAATGAAAATAATTTAATGTCTTCTGTGGCATGGTACTTTTTGAGCCGGTACTTGTCCATGGCCTAAAGATTATGACCACTGCAGTAATTGACCAAAATGTTAATGGGGTATACACTTAGTGTGAGTAGCTATACATAGACATAGTTGCATATTAATAAAACATCATACATAATTTAGAAACCATATAATTTATGAACTCTACAACATAATAATGATATAACTATTATTTATTTTAATTAGTATTTCCATAACTATTTAAACAAAGGGTTTGCACACAGCAATAGTGTGGTCAACACTGCATTTTACTTCTAACACATGTGCTCCAATCCCGACTTTTAGTGGAAAATACTGATCTTTAGTATGGCCCAAGCCTAAGCATCCATGCCTATTACGACCCCACATATACAAATCTCCATAATTTGTTACTGCTGCCAAATGTCCAATTCCGCAAGCAACTTTTTGTACTACACACTCAGGGTTAAACTCACTGCGACCGAAGAGAGCTGGGGGTATTTGTTTCGGGATGAAAGCAGTATGAACATTGGGCCCTAAACCTAGTAAACCAAAGCCCCATACAAACACATCACCTTGATCTGCAAATGAAAATTGTAAAGATGGTTTTTAATTCTTAAAAATAATTATGATCGAATTTTAAACATTAAACTGTGTACCGTTTACTATGAGACAGTAAGAACCTCCAGCTGCAATGTCAACAATTTTGCCCAGTCCTCGCGTGAAGTTGATCAGAGAGTATGACATATTTACTTGATCCTGTTTTGATATTGTTGGTACCTGCCCATACTCAGAGTTGCCCCAGCCAAAAAGCTCACCCTTATCTACAAAGAACTACAAATACTCAATAAAATATTATACAATCTCATTGAATATTACTGTGAATTTTTTTATGAAATAGGCAAAGGAACAAACTAAGGGTACTGAAGATGCAAGTAAATGGAATAGGGAAAAGGAATTAGATCCCTGGATCTTTACACTCTCCATACGCAACGCAGAAAAATGATACCACTTAACACCGATAGTGTGCTCTTCTACTACAATAGTCATAGTGTTATTTTGTTACCAGGTTTCTTATGTTTAGTGCAGGAATTCAGTAGCCCAACTCCTCTCTTGCACTCCTAATATTCACTTCCTTAAGTAGGCAATGCAGCTCCTTTGGTATTTAAGATGTCTATGGGCAACTGTAATTAGGCGATCTGCTTGCATATTTGCCTACATTTTCTATTTAATAAATTAACGAATTAAAAACTCACAACTCTAATGTACAAACCTATACAAAATTTATTTTAAATTTTGGAAATGGTAACACAATAATTTGATAAGCCTAATTTTAACGCCATCTTCATTGTTTTATGCTTTTCTGCTAGTTACATACGCTAATTTATTTTTATTTATAATTACAGTTTTAGGAATAATTTTGAAATCCAGATTTTGATTAGTTTACCAATATTTTAAGATACTAACTGAACTCACCATTTAGAGCAAGTACACAATCAACTGTCGATGAAACCTTGACAATTCTTTCACTAGAAATATCCCCTTTTACTGGTGCTGGAATGCTTTGATTGTCAAAGTTTCCGAGCGCCGTTTGACCATCAGCGCCCCATCCACATGAATAAACTTTCCTGGATTCTGTTATGAATAATCTGTAATTACCAGTGTATAACACAACAAATATCTTGGTCATATCTAGAATAGAAAGCATTTATAGCACAATAACTTTACTTTTCTTAGTCTCTTTTTTTTCTATTAATTAAGGAAGATACAACATAAACTTAGCAGTTTTAATATGCTAGATGATTTTTATGATATCAGCAAACTTGGATGATAATTGAAACAACAAATCTTTAATAAAAATATTAAACAAGATTGTTTAAAGCAAATATAGCTGATCCGTTTGCCACCACTGCAGCACTACAATTTTTAAGACAACTAAAACCAATTAAAATTATAAGTTTAACATAAACAATGCTTTGAAAAGTACTGGATTACAATTGCGATAAATATTGAATTAAATAGACAAAATTAATTCAGAAAATTATTTCTATTTTAAATATTAGTTTGAGAAATGAGAACTCCATCTCATATACAATGTAAATATTAATCCTTACGTATGATCCTGTCCACAGCACACATCTACAATACTTTCATTGCCCAGTTTCTTTATATTGTGAGATATCATGCTACCTCTATATTCCTCTTTAGAATTTATTTTTCGTCCACATTGGCCATAAGCATTGTTACCCAGCGTGTAAACACCTTCATTATCCGTCAGTATGATGGTATGTGCACGCCCTGCTGCCAAGCCGATAATCTGGCATTAATAAGTGTAATTATTTATGTAGAAAAGATTCTAAGATTTCGAAAATACCTATAATTTAAATGACTATTGTTATGATTTCAAATATTTTGATATTCTTCAAAATAATAAAAAAACACTTCATATGTAACTGATAGTTACATAAAAAGTGATTTTTTGATTGAAGTTCTATTACCATTTCATAATAAGGTTGTGATAAATAAGTTAAAAAAGGACGTATAACCCCACAGGTATCATGTGTTGTTACACTTTTGTTGATTAAAAAAGAGGAATCGATACATGAACTTTATATACATTTATAGGATCCAATGTTGCATACATTAGCAAATCATTATGTCTTCATTTATCAATATAATATTCTTAATATATTATTAACTTATCAATACATTACCTTGGTCTCCAAGGACTTATATGGAATAAAAATAGGTACTGGACTAAGCAAAAGCTCCAATGG